>CM039318.1:110717125-111237794 GCA_022316695.1 Camellia oleifera
ACTAAAAACTCTCCAGGCGAGAATACCATCCATTTTATTACGGATTTTATCTTCTCTACAAGATCCCGGTTAGCAGCAACTGATGTATCTAATTCCAAATCGATTATCTCCACTGTATGAATGATTTTTATTTTTATTTTTTTTCAAAATTTTCCATCCAAAACAAAACAAAACAAACAGTAAGAAAATTGAGGATATTGGAGAAAAATCGGACCAGTAATAGGAACTGAGATAGAAACTCACAGGAGAAGGGAGCCGGAGGAGGAGGAGGAGGTTCGCAACAGTCGTCTTGTTGATTCGAAAAAACCCAGCCTCTGTTAAAGTATCCACGCTGGCAGAGCAGTTGGTTCTTCTTCACATACATTTTGAAATGGGCAGGGAAATCACCGAACATATTATCATCCGTAGGGTATTTTGTCCAGAGGAACTGTTGGTGGTTCTCGGCCATCGTCCCACTCATATAAGAGGATCGGCATCCACAGATCCTCTTATATAATAGTCTGGACCCTCAGTAAGATGCTAAGACTGATTTTGCTAATGTATCGAATCTATTTAGAAAATTATATGTAAGTCTATTTTTTATAATGCGTGAGTGATCTTATTAGTTGATAATTACAAAAGATATGAGAAATTATTGATTTTATTATTTAAATTGATTGTTATATTATTAAATTTGAAAATTAAATCTAATTTTTAGTCTTGAATAGTAATACTCAATTTATTTTAAAGTGATTATTAGGTTTTTTTTTTAAAAACATTATAATTAAAAGCTAACTTATTAAATTATTAACTTATTTAAGTGACATTGCTTATCTATTTTTTTCACTTTAAAAAAAAAAAAATTAATCACTTTTTTTTTTTTACAATAATGCTTGAGGCCTCGAATTCGAAATCTCGAATTTGTCTCGAATTCACTTTTTTTATTTTTTATTTTTTTTGTGTTAGTTTGGTTTTTTTTTTTTTTTATAAATTTTTTTTCCTCTCTTTTATTTCCCTTTCTTTTTGCAAGGGTGGTTATGTGTAGGGATGTGTTAAAAAACTAGACATCACGCACCAACTCAACCTGTATGGTTTGATAAAGTGAGTGAGTTGAGTTGGACTAATTAGGATGATAAAATTGACTGATCAGTTAGGTTGCTAATTAAAATTTGTTAATTCCATAATTTTTATTTTATTTTATTTTATATGTTGGGCTGTGTTGGTTTTTTTTTTTTTTTTTTTAAAAGTAATTATGTGTAGGGATGTGTAAAAAAACTAGATATCCCGCACTAACTTATTATATAAAATTATATAGAATTAACAAATTTCAACCAGTAACTTGACTGATCAGTTAATTAGGTTGAACTGGTTGAGTGATAAAATTAACTTATCAATTAGACTCTTGGTTAAATTTTGTTAATTTCATATAATTTTATATGATAAGTTGGTGTGTGATGTCAAATTTTTTAACACATTTCTACACATAATCACTCTTAAAAATAAAAATAAATACTAACACAACCTTAAAAAAATAATAATAATAAATAATAAATAAAAAATTTCAAGACAAATTGAAGGGCTCGAATTTGAGACCTCTAACACTGCTATTTTTTTTTTTTTTTTTTTAATTCTCAAAGCAAACTTTTATACTATTAGCTTATCCAAAAAAAACTTTTGTACCATTCTCAATTTTTGTAATCGTTCAAAATTGCTCTACCTTATTATTATCATCCGCTTAGTTGCCTAGATTTTGATCACAAGAAGGCGGGACCCAGCTTAGTTGCCTAGATGGACCCCCAAACAAAACAAATCAATAATTTTAAACTAGTCGGCTTATTTTGAGTGAACTTTTTGAAAAAGGAAACGGTTCAAGTGGTTCAAATTTTTCAATACCTACCCTACATGTGTCGGCGAGAGTGTAGTGCAAACCAATGGTTTACAAAAACAAACACAAAAAGAAGATTTATAATGGCACATGTGGACCTATTGGAAGGAGTGGGGGAATCTGGATGATTTGGTACCTTTGTGTTGTGAATGGAGAGTCACTGAGGCAAGTTCCCAACTAATAATTGCTAGAATATCTAGGCAAAATTACCATGATTGGATACTGTCAACTGCCTACGCAAGTCCTAGCATCAACAAGAAGGCTGAACTCGGCAAAATCTTGAAAATATTGCCCAAACCATGTCTAAGCCTTGGCTTTTAGCTGGGGATTTCAATGACTTTACTACTCAAATAGGGAAGAGAAGCTTACTTGGGGGTCAAAACCAAAGCCAGAGCCAGGACCAGAGAAGAATCAAAAAATTCTTAGACAGAATAAATAGCCACAACCTGATAGATTTGGGCTGTACTGAGCCCAGGTTAACTTGGACAAACAACAAGAATTGGTAGGCAAATACCATGGTAAGGTTAGATAGAGTTATGTGCAATACAGAATGGAGATCTACCTTTCTTGAAAGTCTGGTTCAAAATTTACCTCGTACCTACTCTAATCATTCACCTCTGATGATTTTCACACACGGTAAGGCTTCTCCTACTCCTAGATGTAAATTCTTTAAATTTATTGCTGCTTAGATTTCTCATGATGAATTTCAGTCTGTGGTGGAGAGCAATTGGGCAAACTCACCCCTCTCTCTTATGGATAAACTAAAGAAACTAGCTTTTAAGGCTAACGAGTGGAATAAAGAAAAGTTTGGAAATATTTTCAGAAATAAGAGGTGGTTGCTGGAGAGGATTGAGGGCATTCAGAAATCCCAAAATTATAATTATTCCCACAACCTCCATCTTCTGGAGATAGATCTCATTGAGCAGTATAATAAAATTCTCTATCAAGAGAAGCAACTGTAGTTTCAAAATTCTAGATCCAACTGGATTATACCCTAGGGGGATAGAAACACCAAGTTTCCACCTTTCCACCTTGACCAAAATGAGGAAATGCAAAATTGAGACTCAAGAATGAGAGTGGTATTTGGATTGATAATATTGATGCTTTGAAATCCATGATTTTTTATTATTTTGTGGAACATTTTAATCGTACTCCAACTATTCAACTTGATCATTGGAATAACCTCATTCCTAGTTTGATTAGATAGGAGGATAACGAAGAGTTGTCTAGGGAGATTTCTAGTGATGAAATCTCCATTTCTGATGCCACATCCCCTCTGCAACAATCCTTCGATGACCCCCTTCCTTCCCAATCACCATCACAACCCCATTTCCTTTCCTTCACCCCCTGCAGCCTCTATCCCTAACCACACTTTTCCTGTAGTGAGAGATAAAAAGAAAAAATAGGTGCACAAGGAAAAGAGGAAGAGAGAGATCAATTGATCTGGGTTTTTTGATGGTGCAACGATAGTGATGGCGGTACAACTTTGATGCTGCAAATGGAGAAGAGAGATCTGGATTTTTCATATTTGGACTGCGATAATGGTGGCAAGATGCTGTGCGGGTGGAAAAAGAGGACATAGTTGATGTAGAAAACGACTAGAGGGACAATAGCTACGGGGTTGGTTTGTGAACGGCATGTGATGGCAGGGGGTGGGTCGCCGAAACCGAGGATTGCGAAAGAGGGTGCAATCAGAGCTGGTAATGGCTGGGTTGGGAGGGTGGGTTAAAGTTAGGGTTAGGATTAGAGTTGGGGTATTTTGGGTATTAGATGGTGAAAATTTAAAAAATAATTAAAAATTAAAATAATGTATGATGTGAACCGAGAAATAGTGTCTGCTGACATGAAAGGTGCCGTTTCCCTCCACTTAGTTGTTGACTTGACCCCCAAACAAAACAAATTAATAATTAGATAAACTAATTGTCTTATTTTAAGTGAACTTTTTGAAAAAGGAATCGGTTCAAGAAGTTCATTCACGTTTTCAATACCTACCCTACCTGCGAAAAAGCAGATTTTATTGTAAGGCCAAGTTTGGGAAGACTAAATAAGTGTACTTTTTGACTTTTTATGAAATATGGGTTGGATTTGGATTGGGTTTGAAGTGATGTGTTAGAGAGGTGATGTGACTTAAATAAGATGATGTGACTTAAATAGGATAGTGACTTTTTGACTTTTTGAATTATTTTGGAGATGCTAAACTTGGCCAAGTATATCTGCAGAAAGTGATTACATGTCCCATGATTTTTCATTAACTAGTATTTAATTCCTACATCGCACGGGTTGTTTTTTTTTCTTTTTAAATAATATTTTATAAAATTAAATTAAATTATTTATATATGTATATCAGTTCTGGTAGGTAGCCCGAATCACTCTCGGCTCGAATGCCTCGAGGTGCCAAAACGATGTCGTTTTTGGCACTTTTTTTTTTTTTTTTTTTTTTTTCAGAACTCAAAGGAGAGAAGAACGGAGGAAGAAGATGAAGAAAGAAGACGAAGAGAAACAGAGAAGGAAGAAGAGCTTGGGAACACAAACAAACAGATCTTGAATATTTTTTTTTTTTTGATTTTTGTTTTGTTCTTGATGTTGTTCTGAAGATGAAAGAAAAAATAAATAAATAATTGTTGGCTGATGTGTTGATGATGATGATGTTCTTGATTTTTTTTTTTTTTCTGATTTGTTTTTTGTTCTTGATGTCAAAGAATCTGCAGACCCAACGAGTTGATGTTGATGAAGATCTTAATTCGCCTGGAAAGGATCATGAACAAGATGTTAATTTGAAAGCTCAAAACTGGCGGAGCTTGAGCAGATTATAATTTGATCAACAACATGAACATCTTCATCAACATCCATTTTGATGATGAACAAGATCTGAACAAGATCTGCAGACCCAACGAGTTCAGAAAAATCTGCAGAAAAACGCAGAAAAAAAAACATCAAAACGACATGTATACACACAGATCTGTGTGTGTATACATACACACAGGAGGCGCCGGTGGCTCGAGGGGTTTGTGATCGACGGTGATGGCGGCACCGGTGGTTTGCGACGGTGATTCCGACTCTCTCTCTGTCTCTGTTCCCCCTCCCTCTTTCTTCTCTTCCACCCATCCACCCACCTCTGCCTTCCCCTTCTCTTCTTCTCTCTTCCTCTGTCTCCTTCTACTGTCTGTTTCATTGAGAGAAAACAGAGGAAAAAGAGAAAGGAAAATGTTTGAGGGAAAAAGAAAATTTCAAGCCACATTCGAGCCAAGCATTTCGGGCCCTCAAACATTATTCTATGTATATATAAAAATTATTTTTAAAAATATGTTGCAATATATGCATTACAAAAGAATAATATATATCTATGTATTTATATACATAGAACTATTTAAAAAAATATATTACGAAATATGCAATACAATTTTTGTTCTATTTAATTATGAAAGTGTAGTTTATATATATATATATATGATACTTTTGTACTTAATTTCAATATAATAAAATAAGTATTCATTTTAATATTAGAAATAATGATTAAATTAGAGAGAGAAAAAGTCATTTAAAATTAAAGAATGATTCTAATTATTTATTTTAATAATTTTAAGCTTATCATTCTATAAAAGTGTAATTTAAACAAATATATATAATAATTTTATTTCAATTATTTATGTGTATTTTAATAATCTTAACCCTATCGTGTTATAAATGTGTAACTAAAATAAATATATAATCTATATAATAAAGCAGAACGGATTTTGAAAATATGTAAAATGTATCAGAGATACATTTTATTTTAAGGGCTCAGATCAATTGTGATAAACATCAATGGTTGAGATTATGCTTTAATTCCCGTCCAAACACTCGGTGCTCTCTCACACCTATCCACGTCTCCTTCCCATTCCATTTTTATCTCCTCTCTGTTGCACGTCTCCTTTTATTCCCTCCTTATCTCTATCTCCCTCTTTGTTCCTCTTCTTTATCTTTCGCAAAGACGCTACCTCTCTCATTCTCTCTCACCCGATCTCTGCCTCCCCTTCTCCCCCTACCCTCCCACTTGCTGTCTCTCCCCCTCCACCCAATCTCTGTCTCTCCCCCTCTCCCCCCACCGTCCCACTCGCTGCCTCTCCCCCCTTTCGCAGAGACGCAACCCTCCCACTCGCTTTCTGAAGGCTAGGGTTTCCGATTAAAAACCGTGGAACCTCTCTGCTACTGTCTCTATTCCCCTTCTCTCTCTACTGAAAGACAATCACAAACCTTTGCCGGCAAGCACCTCCTCTCCGCCACCCTTGAGAAGGTCGGCGTCTGGCAAGTCCGCTAAGGTGTCTGCACCAAAACCCTAGCCCCTTTCACTCCCTCCCGAGCCCCCATCGCCGTTACCTCCATCGCTTCATCTCCCTCCTCTCTGGTAATCTCTATCTCTCTCTCTCTCTCATGCTCTATTTCTCTCTCAAAGAACATAGTAAAAGAATTATAATTTGCAGAAAACAGAATTCAAAAGAAAATCAGAGTTTCACAACTCTGCCATGGAACTTCTGATTCAAAGAACAAGAAAAAAAGTGATTTCCAAATAAAATACATCAGATTACACCCATTTTTTCCTCTTCTTTTATAAACTTCATAACCTAATATAACTTCCTGACCAACTCTTCTGAAAGATTTAATCTCTATTTAACTGGGTATAGTTTCCTTCTCTTTGGCTTCACTTCCATTTGTATCATATAAATTTTGTGTGTTTGAAATAAAGACACTTGCCACCATAGAAATATTCATAAACTTAATTTTCTTCCTGAGAAAATGGAAGGAAATAGAGTAAGCATCTTGGCTCATTTGACTGGTTTCGGATTAAATGTATTTTCTTTGGTTCTCATGTAATGTTGCATTTGCGAGTCGACTGCAATCAAATTTGTATGTGCATATATGTTAATTTTGTTGATAACATTCAATTGTCATGCAAGGTTATAACATTCAATTGCCAAATTTCGGTTACTATTTTTTATATTGTTGTGTTGTTTACTATTTTTAAAATTGTTGTGCTGTTTGGTATGATGTGCAGAATCTGCTTCAAACCCGATTGCAGCTCTCCGGTAGAGCTACTTCAGAGCTACACCAAACCTGAGGCTTCTATCTGTGCAAGGTAATATTTCTGTCTCTATTCCCCTTATCTCTCTGTTCCCCTTCGTTTTCTTCTCTTGCCATTTTCTCTCTATTTGGTTCTGTTTTTCATTAAATACTCTCACATGCAAATACTTCAATTGTTGATAATTTGAGTTATAATTTTAGAATTTGGGTTTATATATCTGGGTTTATACACTCTGGTTAGAATTTGGGTTTATATATTTGAGTTAGAATTTGGAATCATGTTGGTCTAACACTCTGGAATCATCTGGGTAAATACTCTCACATGCAAATACTTCAATTGTTGATAATTTGAGTTATAATTTTAGTTTGGCCATCAAAATTTATATATCTAAGTTTATACACTCTGGTTAGCCTCTATCACTGCGTTGCCTCCATTAGCTTACTGTGTTTTTTATTTTGAAAATTTTGAAAGAGGATAACTCAAAAAAAAAAAAAAAAAAAAAAACCCCTTATTTTTCAGCTATCAAATAGAGGGTTTGGAAATCTGCGCAGATAGGGTGCTTCTTTTGGGAATTTAATTGTAGTATGGCTGAGGTTTAAAGAGTAATGAGATTTGTTGTTGTGCTTATGTTATTATATGAACCAGAAGCACGCAGATTTAAAGATGCCTTTCTTCTGTATTTGTAACTGTTTTTTCTTGCTTTGTTAATTGCAATGTAGTATTGTTGTTTCTTATTTGTGGCAGGCATTTGATTTGAGTTTTTGTTTATGATAGGCATGCTGTAAAAGAGATGGAAGAAAGTCCCTCATCAACAGTTTAGGATGGGAAAATTACTGGAATCAAGTTTGGTTTGGATTTGTGTGTGTTTGGATTTGTTAAAATAATCAATTGGTTTTGAATTGGACATGGGGGGTTTGCTTTTGGTTCGAAAATGTTGAAAGATTTGGCATTTGTTTTCAAAATTCTCACCAAAGGTCTTTCCTATATTTAATAAGGCCATGATTTTTGCTGTGGATTGATTTTTTAATTTTTAATTTTTTTTGATTATTTTGGTTTGGGCTAAAAACCTCTTTTGGTACCCCACAGGGCATGGATGTTTGGGAATTTTGGTTTTAGGGATGTTTGGGTTTGTGTTTTCTAAACCTTAATCCATATATTCAATGGAATCACAGTTGATATATACCTCAATTTGGTTTGTTTCTAAGATTTGGGTTTCTATTTGTTTTTCTAAGATTTGTTTTTTTAAACATTCAAATTGGAAAAGAGAGGAGAGAATGAGAGAGATAGACCTTTGTGGAGAGATTAGAGAGAGAAAGTGGGGAAGATGGAGAGGGAGAATGAGTGGGAGTGTGACGCCCCACTCCCGGATCGTTAAATACACTAAAATAGTCCCCAAGAAATACAAGTTTTGCTCCCAAAAAATAATAATTATAAAATCGTCTCCAAATGGTACAATATCCTCCAAATATTCTAATTACCTTCAAAATAAATAATATTACAACTATCTTCAAATTTAATAATTATAGTGGTGGGTCCCAAATGTCTATATTAATAAATCTTTTTAATCTCAATTTCGAGCTTTGCTAAAATCTACTCCGCACTTGAAAAATAAATTAATTCGAGAAGTATACAATGCGACAGGAATACAAGGCTCGGATACAGAATAAATTAACAGGAATCTAACAATTTATGACATTAAATCAACGATACGATAATCAAGCAATTTACCAAATTGCACAACAAATCAACTATAATTTATCTAGGGCCAAATACCTGGTCCTCATCAGTACATGACTAGTGAATAAATTCATTTATTCACCCACCTCACCCAAGCTCCACGCTTATCTGGGTATATTGGTGTAAACAATTAATAAGATTCACTTGATCCATGTACGGAGTATTTCCATGTCATTCAGTCAGACAAATCACCATTTTAATACTGAAATATTTGTAGAGAATTTTACCAAATGATCAGAATATCAACGATTCGACAACAAATGATTTTACCATAATAATCAAGTAGATTATAAATTGAGGATAATTTAAAATAAGAGAACTCTTTGCAAAAAAGATTTAAATAGAGCATATTGTATACAACCCGAATTTACCTCAAAATAATTAATTCCATCACCATAAATCTGAAATTGCTCCATGGATCTCCAAAAATATCTTTGATCAAACTTTCAAAACATAAAGTATGTATAATATAATAAAATCTACAACTCTCAATTTATCTATTTATTTTATAAAATACTCATTTTCACTCTAAACACTCCCATATCTAAATTTAATATTTCTACTCTACACAATTTATGAGAGGGGGAGAACCGAATGAAGAAATGATTGTGAGGAGCTCCCCTCACTCTGTTGATTTATAGAGGAAAGGAAGGAATGAAAGAAGATTAAAAAAATTAAAAGAAATGAAAAGGTGAAATGATGGAATGGTGGTTTTGGGGGTACTGTGGGTGTTGCCCACGGTTTGTTATTGTTGTAGTTTTTTTTTTTTTTTTTTTCATGTGATGGGGAATGGTAAGATTTATTATTAAATCAGAATATATAACAATATAATAGATATAAAAGAGATGAGATAAATATAAATAAATAATTTAAAAATTAAATTCTTATCTAAAAATCTCACCACTAAATTAAAATAATAAACCATCAATACCACTCACTAAATATTAATACCTCAAAATACGGGGTGTTACAAGGAGACAGTGTAGAGAGGTTAGAGGGTCACTCGACATAACACCACACAAAAAAAAGTGGGTTTAAAAATTTTTTTTTTTTAAATCCACTCTTTTTGAAAAATGTTTGTAGAAAATGTTGGGCTTTTTTTTCTTTTTCTTTTTTTTTTTTGTGGATAAATTACTCAAAAGTTAAATGGAGTTTAAATTGAGTTCTGTTAAAAAAAATGGTGAATTTAAATTTGTATGAAAATTGAGTTGAAATTGAGTTTTTGAGTTATGTTTATGTAGAAAATGTTTTTTGTTTGTTTGTTTGTTTGTTTGTTTGTTTTTGTTTTTGTTTTTTGTTTTTTTTTTTGTTTTTTTTGTGTGTGTGTAGATAAATTTAAATTCGGTTTAGATTGGGTTATGTTAAAAAAATATTCATAAAAGTGAATTTTGAGAAAGAGAGGAGAAATAATGGGAGTTGTGTGATTTGTGAAAAAACTGAAAAGAAGAGTTTTTTTATTAATAGAATTTTGACTTCAAATTCTTATAATAAATTATATTTTTCAATTTTTACTTTAATTTTATTGGGGTGTATTTATGTTTGACTACTTTTACAAAATTCATTTCAAACTCAATAAATTTGATAAATTACATTTTAAATTAGTACTTTTAAATTTAATTATATTTTAATCTTATAATTAATTTAGACACTGATATACACTAGGTGACACATTACTTTTATGAGTAATACATTTTTAAACCTCCAAACCAACCCTGGGGACTTGCCTGGTTAAAATCTATTGGGAAATCACAATACTGTATTTATTATTATTTTTATTTTTAGAATCTTAATTTATTTAGCTTTTATTGTTTGTTGGACAAGCTACAAAATTTAAATTCTGAAACAACATAATAATTATTTATTTGGTAGTATTCTATATATCAATGGGTATGAACAATAGAATAATTATTTATTTGCCGGCAGTGGAAGTATTTCAATGCTTCTCTGTGAGCTGCTTAACTGGAGTTTTGGGTTATTTCGTTGTTATTTTATTTGAGTTTTATAAAGCGTATGATACAAGTAAAATTGTTACAATTTTTTAAAAAGAATACTATTTCTTTATATTTTTTCAATATTTTTGTCAAAAAATATTACAGACTTCATAAATTTTAATATGATACGTATGAATTACAACTGTATTTTGATCACAACATTATTTACACCGTGCCTTTAGGCATGGACATACGCTAGTAATTTTATATTATAACATAGTAAAATAAACACTCAATTTGACATTAATAATAATAGTTAAATTGGAAAGAAAATAGCAACATATAGTTAAAAGTGATTCTAATTATTTATTTATTTTATTCAGTTGGAAATAATAATAAAAAAGTAGGAATGGAAGTTATAAACGAACTTATTTTAAAAAATTAAATATAAGTATGTTGCGGTTAGATTAAGAAAAAATAAATAGATTAATTATGTTGAGTATTGATTTTTCTTTAATAGCTATTTTAAAACTATTTATTAGGAAAGTGTAGTTTAAATTATATGTATGAAAAGTATTTCTCAAATAGAATTCATATAAAATTGTTTATTATAATTGAAATTGAATTTGTATAAAACTTTATATGTAAATAAAAAATGTATGGTGATGTGACTTTCTTAGAAAAAGGCCTTATAATGTGCTATCAAAATATGAGAAAAACATTACTTTTAATAATATAAATATATATGATTAGTAAATATATTGAGTAACTAATGTAAAATATGTCCACTATCAATAAAGTGGTTTTATGGAAGTTACAACTTCTCTAATGGTGGGAAGTAATGAGAAGTTATACTTGGATCATGGGTTCAAGCCTATCTATAAAAGTCTGTAATCGCCATCAAAACATAGACTTTTGTGAATAGAATAGACTTAAAAATCTAATCTTTTCACTTCTCCATATGGTTCTGTAAGAATGTTTAGGGTGTTTATAAATTTGTGAGTGGTTTTGTTTATACATTTAAGACTTGATCAATCAGGAACGCGATTCAAAGGTTTTGTTAGGTTTTTATTGTTGGCAACCCCGTTTGACAAAACTCCTTTGAGTTGTAATTTTGTTCGCATTTTAATTTCAGTGAGGCTATGAGTTTATTAGATGCAAATCCAAACCCGAATCGAGCCATGCAGAGAAGTTTGTGATGTTAATGCTTTCAAGATTGCCACTTCGCTGATTATTACGGGGGTCGAGCTGCCCGGTCAGCTCGCGGCCGAAGCAAAATTCAAATTTGCATTCAAAATTGCATATCAGCCGTTGCTCGCTCGAGCCAAGGAGTGCTCGCTCGAGCTAAGGCTTGCTCGCTCGAGCCAAGGAATGCTCGCTCGAGCCAAGGATTGCGTCCATACAAAAACCTGAAGAAAGTGATTGGTCGCTCGAGCCAAGGATCCGTCGCTCGAGCGAAGGCACTAGTAGAAATCACGAAATTTACTCTCCTCGCTCGAGCCAGGAAAGTCTCGCTCGAGCGAGCCTCAGAATCCGGATTTTTTTCAAAGAGTTGGTTTTCTTCTGAAACAGGATTTCTTTTGGTGTTCTACAAGAAGTTGGATTTCTTCCAAGACAAGGATTATTTTGGTTCTTTATAAGTAGTTGGTTTTCTCCCAAAACTAGACTACTCATTAATTATTCCTCCAGATCTTCTTTTTGGTCCTTAAAGGTTTATATCTGGGGATATTTTATTTTTCTTTGATGTCTTTTTGAGTATTCAACTCATGATCTGAAAAGGCTACATCAAAGGTTTTGTTTGTTACACAAAAGAGAGAGTTGATTCTTCAGTTGTGGATTCTGAAGAATTCGGTCTGAAGCTTCGGTGGTGGAATCCGGAGTGGCTCATCAGAAAGACAATTCCGTGCTGAAGGTGGGATTGGAAGAGGCACATAGAGGTTGGTTCAATTAGGCGTTGTGAATTCGCTAGATAATTGAGAGTGATACCTGTGTAATTCCTTTATATCTTCTTAGTGGATTGTTCTGGTGGCTGTGGCCCGTGGTTTTTTTATCACAATTGGAAGGTGTCCAATTGTGGTTTTTCCACGTAAAATCTTTGTGTCTCTTTCTCTTGATTGTTTGATTGAGATTTTTATATTCTGCTTAAAATTGATACATAATCACAAATCAACATCTAGGAGGTTTCTAGATTTTTCAGGTTTGAACAACATGACAAGAGATATTTCTCTTTCTTATTAAATTATTTTAGTTCTTATATTTATTTCATTGAAATATTTTAGAACACAAACAAGGACAGGAAATTATATTTCTCTCTCAAACACTAACACTCCCTAACTCTCTTATTGTTCTACTCAATTCTCACACTTTGATCACTCTGATACATAAGTCATTTATAGATAAACTTGACAATGTAAAATCATTAAATGCAAATACAATAATTTCTAAACTTTCAAACTAGTAGCCATATTTGAACCCCTGATTTTAACTTCCATGCTCCTACTTCTAGTTAGCCCGGTGAAAAAGAAACACTCTTAGTTAGACCAGTGGCGAAAATAAGATTATTTTACAACAGCCCCCTTAATCTTGATTCTCTATGCTGCTTTATCCCCAACATCATCTTCATTTTATTGAACATATAATTCTTCAATGGTTTCGTGAAAATATCTCCAAGCTGATCTTGAGACTTGCAAGAAAATATCTCCACCTCTTTTTTTTTTTTTTCACATGCTCTCGGATGAAATGAAAGCGGATGTCACGACCCATCTAAGATATCCAAAGGTTAGGCAATGCAACCAGACAAAAGTCATCAGAGATCAATCCAAAATTTAATAACACAGTGAAGTAAAATAAAAAGGGTACCCAAATATTTATTTCACAAAAACATACATTGGAGCTTTTATTTGTATACAATAACAGAGCTAGACTATATGACAATGTGCTATGTGTCTACCCACACCCTGATCCAGCTACACCAACATAAAGACAAGGAAATGACATACATTGGAGCTTTTATTTGTATACAATAACAGAGCTAGACTATATTGCAATGTGCTCTGTGTCTACCCACACCCCGGTCCAGCTACACCAACATGAAGACAAGGAAATAGTTCTCTCCCCAAATTTCATCACCTGAAAGTGGTTAAAAATTATAAGCACATGACAGAGTGAGAAATATTATACTGAGAGCATAAGAGTACAAAAGTTACCACGGATAATTATTTGGGTTAAGTGACACCCCAAATGCTGAATTAAAGTAAATAAAATTTTGAATTTATATGAGAAAATGTATTTTAATTTAAAATTAGAAATTGTTGTGCATTTATTCTATTAGCTATGGTCAATGTAGAATTAAGGCAATAGTTGTTCTCGATAAGTTAAAAAAATAAAAATAAAAAAACGAATCAGGATGCTTATCCTATTCCAGCAAAAGGAGGCCCACGCAGTGACACCACGTGGTTCCTTGGGGAGGGAGAGAGGTAAACGGATTAGAGAGACGTGCCTGGGAAAGCACCTATAAAAGGGTGCTTCAGGTAGAAGTGAGGAGTAAAGGAGGTGTGGTCAGTCCCATGGCATATCGCCTAACACTGCCACCTGAACTGTCCAATGTCCATAATATATTTCACGTTTTGATTTTTTGACGGTATGTTCGAGATCCAGAGCATGTTGTCGATTATGAGAATCCGGAAGTTCAAAAAAATCTCTCTTATGAAGAATAACCAGTACAGATTCTCGATCGTTGTAATCGGGTTCTCCGAAACAAAACTATACCTCTTGTAAGAGAAACCATCGTGTCAAAGAAGCAATATGGGAAACTGAAAATCAAATACGGACCAAACACCCACACCTTTTCAAAAATTCAAATATGTCAAGTTTAGGGACAAACTTCCATTTAGAAAATAAGAAATGTGACACTCCAAATGTTGAATTAAAGTAAATAAAATTTTGAATTCATATGAGAAAATGTATTTAATTAAAATTAAAAGTTATTGTGTAATTATTTTATTAGCTATGGTCAATGTAGAATTAAGGCAATAGTCACTGCAAATCGAAAAACACAGTCAGGGAGGCCAAGTTCTGCCTCACTCTCTCCATCCACATAAAACTGATAATTTAGTGATATCAATCTATAGGAACAAAGTCCTTCATGGGTTGTGGAAAGACCAAAACGTTGGTCTTGAGTTGTAAATAAACGCCTACCCCCAATTTCTATGGCTTTCCAAAACTGAACTAGAAATTGTCCAGGGCAGAATACTATCCATTTCATAATTGATTTTATATTCTGTATAAGTTCCCGATTTGCAGTGATTGGGGTTTCGGAATCCAAATCAATTATGTGTGTATGATTTTTCAAAAGAAAGAAAGGAAAAAAAAAAAATTTTTGATTTATATAAATTGAAGCAGTAATAATAGGGAGTGAGAGGAGCAGAGAGAAACTGACTGGAGAAAGGAGGAGGCTGGGAAAGGGGGGTGGTGTTGTAGAGTCGAGAAAACAAAGCCTCCATTGAAGACTCTGCAATCGCAGAGGAATTGATTGTTGTTCACATATGAGATTGTGAGGGAAATCACTCATCATATTGTCAATCATCGCCGCAACAATTTTCAGAAAAGATACATGTTTCAGAAAAGATATATGCCGTTCAATAACTACTCCACCGCCAATGTCAACTAACATAAGAGACTCTCTTGAGATCCTATAAACCCATATGTGTAAAGCATTTGCATTACAAAACAGTAGTCATTAATCATCTGATGCTAAACTGTGTTTTCTCAGGATAAACAAGGCAAACACATGAACAGAGTCCAACTTTTATCTGTTGAAGAATATCATGAAAATCTGATCCTAAAGTCTCTTTTGAAATTTTGGGTGATGGAAACATATAAACCAAGAAATATATATATTTGAGAGGGCAATTTTAGACATTTCAAAAACTTTCGTTTCACTCAGAGACAGGAAAAAGTTTATAACCAAAATATTTGAGGAAAAAATGAAGTGGTAAGAATTTATTTACAGTACACTACAATAAACATAAGAGATAAAGAACTTGATTTAAAGACGAGTACGGCATTGTCCCACATGATGAAAATAGTTAAAAACTGAAAAATCTGTTTTTGGTTGCAAGGGAAACAATGCATGCCATTGTCAAGTATTCCAATAAGAATGGAAACTGCAATTCACACATCAAGTAGTTAATATTGATTCAAATAATAAATGCCTTACAAGGAAGTATGGCTCAGCGGAAGCATGTATTGTACATTAACAAACTTCCACGTGTGACTCGAACAAGATATCAGGTTTTAACACGCGGTGGTGCTACGGTGTACTAACTAGTGTACCAATACTAATTATGACATTATTATTGACCCCACTCATTAATTACATTACAAATACCAAAAATCTCTTAAATTATGCCACATCATCAATTGGTACATCTTAACACAAGGAAGATGGGTGACCTAATATTTACACAAGGAAGATGGGTGACCTAATATTTACATCTTAATCAATTATATATGTAATATTCCTCAGACCATCCAGCAGACCGGTACTCAATACCACTAAATTCTTCATACCCATCAACTTCAACCATACTATGAAGCCACTGAGTTCCTGCCACAATAAAAGCAAAGATAACAAACAGAAGAGCAACAGCAAGAGACTATAATACGTGTTTCAAGGATTATTTCAGTAATAATATGTTCAATTGGACAGGTTAATCAGGTGTTTGGTTACAGGTTTCATCTAGTCCTTACTTATCTGGAATTACTTTAGCCGTAAATTAGTGGCGGATCAAAAAAAAAAAAAAAAACTTTAGCCATAAATTAGTGTAAGAAAAAACCTTTAGTCAAGTGGCTTTAAGGAACTTCATTGTCTATTGAGGAAAAATTCTCTGCTTTCACACAAGCAAGCAAATAATAGTTCAATGACTTCGATTAACAATAATTCTTACCAATTTTGCTGTGTTTATGGTGAGACTCCACTGATTTCTTTTAGGTGAAACTCATAAAGGGCCTTAGGATATTCTAAGGTTTCTCCATTTTCTTCTTCTTTTTCTTGTCTTTATCTTTCTTTAGTCAATTTGTTGCGTACAATTAGCAGTTACAATCAGCCGTTCAAAAAGACTACAACTCGTATTCATCTAAAAAACATATCCATTCAATCCTCAAACCCTAGTCTTATTTATTAACTCCCACTCTCCATCTCCCCCACCCAAACAGAAAGGCTATCCTTCAGTTTCATAGCAAAACTCAGCTCTGATCAAACCTCAACCAATTCATTTTTAGATGCAGAATAATATGGTACTTATCCTACTTTTGTCATATTTAGAAACATGCATACAGGGTCCACCACCAACTTTTGGTAAGGATTTCCTGCAATCACGATTTCCTCAATTGTATGGCAACAATACAAATATAACTTCATTTCAGATATTGTTACAAAATTATGTATTGCACCAGATATTAAATTAGTAATAGAAAACCCAACAGCCAGATATTTAACAGTCAAAGGAATGAATCCATGTTGATAGTTGCAAAAGAATCTTCAACATTTTGGTTGAGGAAGAGCAGGTAGTCAGGATGTTGAGAACCATAATGACATGGAAACAGATAGAAAACTAAAACAGAACAAAAAAGAAAAGCAAAGTAAACAAAAAGAAACAAGTTCAACCAGGAGTCCTAAAAATCCACTTTTCAGGAAAATCATAAATCCAAAGATAAAGAGAATATCTGGACTCTCTCCAACTGATAAAACAAACATTTGAGTGATTACATAAGCTTTACCTGAACTAAGGTGCTCCATTGAAATAATTCTTCCCCCAATCCAAGGAACCACTTTGAGAGCCCAAACACCACTTTCCAGTTAAATAGGAGTCCTTGAAAGTTCTACTCCCTTTAGTTCAGAAACCTTTTCCACCTCTGGAATACACTTAGCATTTTCTGCATTTAACAGCTTATTACACAACAGCATGACAATGGTAACATATTCACAAATCACGTCACAATAGAAGCTAGTTTCAAATGACAAATGATTTTCTGACTTTAATAAGTGTCCACTAACATAAATAAGTTAAAACACATTAGGTTACTAAATTCTTCAGAAACATAATCCATGGCAAAAGAGATATGATATCCCATATTAGAATTTCTGCATATTACACCCACACACACACACACAAAATAAAAAGAAGAAAGAAACAATAATCAATCATCAGGAATGAACTTTCGTACTAAATGCATCATAGAGCATAATGTTTCCATTCATGAAATCATAGATGATACAAGACTACTTTGAACAAAATTTCCAAAAAAAAAAAAAAAAAAAAAAAAAACAAGTATAGAAGAACACATGTTGCAGACATAATCATGTATTTTGTGAACAATACAATAAAAATAAACGACTCAGCCCCTTCAGCGAACATCATGAACGTGTTAATTAGAAGGACATATCTACAGCTTCAAAACTAAACTACATTAAATAACATAACCAGTTTCATTACAATCAATTCCACTCTAGGAAAACAGAAAAGAGAAGAAAAAATCAATCACTTGAAGCATTGGAATTCTCCCTAAGAAATTAAGAAGAATGTAAAAGGTGAAGAAAAAAAGAAAAAAAAAAAGAGAGTAAAACTTCAGATAGTTTGAATGAGCAGTATTACCTATACGAATCTTGTATTGTTTCTCACTCATAGATACCAAATTAGACACTTCATCTTCTGAAGGCATCATGATTTGAAGAACCTCTCCATCAATGCCCCATGCATCAAGCTGATTGAGGAAACAAGGAATTTCAGAAACACAAATAAAATGCACACATCCAATGCTGGAGTACATAATAATAAGAAGGAATTCTTGTCAAACAAATCTTTGTACTTTGCAGACAGAAGATATACCATTGCACATCCACCAAGTAATAATTGCACGTGTAAACGACGTTTTGGTCTCTTCCATGACCCTTCAGTTTTGGAGATTCTCACAGTAACAACTGAAGACTCAAGTTCAGCAACATACGTTGTCAAAAGATATCCACCTCTAGTGAATTCATATCCATCGCCATCATCTTCGAAGAGAACACCTTTAGCTTTACCTGCAATCATCAGAATCCAAGTTGTATAGAAGCTATTAACCAAGCTGTATTAGTTAGTTCTTGCAGTATGCCATGCTAGTTTATATTAAATCAGGACACCCATAAGATGCTTTTGTGCAAATTAGATATTCTCTGTTAATTTAAGTTGGCCATGATAGAAATGCAGGATGCCCTTATTACTAGAAAATTTTAGGATTTTTTTTTATTTTTTATTTTTAATAGTAACATAATTCCCCAAAATATTTGGTCTCATAGCCAAACAGTGAAAATTTGAGAACAAATTGATGCTTCACATGCCAAAAAAAAAATAACAACAGTATTATGGAATTGATCATTTACTTAGTCCAGCATCTTTAGCCAGACATTGAAGACCACAATTACTCATCATGTTAAACTACAAACGAGGCAATATATTGAACCTACAGTGCATTCCAAGACTTCTCCTATGACATTGAACTAAAGAAAAATTACCATGCTCATCTAAAGCCACAAGTAGTGATAAATCATCTGTTGGATTAGCTTCGCCAACATGTTGAATAGCAGGACCCAAAGGAATAATCGATCCACCTTGCAAATACAGTGCTGGTAAATCCTGATGTATATTCAGAAAATTGTACAAAGAGAAAAAAATGAGACCAATAACTTGAATACTAGCGAACACAAGGAGGACAAAGAATGAGATCTAGATATATGGGAACAAATACCAGATGTGAATCATCAAAATCAAAACTCAACCAAATGCCTTTAGGCAACACAAGCTGCAGTTGATCGATCCCCTGGTCACTCACTGTGCTGATATATATGAAACCAGAAGTTAGTTGAAGTTCTGTGAATCAAGATATGTTAGCACTCCCAACCCCACGGGAGAAAAAAACAAACAAAAAAAAACACCCACCATGAAAACATGTGGGAAGTGAAACGCAGAAGATACAATAAAAAGTACAATAACTATCTATATTTTAGATGGTAAAATTATTAGAATTTTTTTTTTTTTTTTTTTATGTCCACCACTGTGTGGATGTCTGCAGCATGTCGATATCCGATACATGTTGGACACCGACAAGGCACCCATTTTGGAGTGTCCATGCTTCTAGATATACAATATGTGCAATAAAAAATGATGAACATATCAATGCATAAAAATGTACTATGCTTATGTTTAATAATTTAAGCGGTAGTGTTATGCATATATTAAATGTAGGTCTCGTTTGGGAACAGGCTAACTTAATAACTTTTTGACTATTTGGCTAAAATATGAGCCAAAAAAAACTAGTATTTTGGGATGAATTTTTGGCATTTTACGAAAAGATGTGCAAAAAGTAGAGAGAAAAAAGAATCTTTGACTTTTTGGTATGGGTTGTTGGCTTTTTGACTTTTTGAGTAACTTTTTGGCTTTTTGGCTAAACCGGCCTGTTGCCAAACGAGGCCTTGCCCCCCAGACTCTTCCAACCTCAAACTTTGTAATGTGCCCTCTCCATTACCTCCTCTCCCGCTTAGTGCAACCAAGAATTAAACGTAAGAGGGAATCATTCAAACGAATACTTAGCAATTCCAAGAAGCAAGGAAAAGGGAATACATATAGATATGAAATTCTATAATGAACTAATATTTCATCTCCGAAGGAAAAGGAAACCTTGTATATATTAGTAATGGTCCCAACATAAATGAATTTTCCCGTGTTCTTACCCTGGGATCTTTGGGATCTGCACAACAATTAATAAACACTTACACTCTCCAAAATAAAACGAAAAATACTTTAAAATTCAATACAATTGAAATAAAGTAATTCAACAGCATCCCACCAGCAAAGAAAGTAGGAGTTGCAACTGAAGTACCCCTCGTATGTGCCATATAAAAAAGGGTATATATGTGTGGTAAAAGCCGGTAGCGCCTCTTTAAAGCCAAGCGGCAAACTTCCTCACACTGTAACAAATATGGAGCTCAAACTCGGTGAAAAATGGAAGTTGAAACTCAAACTCAAAAAGCATTGTAGTTATTTCAAACAAAACGAGTAACAGCTAGATTTCTATGCAAAGGATTGATTATTTTGTCACACTCTTAGACCACAAAACATCACTTCCAGTTCCTCTCTGTGTGGGTGGGTGTCTGCTCACACATGTTTGCATAGAGATTTCTGAGAACAGAAGTTCCTCAGCAATTGACTTTGCTAGTTCTCGATAACAGATCAGTCCATCTCCTATTGTTACGAGAATCCCTTCCTTCCTACTTGAAGAAAAATAGGATAAAGCTGAGATCCGATCTGTTCCATCCCTCAGCCCCTCTCACACCTTATTCTATCCATCATTAGAAGTAGGGCAGCCATTAATCAATGAAAATCAATGGTAAGTATTATAAACACTGGTCCCCATACCAGAAAAAGTTCCTTCAGGAAGACCTTGAACTTATTTTTCCTTTTATTGTTGGTAGCTGTCAAGGATAGTATTGAAGATGTCAATTCACAAATAAAGAAAGGTAACATGTTGAAACCAGTTGGTTGATTTTTAAGCAATCATATCTGGTGACAAATTCCTCCTTTTATAAAAAAGGATAATCTCTTTAG
Organism: Camellia oleifera; assembly: GCA_022316695.1. Classification (NCBI taxonomy): domain Eukaryota; kingdom Viridiplantae; phylum Streptophyta; class Magnoliopsida; order Ericales; family Theaceae; genus Camellia; species Camellia oleifera. The sequence goes on from CM039318.1 coordinate 110,738,360, forward strand.
GCAATACTCTCATGCCAAAATTCTTTTCAAAGTTTCCGTTTTAGAAAAAGACACAGTGCATAAGTTGTGATTTGGCAAGGACCACTACCCAACACTAACAAATTACAAATCAGAAGTATAACCTGGGTACAGTACTACAGATGCACTAGCCTTGGCCAGAAAAAGAGAAAAAGTAAGCTTCAAAAGAGTGACTGTATTGATTTCTATCTGGTATAATTGCAACCAATCATATCAAGACTAGTAATTTCATTCAGAACATGAGGGACGTCGTACGAATTGCACTTCTCAAGTCACAAGACATTGTAACCAAAAATCTGCAGTTTGATTCCCTTCTCAACATCGAGTAACATAACAGAAAACCAAATTAACCTAGAACCTTCAAGAAAAATGGAAAATTTTCCAGGAGTGAATGTGGTGAGAGGCATGGCAATTATCCATTAGAAGTTTTCCTAGGAGAACCTTCTAGGAAAATGACAATTTTATATAGTCCACCTTTTGCTTTTGTTTTCATGTATACATTGCATGCACATAGTTTTATTTGTACTTCTCTTAAAGCTCTTAAAAGAATACCACCTGTCCTAACTTTCAAAATCACCTACTCTTCTTTTAGCACAGAATTTGGCCTATCCAAGGGATATTTTGGTCATTTTGTGAAAGACCCTCAAATGGCTTCAGGATACTAGAGACCTTTCCTTGCTAGAGACCCTTCCTTGGCAATTTCAAATGCGCCAAGCTATTCACAGTAAATTCAGGTAATACCAGAAAGTGAACAATTTCTTTGAAATACTTTATAACTCCTATATATAGAAAGAGAAGGAAGCACTATGAACTCTTTAACCATAAACATGCATATTTTAGCATCTTAGTTCATTCAAGTGAAGCTCCTAGCCTCCTACCAAAGCTTATGTTATCCACAATCAGTTTTAGTGTTTCTGTAGAACTGATTAGAAACATCAGTTGAATAAACATTTGAACCGAAATCACAAAGTTCAAAAGCAGTAAAATTGTTAATTGTCACTGTGAAGTATGGACAAACCTCTTCCCCAAAAGACCAGGGCTCATGGTCAATGGTGCCAGTGTCTGAATGTCCACGACAAAAAGGAAACATTGCACCCAAACCCATCCACCTTCCAAACAGCTTAGGTGTTGCATTCCCTTCAAACCCACCAATATCTGGTCCTGAAAGCGGCTGACCGCTGAGCCCCTGAATGAAAAATTAATTTTCATTGGCACAATGTCTCATATTGAAAAAAGCTCGACATGATAGCATGTTTAACTTAAAATAGAAACCTAATTCTCTCCCATATATCTAATCCAACTTTAAGCAATCTGGGTATGTGGAGCATTATTCTCTTTCTCAACAAAGAAATCTCTTGACAAAACAATCACAAGACCAGACGATCGCTTGTGGGGTTCAATGTCTTGTTTTAAAACTTCCTCGAATTAAGGAAAAATAAAGACACCAATGGAAGACCAAAAGAATCAAGTGATAAGCAAAGGAAGATTAACAACAAGAGATTTTATTAACCTCCAAAATACAAGTACTATACACAATTAGATAAATATAGGTCTCATTCCTGCAGGTGTTTAATTTCACTTTAGTACACAACTGTGGAGTTCATAATAGAGGTATGGAGTACGTTTTTGTTGTTGTTGATAGATTTTCTAAAGCATCGCCTAGCATGGTGGGTTTATTTAACTAATTTGTAGTTCCAAGTCTTCCAAAGAAAAAGCTATAGGTAGGTCCAGGGAGAAGGTCAACTATTGACAACAATTTTAAAGTTCAAACTTAAAACAAGCTCAAAAACACAAAAATCAAAATTTCTGGTCAAGCTTCACAAAATCCCGTCCACTTACGAGTTGAAGGACCATTGAGATACTCATATGAAGGTGCTCCCAAGTAGAAAGGTTGTCTCCTGTCCATGTTGCAGCATACCTCTGGCTACCTATAAACCCAGCTCTGGTAAGAACAAAAGGACGGTTATTTTCATTGCCCAATTTCATGCCTTCATATGTTGATCGTGCCATCAGCATCCCATAAACCTACAAAGGACATCAAATATAAATAAAGATAAGTTCTAAAGCTTATCATAGTGGCAACCATAAGATGGGGGTGAAGATCTTTATAAAAATTTAAAATGTAAAGCATAAGAATAGAGCTATGGATAATACATTGTGACAATGCAAGTGATTTTGACAACCTCCAAGTTCAATATCTCCACGATGCACGTTGGTCTCAGGCATCGTCTTTGTTACAGCCTGTGAAGAAACATGCTAAGACCGTGAACAAATTAAAAAATATGCAAGCAAGGGAGGAAGAGTTCTGAGCATCACCTTAAAAACAGCTGGTTCATTCATATCATTCCAAATACCATCAACACCATTAGAAATGAAATCTTTCACTAAACCAGCCCACCATGAACGAGTTTTAGACAATGTAAAGTCAGGGAAAACACAAGGCCCAGGCCAAACCTCCCCTAAAAAACAGAGTTAAAACTTGAAAATGAGTATCCTTCTTCATGTTTGATCCCTGGGTCAAGCATGAATGTAAAGGCATAAAGTGATCTACCAACAAAAGGCTTTCCATCAGCTGTTTGAATCCAGACATCTTTTTCAGAACCACTATCGTAAACGAAGTATTGTTCTTCATGTTTGATCCCTGGGTCAAGCATCCAGATTGCTTTGAATCCGGTGAGATGAAGATCTTTCACTAATGTTGTGTTTGGTTGGGGGATTTGATGACGGATTTGGAAAGGGAAAGGGAAAGGAAAAATGTGCGTCAAACTAGGTGAAATATAGATATGTTTTATTCACATTTCACCTACCTTTTTCATTTCCCTTTTCAAATCCCTTCCAAAATTCCCCAACCAAACACAGTATAAAGATTTTGGATCTGGAAAGCGTTCCTGATACAAATCACAATAGTTCATTTTCCATGTCAATAATGGCAGGAGGGTCTAGGGAATAGCTAACCATTTTCTAATCATTTATGGTACCAGGGATATATATACTAAGATCGTCTAATAAGGACATGCCTGGTCAAAAGTGAAACAACGAAACCCATTCATGTAGTCAATATCCATCCATATGACATCACAAGGTATACCTTTCTCCCGAAATGTTCTGGCAATCTGCATATGTGAAAATAAAAGGATCAAAATATCTAGAAAGTAGAGGCAATTATAGAAAATTCACAGCTTTCTTCTGTTTTCTTTTGAAGTTAAAAATAAAATGACTTCCACAATTATAAATGTGAGGATCAGCTTTTACTCATCAAAAAAACAAGAAACCAAACATATATCCTATGTCAAATACCACCTTGATTGTGAACTTGGTCATAAGATACCAAAAACAAAAAAAACAGTGGAAAAGAATAGTTATGCACAAACAAACATTTATATCTAAATTTATATCAATGGCTCAGATCAATACATCTCCCGCCCAAGACTTCTCTCCACCCACCCACGTCTGCCTCCCCACCTTCCCTTTTTGAATTGTAGATGTTGGGTGTGGGTGTCTTTGCCCAGGAATCTGTGGTGTCATGTGATGCTGTGTTTTGACAGTATGTGGTGGTTTCGATTGCTTCGATTCAAGCTTAGGGTTGCTTTTACCATGTGTGTTTGGGAGAGCTACACAGAAATTTCCTCTGGGCTGAGAAAGTCCCAGAAAATGGCGAGAAACAACGCACAGGGAGAGAACTTGCAGAGAGGTAACTCCGGCGCTTCAACCGCCTCCACCTTCGCCTCCACCGCCATCAGAGTTAGATCCAGACCCGATCCTTTCTTGGTCGTTTGCCGATGCTTCAGCATCGTAACCTCTGCGGCTGCCATTCTCTGCATCTCTGTCAACATTCTCTCTGCCATTCGTTCCTTCAAAGATGGATCTGATGTATGTAATCCCCCCCTCCCTCTTTGTCTCTCTCTCTCTCTCTCTCTCTCTCTATATATATATGCCTCTGGATTTGTGGATATTTGTAGCTATTTGATGGCATATTTCGGTGCTATGCGGTTGTGATTGCAATGTTCGTGGTCGTTGCCGAGACAGAATGGGGATTCATCATCAAGTTCTGGAAGGTTTACTTTCCAATTTTGAATTTTAATTTGTTCTACGAAATTTGAATGTCCATATAATACAAAATGTTAGAGATTAGAGTTTCAGATTTCACTTTCTTCATACTATCCTTCACAAAGTGATCTTGGTTAGTTACATGAGATTATAGTGGAAATTTTACAAATTTCATAAAACCTATTCACTTGCTATCTATGTTGACTCATATAATTGATAATTTTACATAAAACATATCGTTATAGCTTACGCTGTAGTTATTGGTTTTGCATGCCAAGTTTTGGGTAAAACCTTGGCTCACATTATTGTCAAGTTTCTTTTTCAGTATGTGTACTTTTCTGATAATTGTTCGAATTAGTGAGAGAAAGCTGAAAGGTAAATTGGGTTTTTTTAGGATAGCGAGGATGATTTTATTTTATTTTATTTTTTAGTTTGTAAAACTTTTCTTTTTTTTTTCTTTTTTTTTTTAATTTGAACTCTGAAGCAATTGCTGCTCATTTATTGCTGTCAAACTAAATCCGTGAATTTGAGAGGCCCATTGAACTTTGTGGCTCATCACATTCATCATTCCCTTCAAAATTTTGTGTCAGACCCCTTCAAGAATCAACATTAATACATAACTCTCTCTCTCTCTCTCTCTCAATCTTTATTGTTTTCAGGGATTTTAGTTGGTTTCTGGGATTTTCATCTTCAGTAATATCATAGCTTCATTCAATTGAAATGTGTGAAGAGAATAGTCTGAGTACAAATTAGAACAAGTGACACTCTATGAATTGAAGTTTATGGGTTCTTCTGGGTCTGCAATTCAATATGAATACTAGGTTATACAACATTTTTGCCTCTGGGTACTGAATAGTAGGGCTGCACACGGGTCGGTTCGGATCGGGTTAACCTATTAACCGGTAGCCGACCGAACACATTCGGATTGGAAGAATTAATATCCCATTTCGACTGGGTGATGGTTCGAAACCGTCCGTTCATAAGAATCGGATTGGTGGTCGGTTTCACGGGTTGGACTGTATCAATAAAAGTTTTTGGGCCAAACCATAACTGGGCCAAACCATTAATAAATTTATTATGAAAATAGACATTTTTCTAGCTTTTTAATTTATTACCAAGTGAAAATATAGTAATTTTAAAAATAGACAACTTTACAATTAAAAGTATAATTAGCAAAAAATATTAAATTTATAATTTTACAATTCTAAAATCAATTCCACCAATTCAATAAATAAATTTGTTGATGAACAAAAAAATATGAATAAAAACAGTAGTTTCAAAAATATTATGAACTTCCATACTTACTACCTGTTGATGAACAATAATATGCATAAAAAATAATTAATTAAGAAATTTCATCTGCCACCTACTGCCTGTTTTGAACCCAATTATATCAAGAAGAATAGTAGTTTCAAACCTTTCACAAACAAACAAAAAAATTACAAACTTCCAATTAACAAACAAAATAAGTAATTCAAGATCAATTATCAACTTTTTTGATTGGCAAAAAATATATATAACTATACTTAGCAACTGTCAAAATATTCCCTACTTTCATACTTGTCACTCTAGTTGGTAGCCAAAAAGCTTCAAAAAAATAACCAACTAGAAGTTTGTAATTTTGTTTAATGATTACATTCATCCACCTATAGAACTGAAGCACTATTAATACAAAACTTAGTAGAATATGAACAGGTTGGATAGGAAGGATGGACAAAAAATACACAAAAACAACCATCAGCAAATAGTCTGCCAAAACAAAAATGTATTATCAACAGATATCTATCAACCACCTGCAAGGAAAAACAATTTGATAAATAAGTAAACATAAATAAAAGGAAACAACATAGTATAAAATTAAAGACTTTAGTTTATTTACCAAGCTATGCTCCATCATGCTAAACAGTTATGGTACTTGAACTTAAGTTTGAGGATGAACTTGATTCTAGAAAAATCACAAAATAAAACAAGTCAATAATAAAAATAGATGATTAAATCAAAAGATAAACAAAATTAACAAATCAATTTTATACTCAAAATTACCCGAGGCATACTGCTCAAATTCTAAAACATCATTCATTGCCTTGCGAAGAGAGATTGGCACAGTGCTTTGAAGCCAATTCTGAGTACAAACAAGTACCTCAACCATCATAGGATAAAGAGAACTTCGAAAAGGATCAAGAATGCGTCCACCAGTACTAAATGCCGACTCCGAAGCCACTGTTGAAACCGGCATTGCCAATACATCACGAGCTACTTGGGACAACACTCGATACTTAGAAGAATTAGCTTTCCACCACCCCAAAATTTCAAATTTTTCATCTCTCACTCCTTCACAACAATCAGCCAAATACTTGTCCACTTCGGACTTGCACATAACAGAAAATTCAGCATCCAAATAGGTATTAAATTGAGATTCAATCAACAAATGAGGATCATCACAATCATCATCAATCACCATCCTAGATGATTCATTTGTGTCAAGTACTTCCACAAAATTTGAATCATTTGCAAGGTAATGGTCATACAAACGAGTCAAACAATCTTTCACTTGACCAGTCATTGTATTGACCACACTTTCACCAAACAATTGGGAAAAGCAAAACTGGACATACCTCATTTTTTTTCGTGGATCAAGCACCACAGCAACATACATCAACAGATTTATTTTATCTCAATTACCCCAATATTTGTCAAATTTTGCTTTCATTCCTTTTGCCATTAAACCCAACAATTCATCTTCCTTCCCATCTTTTTTACTTAATTGCTCAATTTTTGTTAGAATAACAAACATCTCATCAAAAAAACAATTAGAAGTTACATAAAGGGAGCCTGAAAACCTTTTGGTAGCATTGTAGAAAAGCCTTAAAAATTTTAAAAATAGTCTACAATTGTTCCAGTCACCCTCTGTTGGAGCACCCCATGACTTCTTCTTTTTACCACTTCCATTATCCCCATCACCTTCTAAAAAGTAAGATCGATAATTTGAGTCCTCCTCTTCTAAACGCTCAAATGCTTTCTCAAATTTTTCAGCACTCTCCAACATCAAATAAGTTGAATTCCACCTAGTAGGTACATCAAGACATAACAAAGACTTGGACTCAATTTGACACATCTCTACACACTTCTTAAAAGATTCATGCCTATTTGGAGACGACCTCACATATCTCACAGCATCACGCACACAACAAATTGAAGTATCCAACTCTTTCAAGCCCTCACTAACAATGAGATTCAAAATATGTGCACAACAACGCATATGTAAAAACTCATGACCCAAAACAGTGCCCTTCCAATCTTTTGTTTTTCTTTTCAAGAATTTTATGGCTGTGTTGTTAGAACTCGCATTATCAACAGTCAAAGTAAAAACACTACCAAGGTTCCACTCAAGTAAACACAATTCAATTCTCTTACCAACAGTTTCACCTTTATGATCCTCAACTTGACAGAAATTTAAAATCCTTTTTTGCAATTTCCAATCATCATCAATAAAATGAGCCGTAAGACACATGTAATTAAGATTTTGTATGGATGTCCATGTATCAGTTGTAAGACAAACTCTACAACCCTTCAAAAAATTTCTTAACTTAGTCCTCTCAGTGTTAAAAATTGCAACTACATCTTTAGCAACAATGGTACGAGATGGAATCATGGTAAACTTTGGTTGTAAAGCATTGCAAAACCTACGAAAACCAACCCCTTCAACAAATCTAAAAGGCAATTCATCAAGAATGATCATTTCAGCTAGAGCTTTCCTAGCACCTTCCACTGTAAAAGAAGTTGCCACTAGACCGACACCATCTCCATCTTTTTTGTTTTGAAAAGACAATGTATGTTGACTCTTTTCTTGTTCTCTATAAGGATACTTTAAACAACTAGCCACATGACTCAATAAATTACTAGTCCCATGAGACTTTGACTCAACCATGTATTCTTTTTGACAATACTTGCATACAGCCCGTGTTTTCCCATCTTCTTCATTTTTAATTTTATCAAAATGATCCCATGCTTTTGATGGTTTCCTACCACTACCTTTTTCCCGTGCCTTACCCTTCTCTTTAGGTGGTAATGGAGGCTTATCAGAAAGAAGAGGTCCAGTGGTATTACCTTCAATAGATTGGGCACTACCAACGGCTGTTTCAGTAGGTTGGGCACCAATTGTGACTGTTTCATTAGGTTGGGCACCAATACTGGCTGTTTCAATAGGAGAATGATCCATTATCTACACACAAAATACAACAATAAATGTATTGCATAATATACATAAACAAATCAAACATGCTAATAAATTCCAATTTTGTAAACAGTTAGTTAACAAACTATTTTCTAAAAAATGATCCACACAAAAACAAAGAGCATTATGCATTCTTTTTTTTTTTTTTAATAGAAGAGCATTATGCATTCTAATATGATACCATTATTATAGGATCCAAAAATATAAATAAAAGCATGCTTACTTAATGAAAAAAAAAAACAAAAATATAAAGCTTGCAATTTTTAAAATAATAGCAAACAAACAGATATTAAAAAATAAAAAAATAAAAAAACATACACTTTAACTTTAAGCTTGTAATTTAAAAAATTAAAAAAAAAAACAAAAAAAAAACACACACACTTCATTCTTACTGAGTATATTTAAGCATTCATTTTTTTAATTTTTTTTCCGTTTTCCCATTTTAGCTTCTTTTAAGAAAAATAAGTCACTTACAAATCTTTTTTACATGTAGGGATTTTGTTAACTTGAAACAAACTAAATAAAATGACAAAATAAATCTAAGGTTTTTGGTGATCAGAAAAAAAAAAATTAAATAAATAAAAAATACTGGAACAAATATATTTAGAGCATTCAAAAACATGAATGATCCATTATCTAGAGCATAATATATATCAACTAATCAAACATGATAATAAATTTCTATTTTCAAAACAGTTAACATAATGATTTATTGAAAAACTAACAAACATTTTGAAGTACCAAAGAATAAAAAAAACACACATGAGAGCATTCAGATTTTTTTTCATTTAGTTTCTTTGAAACAAAAACAAGGGTTTTTGTTAATAAATAAATAAATAAATAAAATCCATGTAGGTAGGGATTATGTTAGTTAGCCTACAAAAAATTAAATATATATATATACATTAAATCTAGTGTTTTTGGTAAAACAAAATTTAAAAATACGAAATCCATGTAGGGTTTCAATTATTCAAGAAACAATTAACTATAAACACAATACCGATCAAGGGTTGCAATTAATCAAAAACAGTTTAAACAAATAAACTCATACCTAAGGTTTTGGTTAGTAAGAGAGCACCACCACCAGCATCTCTGATTTGAAGGATATATAAAACACCTCAAAGAGTATCAAAGAGAGAGAGAGATTGGGAAGAGATGGAAGTTAAGAATAGGAGATCAAAGCTGTAACAAGATATGTAATGAGGGAAGGGAAGAGATTGGTTTACGTTATAGAAAAGAAAGAGAGAGAGTGAGAGAGAGAAATATGGGAAATAGAGAAATATGGGGAAGAGGAGAGTAGATGATATGATATGATAGGTCTGCTGCTCCTGCTGGACAACTCCTTTTGTTTTGAAAGTTGAAAATTGAAATGTATCATCATCAACATAAAAAGCTTCCACGAGAAGCTTTGCACTTCTCCCAATAATAAATATAAAAAAATGTAACAGCTGCATCTTATTTCCGTCGAGTCGGTTTCGACCGAAATAAATTACACAAACCCGTTGCCGACTGTGAAACCGTGAAATTCAACCAAATGAAACCGTAGCCGACTGGTTGAATATTCGAAACCATCCATTTTACTTCGGTTCGGTTCGGGCCGGACGGGTGGGTCGGATTCCGGTTTTTCATAAACACCCCTACTGAATAGTGAAGACCGAATTTGCTTTGATGGGTGTTCTTCTAATGAATTTGGTTTTTTTTTTTTTTTTTTTTTAATATCAGCTGCTTATGACAAGGAAGGTTTCGACTAAATTTAGACGTTTTAGGCATTTTAATCGGATGTGTTTTGCTTATTTTTGAAGTAACTGGGTTTGATTTCTATATGTTGCTCGAAATTGTGAAGTGGGAAATTTAAGGGACCAAAATGTTGGAACCTGAGTTATGTTCTTCTCGGATTCTCTTACCTTTTCGGGACAAAAGCGGGGATGAAGAGCTTTCTGTTCTTCCTAGGCACACCAAAGTTATTGTAACAGGAAACAACAGAACAAAGTCTGTCTTGGTGGGTTTACAAGGTGTCGTCAAGAAGGCTGTTGGTCTTGGTGGTTGGCATTGGCTGGTAATTTTCTTTTTTACCTTTACACCACTTTATCCTCTATTCATTTGACTTTAATCATATCATTGCTATTTTAAATTCTTTTGCCAAGTCACATTATTGTTATCTTTCTAGCTTTTTCAATTTCTAAGGCCTGTGGTGCTCTCTTGCCAGGTGCGATTCCTGAGTTTGAGCTCCTATTTCCCTTCGTTTGAAATTTTTTTCTTTTTTACTTCTGAATATATCTATATATTAAGGCAAGAAGCTTTTTGAAAATGTGTCTCAGAGATACATTTAATTGGACGGCTGAGATCAACCTTCAGTATATATCAATGGCTCTGAATTATTTATTTCCCGCCCAAACACTTCTCTTCCTTAACCTTCTCACCTATCCATGTCTCTCTCTCCCTCTCCGCTCTCACCCACGTCTCTTCCTTCATTCTTTATCTCTCTCCCTCTCTCCCTCTCTGTTTATTCTTCAACAGAACCCTCTCGACCACCGCCATCGCAACCACCTCTTTTCTCCCTCGCAAGACCCTCTCTGTTTCTCCTTCTTTAACAGATCCGTCGACCACCGCCATCACGACAGCCTCTTCCTCATCCCCCTTTATCACTTCAGTCCTCTCCTCCTCTCAGCAGATCTCGCCGAAACCCTCTTTGCTACCGATGCTTGGCAAGGTACGATTTTTGTTTGTTTTGATTTCGATTTTTCTGAATTTGGAGTTTATTTGGGTTACTTATTTTCCTCCACCGTTGTTATTTGTTGAGTTGAGGTCTGTTGTGTTCAGAGGTTTTTGGATTGTGAGTTTAAAATTTGTGGTTATTGTGTTGTGTTTGTGTTTTTTTCCCAGATCTGGTGTGTAATTTTTGCTAATTTTAATTTTTTTTTTTGGGGGCTAGGATTGTGATTCTAATCGGACTGTTTTTTATTTATTTAAAGTCTTGACAAAGCATGGTTTTTGAAGATTGAGAGTTTTGATTATGAAGATGAAGAGGGCTAGAGATGATATGTACATGGCTTCTCAACTCAAACGCCCCATCGTCTCCTCTCGCGCCAAACCGTGAGTCCTTTCTCTATCTCTCTCTTAGTTTGTTTTTTTTTTAACTCTCATTTTTCTAATATTGTGATATTGTAAGCTGTGATTATGAGTGCTTCTTTATTTAATAAAAAATTATAAGCAAGTAAAATTTTTGAAAATTTGGTGAATCATGTTTGAAATTGTTGAGTGCGAGTCTGTTAGTTATTTACTGATTAGGTATTTTGTTTGGCTTCGGATTTTAAACTTTAGTATTTTTGTTTTTCATTCTTTTACTCAGTATGTCATTCCTTCAAGGAGAACAAAGATCTGATTTTTGTTGAATTTTTCTTTATAAATTTTGTCTGAAGTTTGATTATATATCTAGGGTTGAAGCTAAAAATAGGAATTACGACCCACCTTTGTTGAAAGAATATATTTTGACCTAAGTTTAATGATAAAATTAGTATATTAATTTTTTTTATTTTTTTATTTGGTGTGGGTAATGAAGCTCTGGGCAATCCCAGATGATGGGTGGAGCGAGCACACAGAAACTAACTACCAATGATGCATTGGCATATCTCAAGGCAGTTAAGGACATATTTCAAGATAAAAGGGATAAATATGATGAGTTTCTTGAAGTTATGAAAGGTTTCAAGGTTCAAAGGTTTGGTCATTTATTCCTTCTTTTACTTCCAAAATCTAAATAAAGTTCTCATTTATTGATCCCAATGTTACATTGTTTGAGACAAAGTTGGGAGAGATTTGCTTTTCAAAGTTGGGAGAGAGGCTCAAGTTACACAGATTTGCTTTTCTCTTATCCCCACACCCCAATTTGCTTCTTTCCTCCCTCAGATTTTAATCTTATCCCCACACAGATTTTAATCTTAATATTTTCTCTTTCTCTTGAACTAATTTATAATTTATGAACTTATTGAAGAAACAATATTGATAGAAATAGTGGAAAACATATATATATATTACATTCAATAGAACATGAAAAGAAAATGTTCTTATTCTGCCAAATATTGGTTGTTGCTTATAACTGTTTTTATTTGGAAATTAATATCAAAGTATTTGGTATAAGACAGATAAAATTTAAATAAATTAAAAAGTTATGAGAGAGAGAGAGAGAGAGAGTTCATTGGTTTCAGTCCAGGTAACTCCCTTGGTTTCTCTGTGTATTTGACAGTGCTTTGTGTTTTATGTCTTTTGTTACAAGGGAAAGAAGAAAGAGAAGAGAGTTCATCATCTGGGCTGAAAATGAGGAATTTTTGGGGTTTCTTGGCTGCTCCAAAGCCTAACATTTCAACTGGAATACACAGATTGGTGAAGACTTTCAAAAACTTCTCTCACTTATTTGGTAAGTGGATTGTTAGATAACCAAACTCTCTCTCCTTCTCTTTCTCTTGAACTAATTTATAATTTATGAACTTATTGAAGATACAATATTGATAGAAATAGTGAAAAAAATATATATATATTACATTCAATAGAACATGAAGAGAAAATGTTCTTATTCTGCCAAATGTTGGTTGTTGCTTATAACTTTTTTTATTTGGAAATTAATATCAAAGTATTTGGTATAAGACAGATAAAATTTAAATAAATTAAAAAGTCAGGAGAGAGAGAGAGAGAGTTCATTGGTTTCAGTCCCGGTAACTCCCTTGGTTTCTTTGTGTGTGTTTGACAGTGCTTTGTGTTTTATGTCTTTTATTACAAGGGAAAGAAGAAAGAGAAGAGAGTTCATTATCTGGGCTGAAAATGAGGAATTCTTGGGGTTTCTTGGCTGCTCCAAAGCCTAACATTTCAACTGGAATATACAGATTGGTGAAGACTTTCAAAAACTTCTCTCAATTATTTGGTAAGTGGATTATTAGATAACCAAACTCTCTCATTCTCTTTCTCTTGAACTAATTTATAATTTATGAACTTATGGAAGATACAATATTGATAGAAATAGTGAAAAAAATATATATATATTACATTCAATAGAACATGAAGAGAAAATGTTCTTATTCTGCCAAATGTTGGTTGTTGCTTATAACTTTTTTTATTTGGAAATTAATATCAAAGTATTTGGTATAAGACAGATAAAATTTAAATAAATTAAAAAGTTGGGAGAGAGAGAGAGAGAGAGAGTTCATTGGTTTCAGTCCCGGTAACTCCCTTGGTTTCTCTGTGTGTATTTGACAGTGCTTTGTGTTTTATGTCTTTTATTACAAGGGAAAAAAGAAAGAGAAGAGAGTTCATCATCTAGGCTGAAAATGAGGAATTCTTGGGGTTTCTTGGCTGCTCCAAAGCCTAATAAGGTATATCAGAATATGGGTATATCAAAATAAGGTATATCCAATATATACAGTCTTACGAGACTCCATTATCAGTATAATTGTAACTAAGTAACTAAGTATAGACATACCCATTATTGGATAATTGAGACTCTATTATCAGAATAATGCAAAGCAATTATCAGAATAATGGGTATATCAGAATATTGGAGTAGGATATATTATGTTGAAAAAAAGTATAATTGTAACTAACTAAGTATAGATATACCCATTATTGGATAATTGAGACTCAATTATCAGAATAATGCAAAGTAATAATGGATGGTTATACCCATAATTGAGACTAAGTAAATCATAACCCATGGTATTGAGAATAACTGATTGAGATACAAAGTATACTACATAACGTTGATGCATTTGGATATAATCCAAAGTAATATTGTACAAATAATATTTCGATATATCAAAAAGTATATTCTGCCCGTTATTTGGATGGGTATATCTCAACTAAGTAGCTATGATATTATTGGTCCGGTAATGGGTATATCAAAATAATGGAGTCTCAATTATGATAACGGGCAGAATAATGGTATATCATAACTAAGTATCTAATTGAAGTTATCTCTCTCCCTAGATACTTCCTAACACATGAGAGATTATATGTTGAGATATTATCCTTTAGGCCAATAATGGAGTCCCATGGCCTGAGATATTATCTGTGTAATGAAGTTATTCTGCTTTAGCCCATTAATATTATCCGTTATAGTTTGACCCATGTGTTATAAATTAAATGTTAGGTATTGAGATATTATTAAACATTTAATCAATTAAAACTAAATGCTGTCTGCTATGATACCATTTATTTTTAGTGATTTGTTGTGCCTTTGGGTTGAATACCTGCGTTGTGTTTTTTTATCGTGGACGAGGACTTGATGCCTTAAGGTATGAACATATTACTGGGATGATAACTTTGGTCTCCATTGGCTTTAATGGGACCTGTGAAAGATTGTTTGTTGAATGGAAGTTTGTTGCCCTGTTAATCGAATTTAATGATGTGATAGCCAAAGAAAGAACACTCCATAAAGGTGTTTTTCTTCATGGGACCTGTGAAAGATTGTTTGCTGAATGGAAGTTTGTTGCCCTGTTAATTAAATTTAATGATGTGATGGCCAAAGAAAGAACACTCCATAAAGGTGTTTTTCTTCATGGGTTTTATAGGTATGTTTTTAGTGTTGTCCCAAACTACTTTCAGAACTACAAAATCCAGATTGACAGTAAATCAAATTCGTTGGCAATACCACACAGGAAGCATCTGGGATGAAGACATGGGTGTTTGGATCAGTTAGACAATCAATTAGCCAGTGACAGATCTGTCATGAACCCACATGGGAACACCATCTGAAGGCACCTCACATTTTTCCAACACAAAAGCTTATTTACCTTTTTAGTTGATTCCAATTTACAGGCTGATGGAAGTAAGACAGGAAATTAATACATAACAAATTTGCTTGCATATCATTCATATGCCACTTATTGTTGTTGGAGAAATATGTTGTAATTCAGGAATAGATGGAAGTGATAACAACAAATTTCAGAAGCTTATATTTTTCTCTCATTCGGTGTTCTGCTGCATTGACAAATTGTAGAGCATATTGTTATCTCAAGTGAATCAGATGCTGAAAACATTCTTAATTCTGCTAATTGCAGGTTGGATATTGGAGATGGCAAAGAGGTTGATCTTAAAGAATGTCCAAGATCAAAGCTTCGGCAACAATGCATCAAGTATCTTGGACCTGCATGCGCTCGCATGAATCAGTTTTTCTCGATCTCCATTTTGAAATTATATTCTGATTGCGTATTTCAAATTGTATTGAACTGTTAGCTATTAATTTTTATCCTAATACGTGCTCTCTAACTCTCTCTTTTTTTATGTGGTGGGTTTTTTTTGGGGAAAATCAGCAAGAGAGAGAATATTTTGAATATATTGTTGTGGAGGGGATGCAAACAATGTAACAAAATGCAAACATTTGGATTTTGGATGATATGGCAGATATTTTTTTCTTTGCTAGTGTTCTGCCATTGTTGTTGTTGTCGTTTCCCACTTCTGGATAGTAACTTACTACGAGTATAACTGGTAATTTTCTCACCAGGTACTGTATTTATGCCGCCAAAGTGGTCACTGGGGTATCATCAATGTCGTTGGAGCTATGACTCTGATGCACGAGTTTGTGAGGTTGTTACTTCTGCATTTAAAGAGCTAAATAAATTCTCTCTCTCCCTCTCTCTCTCTCTCTATATATATATATACTAGCGTATGCCCGTGCCTGAGGGCACGGTGTAAATAATATTAGAATTATAATATAAGTATAATCACAACACTATTTAAATTTAAGATTAAAATCCAAAATCCAAATGTTTGCATCTCCCAATTCTTACATTGGAACAGAAATGCACATAGATAGTGTAATCAACAGTTTATAGACAGTTCATGCATTTAGAAGCTACACCCAAACTCTACACATCATCATAAAACAACAATAACAAAACCAAACATCATAAGCATTAAAAAAATATATATATTCCAAGCCAAATGTGCATATTGTTATTGTCATCTTAAAAAAAAAAACAACAACAACATTGATCATACCAATAATATCTTCACTAACTTTACAATTTTGACAAAACCCAATTAATTTCTCTTCCAATTGAGTGAAACTATCATTTTAAGTGAATCATATTCCAAACCAAATGTGCATATCATATTATAATCATCATCTTAAGAAACAACATCAACAACAATATTGATCATACTAATAATTGCTTCACTGATTTTAGATTTTGGACTGAACCCCAATTAATTTCTCTCCCAAGTGAGTGAAACCCATCTTTTTAAGTGAATCAAATAATCGGAAAACAAATTCACACTACAGCCTCACCTAACCGAATGCAACAGAGAAAATGCAATTGCTGTTGAATTTGTTGTTGCTGCGAAGTGGGTCTGAGGACCAGTGTTCAGTACCGAATTTGAAACTGATGAAACCCAAGAAAAGGAGGGTCTGAGAACCAGTGCTCGGCCTAATTTGCTACTACTCAATAATGGTGTTGCTTCCATTGGGTTTTGTGCTCTAGAAACATTATTATGTAAATAAATGATTGAATTAAATAGTGAACTATTTGCAAAGATAATATTGATCATTCATGGGTTTTTGGAAGATAATAACAATTGATGGAGTTTATCTCCAATGGTCTGCCATTGGAGCTGCCAAAGCCATTTTATAGCAGGTGTGCACAAAAAACCCTCTCTAGTGGTCTGCCATATCCCCTGCTAAATTATAGCAATGCTATAACTGATGCCAAATTTGACAGGAGTTTTGGCAATTGCCAAACTTGCCAGCTCAACAACAACCAACCGTCTTTGATTTCCCAACAACAAACAACCAACAACAACAAACAAGAATTGAACAAATGAATACCAAGAAAAATTTAAATTTCCTTCAAATTTTTACATAGAAATTTTCAAAAATAAATTATACAAGAAATATTTTTAGAGAAAAAAACATATCAAAAAATGAGGGGAAAAAATAAGGACTGTAGGAACAAAATATTAAGAATAAAAAAAGGGGGAAAAAATACCTGTAGAGGAACTCCGACAAATCTCAGTAGAAAGAGAGAAGAATACAGAAACCCTAATATTTCCAAGCTATGTGTAAAATCCCACAACGAACAGATGGGTATTCGACTTCAGCAACCTAGAAAAAGCACCTCAATCCTCATAGGATTCGGCTTCAACAGATGGGAATTCGAGGCTTGTTGCGATTGAAATATTGTCGGTTTAATACTGTGTTTGGTTGGAGAATTTGGGGAGGAATTTAGAAAAGGAAAGAGAAAAGATGTGTGAAACTACGTGAAATATAGGCATGATTTATTCAAATTTCACCTACCTTTTTCATTTCTCTTTCCAAATCCCCCAACCAAACACAACATAATAGTCTACAGAGATGAGGCAATAAGAATCAGACTCATCCATGAGAATGGATCATCGAGTGAAGTGGGAGATAATGGAACATGAACGATAAAAGAAGAGAGAGGTTAAAAAAGAGAGGAGATCAGAAGAGAGAGAATAGAAGGATCTGAAATGGAGATGAATTCCTTCTTCTTTTTTTTTTTCTTTTTTTTTTTTTTTTTTTTTTTTTTTTGAGGATTTGATCATTTCTAACTTCACCATCAAGTGGGCATTCAAGAGTATCATCCAACTTCACCATCAAGTGAGCATCTAGGCACCAAGCGTCCACATCAGTATGCATTTACAGTAAGCTTCACTACTCCACATTGATATTCTGTCAAAAAACGATAAAAGCTAGCATAATTATTTGTTGCTGTCGGAGATAAAGCATCTAGGCATCAAGCGTCCACATCAGTAGGCATTTACAGTAAGCCTCACTACTCCATATTGATAGAAAACGATAAAAACTAGCATAATTGTTTGTTGCTGTCGGAGATAAAGCCTCAATTCACGCTCAAAAAAATATATTGATTGTGTTTGATTTGAATTTTTTGAATTAAGTTTTTTAAAAATTGAGGGCATGTTTGGTTTGAGTTTGGGAGATGAATTTTAGAGATAAAAAGTACGAAAAATTATTTGATTTGGTTTTTTTCAAAAGATGTTTTGAAAAATTATTTTGAGAGAGAGTTTTGGAAAAAGGGATTGATTTGATGTGTATGAGAGAGAGATTTGTTTGAAAAACTTGTAAACGAAATAAGTTTTGGAAAAAAATTTTGGAAAAATTTGTTTGGTTTGATTACTTTTGAAAACTTATTTGTAGAGAATTTTTCTCAAAAATTTTTAGGAAACACAAACCAAACAAGGTCTGAGTTTTTTTATTTTCGTATTTTTTTATTTTTAGTGAATGTTTTTAAAATTTTAAACATTTTTTTTTTTACTTTTTAGATGCACCTTACTTAGATGTATCTAAAAAGTAAAAAATTTGTGAAAAAATATTTTTAAAAATTAATAAATACATAAAAATACAAAAAATGTACTGAATTCTCATATTTTTTTTATATTTTTGATATTTAGTGAATTTTTAACAGGTTTTTTTTCAAATTTTTTTATTTTTTAGGTATATTTATGTTAGGTATGTCTAAAAATTAAAAAAAATATTCAAAATATTTAAAAAATTCAGTAAAAATAAAAAAATATGAAAAATAAGAAAGTAAAATTTTTTAAAAAATATTTTTAAAAAATGATAACCAAGCATGTTTATTAGAACTCACATAAAAAAAAATATAATAATTATTGTAATTATTTGGGTCGATAAATAGTATGTTTTTTCTTTACTTATTATTTTAATGGAAAATGTTTTGGACCTCGAATCTGGGATCCCCCGAATCCCCCTAAGCCCAAAACGACGTCGTTTTGGGCTTAGGCTTTTTTTTTTTTTTCTTCTTTTCTGCCATTTTTGACGCAGGGGAAGAAGAGGAAGAGGGAGGGAGAGAGAGAGAGAGAGAGAGAGAGAGAGAGGGAGAGAGGCGTCGTCTCGCCGCCGATCGTAGCTCGCCGACGCTCGTCGCAGCCGCCCGATCATCGCCCGCTGTCGCTCGTCCCAGCTCCAGCTCGTCGCTCGTCGCAGCTCCGGCTCTGCCTCGCCGCCCCGGCCTCATCCCCGAGTTTATTGGCCCCCTCCCCTCCCCTCCCCTCCACCTCCTTCTCTTCCTCCCCTCCCCCGTCTTCGTCTCCGTCTGCTGAAAAAAAAAATAAATAAATAAAAATAAAACCATGAAACGACGTCGTTTCATGGTTTCGGGGGATTCGGGGGACCTCGGATTCGAGGTCCCAATCGCGATTCTATTTTAATAGATCAGATGATTCCCATCTTACTACATTAAAAAAAATTATAACAGCCTTTACACGTGTATTGTATCCATTTTTTATTGTTATTGTTTATTCTGTAAACAAAAAATGAAGAGAGAGAATTGAACGGTGTGTGATAGAGCTCAAAATAATATTTGGTGTCCTTATCTTAACCCTTGAGTGATTCTTCGGTAGTCAGTCTCTAGAATAGTTACCACTATAATCACTCTTTAATTAGCAACACACACTCAAGTCCTTGTTCAAATATTCACGTCTTTGTCTTTCAAAACTTTCCAGTGTACTAGAATTTGTAACATAATCCTCTATAAGGATATTCTCATATTAATATGAAGTGTGAATAATCTTTTTTTTTTTCCTTAGGTATTTTTAAAAGGATAATTCTTCTGTTCAAAAATATATTTTCTTTTTGAAAAACTAATTTTATGGAATGTTTGCTTGCTTATTAATATTACATACTTTGAACCTTCATAGTATCTATTGTTTTTCTATTTTATTACTGAGTGATCTTAGCTGAAAAACCCCTGTCAGCCGTGATCAGGCATTAGAGTGAAATTGTAGGTAGAAAGGGAAAGGTAAGAAATAGAAAAATAAAACTATACTATTCTAACTCGACTTTTCATGCTCCTTTCGGGAGACGACTAGCCCTACAGTATCGGACTCCCGCGATTCTAAATCTGATCTCACAAGTTCAATGTAAAATAGATAAATATCAAAGAGTCAAAATCCAGCAAATCTTTTGGAAAATTGATTTTGAATCAAATTGTCAAAAATAGACGGCTTTGCCAAGCACAGAGTCGTCACCTAAATATTTTTGAAAAATTTAGGAAACCCATGACTCGTGCCAAAGGTCACGTATCCGTCATCACCAAGATTGTCTCGGCTCAAGAACTTAAGTACGAGAGGGAAAGGTCATGAATTGAGCACCCCCGCTCGCCCAATCAAAGACCAGCCTCTACTAATCATGATGTGGAGTTTATTTACATTATATGCTCTTGTTCCGGTTATTAGGCTAACATTATTATGTAATGTGCACATATACAAGTATAAACTAACTTCCAAAAATTAGAACATTTGATTTCATATTTGTTTTGAAAATTATTTCGAATATGTACCACTTGAAAAAGTGATCGCATATGAACATTACTTAAATTATTCCAATTCAAGCAATTAACCTTCATCCATAGGCATTCAAACAGTTTATCATTTAAGCACTTAGCCTCATGGTGAACATGCTTTGACATGGCAACATCAACATGCAATGCAATATGCTAAAGCAATGAATGCTCACCTAGTACTCCAAGCCAAAAAGATGAAAGAGTTAGAAAAATGCATGATCCTAACTAATGCAACACAGGCGATATGCACTCTAAATAGGCTCGGCTACTTAACATAATATGTGAATCAATTTGATAGCATGTGGTCTAAGCACATATTCAAAGAAGCGTTAAACTAACAATGCGAGTTAGAATGATGCGCCGAGCTCAATGCATGCAAGACAAGTGGATGCAAGGCATGAGAGATGCTAAACGAAACATGATGCCATAAAACTAACTATCATAAGTAAGTAAATAAAAAGGAGAAAGACGTGGGGTTGGAAGACAAACAAATTATTACAATGGTGCGCCCTCACGCAAGAGAGTCCGAATAAACTAACTAGCTAACTAATTAAAACTAATTAACTACCTATTACAAACCCAAATGAAATAAATGAACTAAACTAACTAATTAATTATTACACCAATAAATTAAATAACTAATCTAGAAATAATTCGAACATAAAACTAACTAATTATTTACAAGACAAAATTAACTAGCTACAACTAATTAATTACAACACTTTACAAAATTTAAAGAAATAACTAAGCTAAGTAATTAAACTAAATAGCCACGGGAAGCGAGGAGTGCTCAAGCATGCGCGCGGATTTTCACCCCAAAAAGCCACTATTTTGCTACCAAAAAGCTTCTGTTGCACAGTTAGAACACTTGCACTGTTTTTCACCTCAAAATCAACTCTGTTCTATTTCAAAAAGCCACTGCCTGGTTTTGCAATGGTGGCCGGCAAGCCAAAAGTGGTGGCCGACCGGCCACAAATGATAGCCTGCCATCCAGAAATAGTGGCATGCTGGCCACTAGAGCCTGGTCCCTCTTGCTACAACATAGAGCAAACAAAGCATAACCAAGGTATTCTCAAGGGTTGTTTGTATAACTTACCCCTCCTCATCATCAAACAGCTCAAAGGAGTGGTAAATTTGATTCACAAACCATCAATCGATGCAATTTCATTGCATGATGACTTATGTATCAAAGGGGTACAAGTTCAATAAATGCAACATAAAAGACTCTCAAACCCCCTCCCTATCATAGGTTGATCAAAGGAAGTGGTTGACAATGACTCTTGAATCATTTTCATCACGAACAAGTATGAAACGATTCAAAACTCAAGGGTTCAATTAATGTCCGATTGAACCCTAACCAAGTTATTATCTTGCATTATTTTAGTTCCAATTTTATTACTCCATTTTAATTACCAACCATTCCTTAGTTAATTAAGTCCAAAAGTGAAAATTAAGTCCTCTAATGGAAAGGAGTATCAAACCAAGTGCTGTTTTAGGCATGAGAGAAGTATCATGCCGTTGGTAATGAACCCCCAAAGGGATTAAACCATTAAGCACAATGCCTCAATCTCAAGCTTAAAACAAACAACTAGCTTAAAAAAACTTTCAAAGCAAATGAAAAGCCAAGAAAAGAGGGAGGTTGTAGAGGTGATTAAGGGTAATCACAAAATGGAAAGCAAGAAATAAACACTATCAACTCAAATAGGTTGGTGGCTAAGGCCTAAACCACCAAGCCTATGAGGACAATTACACTACAAGCATGCAATACAAGGCACAAATGCAATGAACAACTAAAAACAGTGCTAAATCAATTCTAAAAAATGCTAGAATTAAGACAAAAATAGCCAAAATGATAAGCCACAACATAGAGCTATGTAAGCTAGTAAACGAAGCATAAGGATGGGAGGCTACCCTCTCTATTTTTGGACTTCAAAACATGGTTTTTGTTACTAAAAAGTATCTGAAAATCAGTATTTAAAAGCTCAAAAAAGAAAAAGAAAAAGAAAAAGAAGGATGACAACAAGATGGGAAACACAAGCATAAAGGCCTAAGAAGCTAGGTGGAAGGAATGGTGAGCCACCCCTTCATCCTTATTGGCCTTAAACCACAAGTTTCAGCCCAAAATTTCAGAGTTTCAACAACCCAAAAATAGTCTAAAAATAGTAGGGAAAATAACAAATAAATCAAAGCAACAAGCTAAACCTTATAACTCTTAAAGAGGAGAACACTCTCTAAGCAACAAATCAATACTTGTACACTCTCAAGAGCTCAAAGTAGGCTCAAAAATACCTCAGCTCAAAGACCATAAGGTCTGGTTTAGAATGTATAGGCAAAGGCTCAAGAATTTGCAAGAGAGAGAGAGATAGAGAATTGTAAAGAGAGAGAAAATATTTTGCTCCAAATTTTCCAACCCTCAAAAATAGAATGAAAAGTCTCCTATTTATAGAAAAACATGCAACTCCCTCAGAAACATCCATACATACACATGTAAGTAGATACAAGCACCTTTGGAAACAGCTGGCACAGTTGGTATAAATATTTGCCAAAACACACTTGTGGCTGGTAGCCAATATCAGTGGCTGGTAGCCCACACAAGGGGGTCGGTAGGTCCCAGGGTTTTCAGGCTTGAAAAATTGTGGTTCGGTCCAAAACAAGGTAAGAGGTGTATAGGGTTCGAGCACTTGACAATCATATACAACTTCATTATTGGGTGGGCAAGCGGTGACGTCCAAGTCGTAAGGGCAGTAAAAAATGGAGCGTCTATAAATATGTCAAACAAGACTTAGCTTCAAGGTGGGAGTACATGTAATGAAAACAAACATCACTTAAAAATAGTTTTACAAAATAATGAAAGAAATTTAGAATAATAGAAGAGTAATCTAAATCGAAATACCAAAGGAATATTTTCAATATAATATCTTTTAAACCTAAAGTTTCATGCTTCTAGAAAGAGAACTTAGAATTAAAATTAAAGCTAGTACTGAATTTAGACAAGAGATAGAAGATCTGAAATAAATATATCAATTTCTGTTATCATTAGCTACAGGTAGATCTCTAGCACACCATAATTTGAGAGCCACACAAATTGACAGATAGCTAGCAATAAAACAAGAAGCCTTAGAGCAATTTGAAAAATCTAGAAATTTTCTAGATGTTGATTTGTGATTATGTATCAATTTTACGCAGTAAACAACAATCCCAATCAAACAATCAAGACAAATCGATACAACGATTTTACATGAAAAAACCACAATTGGACACCTCCAATTGTGATAAAAAACCACGGGCAACAGCCACAAAACAATCCACTAAAAAGATATAAAGGAATTACACAGGTATACTCTCAATTACCTAGCGAATCCATGCCCGAATTAAACCAACCCCTATGTGTCTCTTCCAACCCCGTCTTCACCTCAGAATTGTCTTAACGATGAGCCACTCCAGAATCCACCAAAGCTTCAAGCTCGAATTCTTCAGAATCCACCGAAGAACAACTCTTTCTTTTGTGTAGAACGAACAAATAATCCTTTGATGTATACTCTTTAAACCATGAGTTGAATACTCAATCAAAACATCAAAGAAAACTAGCAAAATATCCCCAGATATAAACCTTAGATCCCAAGAAGAAGATCTGGAGAAGTAATCCTAGATTGGGACTGAAACACGTATTTATAGAAAATTGTCCCGCGATCTCCGCTCAAGCGTCAATATGGCCGCTTGAGCGGACCTACGCTCGAGCGCGGAAAGTTTCACTCGAGCGGGAAAAAACAACATCCAGTATTTTTGCAGGCGAATAAACTTCTGGAACTCAGCATTCTCCGCTCGAGCGTGGGAATGTCCGCTCCAGCAGACAGGCAACTTGGAATGCATTTTTGCATTTTGCTTCGGGGGCGCTGCCCCTCGACCCCCGCGAGCTAACCGGGCAGCTCGATCCCCGTCATAATCAGCGAAGTGGCAATCTTGAAAGTATTAACATCACAAAACTTCTCTGCAAGGCACAATTCGGGTTGGATTCGCATCTAACAACTCATAGCCTCACTGAAATAAAAATGCGAATAAAATTACAACTCAAAGGAGTTTTGTCAAACAGGATTGCCAAGAAATAAAACCTAACAATCTCCCCCTTTGGCAATGCCGTGACAAAACACACCTAAACAAATAAAATCTTAAACACCCCAACCCATTACAGCCAACAAACGCAAACTTCTTTCTCAAGATCATGATCTGCAAAACAGCTATTAGTGCCACAATCTCCAAAACAACTATTAATGCCACAAGAGTATAGGAAAAAGCAATAAACATATGACTAGATTATCTTGAAGCATGAGATGGAAAACATGAATAGATGTGACTTGGAGATATTAATAACATGTAGCATGAAAACATGAAAACTAAGACACATGCACCCGCACCTGACACAAACATAACTCCCATTTTTTGTCATGAATTGACAAAGGAAGCTCAAATAACTAAACTAAAAGCATAAAACACACAAGCAATGATATGAATAACCAAACTCCCCCTCACTAAAAGCAACCACAAACACTGAAAACAGTGAATAGATGAAAACGACAAAAATAATATGGTGGAGCAAGCAATAAATCACTCAACATCACCCAAGATATGCTAGTATAGGTCAATTTGTGACACCCCAAAATTTGAGGACATCATAATAAGGTTTAAAAACTTAAAATCAATTTTCTTAATTAAAAATCCTCATCAATGTTGCCACCAAATTTATCATCATCCATTAATTTACAACATGGAAACTAAAAGTTCTTAAATTACAACTCCAATCAAATTTAAAACCTTGTCTTAGTACACAAATATAAAAAGAACTAGAGAAAAACTAGAAAACAAAAAAAAAAATGGTTCATGGAGTTTTGGCATGCTTCAAGCTAACCAGGGTTGAATGTTGCCTTCCTACACCTCGGTGTTTCCTTTGGTTTCTTCGGTACCTGGCATGAAACGCCAGGGCAATGGGAATGCCAATGAGCGACGAGCTCAATAAGATACTACAACCCGAAAATACCCACCCCGATAATAATACTCACAAGTAATAAACATTGTGTATTAACAGAATAATAAGCAGCATTTAATAAGCATAACAGAAATGCCAACAATTAAAATAATAACAACAGATAAATAAGTAAATAAAATGGCAAGCGGAGATAGTGATTCATCATAAGGAAAATGCACACTTTTTCTTTTTAAAGTCATATAGATTTAGTTCATCAGATAAGTTTAAGTAACTCCCCGCGGAGTACTATTTTCACTCAACCGCTAAACAATGGCCACGGGCAATTCTGACTCCCCCTTGGTCAAATATTCAAATGTTACTTACAGTAACTACCAATGATGCCCACGCACCAGGGTTACATACCCGAGTCGTGACATCACGGTCTGCCCCAAGAGAACGGTCTATGTTGTGACGCCCGCACCACCAACCTTATATCGCCTCTACACCGAATAAGAGCCGAAATACCTTCCCGTGCCATGTTAGGGTTCGCAACTCACTTGCGCAAGATTCTAAACCGGGCTCACCCCATCACTTTTACATTTTAATGTATCATTGGTTAAATTTCGTGTTTCTTTACTTCGTCGAATTCACATTTTGATGCATGTGCGAGTTTTAGTTTGAAAACTACAGTGACATAATGTTTAAATAGAACAACACAATTGTATATGACAACCAAAATAAATATGATAGAGTGTCTTAGGATTTATCACAAAATTTCTTAGGAATTCACACACTTCTTCTGTCAGCACTGTATATAAAAAAAAATTGAAACCCATACCAAATGATGTTCAATCATTACAATATTTTAACTAGTGCTAATTCATTGAGTTAGGAAAATATTCCGAGAAGAATACCAGAGCCAAAAACGACTTTTAAAGGGAGAAATAAATTTTGGAAGAAAACTGGTTTTTCTGTGACAGTGAGCTATAGTACTTCCAGCACAGGTAATCTGTGTCGGAAAAATAAGAGTGGCCTCAAACGGTGTCAAAAGAAGGTATGGTTAGAACGGCATGTTAGATCCTTGAGTTTAGAACATGTTTCCAGAAGGATTCGAAGGCTGAAATTCGACAGAAGGTGGTCAAATAATTTTTCTAAGAAAAACTGGACAGATCTTGTCGTATTTTGGAAAAATTTGCGTTTCTCTCTCAAAACTTAAAAAAAAAACTATGAAACCAGCGGCGTTTGAAAGGTAACTTAAAAATCTTACTTTTCCAAGTGGTCGTGCAGAAAAATACCATTTGTAGAGAAAATGGGACCTGTTTGAAGCTACTGCTTCTGCTGTGTCGTACGCGACACTTACGGAAAATATTCGTTTCGGTAAGAAAATGGTGTTCAATTATTTTATAAAAATTTTACACAGTGTATAACACCTACATATACTTCCAGTATACACAGATTTTTAATATCAATTAATTTCAATTTATTAGAGCTCTCTTTTCACCCGATAAAGTGTAAAACAGTGAGAAAAATCTATGCTTCAAGTAAAGGGGGCCATTCTTATCTCATTTTACTCTTTTACAAGATCATTTCAACAATGGAGAATATTAAATACATAAAAACAACAGTAGCTAAGCCATATATTTATATCAAGAAGGAATATGAAATTATAGCACAATGAAATTCTTATCCTATCAAAGTTTTAAACATGGATAGACTATTTTGCTATAGATGACTTAACCATGCTTAGTCTTGCATATATATTATATAAATTCAGTTAGAGGAATCTAAGGGAGGATAGAGGTGATGTATTCTTACCTTAAGAGCCTTTGCAAACACTTCTCAAAAATTTGTTTTGAATTGGTGTGGGGATATATTTTCTGAGTACCAACACGTGGTAAGGTGACGCCGACGTGTCAGCCGAGGTGCCACGTGTCTTGGTCGTTGTGCCGAGGTCATCTCAGATAGGCCGAGGTTACTTCCAAAGATATCGAAATCCGAAATAAGTGGATAAGGGACAAGAGTCCTAGAATGAAGAGGGAACCCAACCTGGATATGGACAAGAGTCCTAGATTGGGAGAAGATTTCAGTTTGGGTAAAGATAAGACTCTTAGAGAGGTTATCCTAAACCCACTGGGAGTCCCAGATTAGCAGTAATCCTGAGTCCATTAGGGCCAGGCTCCTATTGAGACTAGGATTGTATTGGCTATAAAAGAGAGGCACCCCCATGGGTCTAAGGTATGCTTTTGATACTCAAGCCTGTGAGTTTAGCACTTGATTATCTTTGAGAGATATACTGACTTGATCGTCGGAGTGCCCCCGGGTGGACGAACCACCGCGGGATTCTTATATTTCTGTTGCAAGTCAGCCAGGTGCCATCTATTCTGCCGGTGCTCTCCAGTTGACTACTAAGCGGGCAGTGTGGTCAGAAAATCGCTCACACAATTTGGCGTCGTCTGTGGGAAAGAAAGAAGAATAGATGGCTAATGACGGACAGAAGGATCAGATTGAAGACAAACACTCCTGTTGGGAGTGGGAGATCTATCGACCCCGACGCTGAAGGGGACAACCGCAACACAGAAACTCGTGACCAGAGTCACGGAGTGAAAGACGCCGGCCAGGAAGGTGACGCATCAAAGACAACAGATCGAAGCGGATACTACAACAAAGATGACCTCCAGGTATGGAAGGATAGATACCTGCGGAAGAACGAAGACCCTTCCAGAAATGATGCAAAGACAGGGGGCATGAGTGCTCCCAAAGAGATGACATTCAAGTATAGAAAAGCTCAGCCTAAGTGAGCAGATCCTGGATTCTAGATCCCGGATCCGAGAAGACATCATCTCGGCCTAGATTAGTGGGCCCGAGAAGACGAGAACTCAGCCTAAGTGAGCAGATTCCGGATTCCAGATCCCAGATCCTAGAAGACATGATCTCGGCCTAGATGAGTAGGCCCAGGAAAAGAAGAGCTCAACCCGAGTGAGCAGATCTAAGAAGATAAGATCTCGGCGCTTAAGTCCGAGAAGAGAAGAGCACAGCGAACAGATCTAAGATCCCAGAGGATAAAAAGGAAACACAGAAGATCAGACTAAAGTTGGCCGGGTTGAAAACCCCGGCTTGAATCCAAGAAGATGCTTAACCGTAGTTAAGCCAAGAAGATGCTTAACCGTAGTTAAGCTGAGAAGATTCTTAACCCGAAGTTAAGACCAAGAAGATGCTTAACCGTAGTTAAGCCGAGAAGATTCTTAACCCGAAGTTAAGACCAAGAAGATGCTTAACCGTAGTTAAGCCAAGAAGATTCTTAACCCGAAGTTAAGACCAAGAAGATGCTTAACCGTAGTTAAGCCAAGAAGATGGTTAACCATAGTTAAGCCGAGAAGATTCTTAACCCGAAGTTAAGACCAAGAAGATGCTTAACCGTAGTTAAGACCAAGAAGATGCTTAACCGTAGTTAAGCCGAGAAGATTCTTAACCCGAAGTTAAGACCAAGAAGATGCTTAACCGTAGTTAAGACCAAGAAGATGCTTAACCGTAGTTAAGCCGAGAAGATTCTTAACCTGAAGTTAAGACCAAGAAGATGCTTAACCGTAGTTAAGACCAAGAAGATGCTTAACCGTAGTTAAGTCGAGAAGATTCTTAACCCGAAGTTAAGACCAAGAAGATGCTTAACCGTAGTTAAGCCAAGAAGATGCTTAACCGTAGTTAAGCCGAGAAGATTCTTAACCCGAAGTTAAGACCAAGAGGATGCTTAACCGTAGTTAAGCCAAGAAGATGCTTAACCGTAGTTAAGCCGAGAAGATTCTTAACCCGAAGTTAAGACCAAGAAGATGCTTAACCGTAGTTAAGCCAAGAAGATGCTTAACCGTAGTTAAGCCGAGAAGATTCTTAACCCGAAGTTAAGACCAAGAGGATGCTTAACCGTAGTTAAGCCAAGAAGATGCTTAACCGTAGTTAAGCCGAGAAGATTCTTAACCCGAAGTTAAGACCAAGAAGATGCTTAACCGTAGTTAAGCCAAGAAGATGCTTAACCGTAGTTAAGCCGAGAAGATTCTTAACCCGAAGTTAAGACCAAGAAGATGCTTAACCGTAGTTAAGCCAAGAAGATGCTTAACCGTAGTTAAGCCGAGAAGATTCTTAACCCGAAGTTAAGACCAAGAGGATACTTAACCGTAGTTAAGACCAAGAAGATGCTTAACCGTAGTTAAGCCGAGAAGATTCTTAACCCGAAGTTAAGACCAAGAAGATGCTTTACCGTAGTTAAGCCAAGAAGATGCTTAACCGTAGTTAAGCCAAGAAGATTCTTAAACCCAAAGTTAAGACCAAGAAGATGCTTAACCGTAGTTAAGCCGAGAAGATTCTTAACCCGAAGTTAAAACCAAGAAGATGCTTAACCGTAGTTAAGACCAAGAAGATGCTTAACCGTAGTTAAGCCGAGAAGATTCTTAACCCGAAGTTAAGACCAAGAAGATGCTTAACCGTAGTTAAGCCAAGAAGATGCTTAACCGTAGTTAAGCCGAGAAGATTCTTAACCCGAAGTTAAGACGAAGAAGATGCTTAACCGTAGTTAAGCCAAGAAGATGCTTAACCGTAGTTAGGCCGAGAAGATTCTTAACCGAAGTTAAGACCAAAGATTCCTTATCACTTGTTGAAATTTGTAGCAATTTACAAGCTGTTGAGCTGAAACCAGTCCTTAACACTTGTTGAAATTTGTAGGTAAGCCGAGATCATTCCTTGTCTATCGCTTGTTGAAATTTGTAGCAATTTACAAGATGAAGATAGATCGAGTTCATGGAGTAACACTTGTTAAAGTTCTGTATGAATTTACAAGTTGGTTAAAACGAGATGATGCTTAACCGAAGTTAAGCCGAGGTAATATTTTTACTTGTTGAAATTTGTAGCAATTTACAAAGGTAAAGTTGAGCCGATATATGACATTTTGTTCATCTGTTGAAATTTGTAGCGATTTACAAGTAAATCATTGTTTAACACTTGTTATAACTTGAGAAAAGTTTACTGTATATGTTAATTCTTGTTGAAATTTGTAGCAATTTACAAGTAGGATAGACTGAGATTACTGTTTAAACACTCGTTGAAACTTGAGAAAAGTTTGCAAAGTTAACATTGAATAGTATATGTCTTATGCTTGTTGAAATATATGAAAAGTTTGCAGGTCAGTATCTTGCCGAAGTAAAGTTTGTAGTTATTATACCCGAGGTATGTAACCCCGAGAAGATTGCATAAAGGAGGCAAAGAATGAAAGGCACGCAGAATATTCTAAGTATAGAATCATGCAAAGGCAGTCAAGAAAAGGTACAAGAGTACAAGCGACAAAAAAGGAAGAACGTCAGAAAGCCGAGATGACGTTTAACCGAAGTTAAACTGAGATGATGCTTAACCGAAGTTAAGCCGAGATGATGTTTAATCGAAGTTAAACTGAGATGATGCTTAACCGAAGTTAAGCTGAGATGATGTTGAAACCCGAGAAAAGTTTACAAGCAGAGTTAAAATCGAGAGTGAAGAATGGCTTAAACACTTGTTGAAATTCAGAGAAAATTTACAAGTTAGAGAGGGCACAAAGTTAAGTGTCGGCAAAAGATTCGCCGGAATCAAACGTCGTTTTGGTTAGAACAGAACCACTAAGTGCACGCCAGAAGTGGTGACCAGAATTGTGAAAGGAATAAATGCTTCAAGAAACAGCGATGATAGTTTGCAGAGGCCAAGAGAAAGAGGGTCTAAAGGGGGCGAATTAAATACCAGAAGTTTTAATACATCGGCGAAAGAAGATCACATCAGGTCTGTGACTACGGCACAAAGCCAACTTCCCTAATGTGATCCTAAGTGCAACTTATGTTCACATTAGGGGGCAGGGAGAAGATGCAGGGGGAAGGAATGATAATTAAGGAGCAAAGAATGTTAACACTTGTTGAAATTTTTGAGCAAAATTACAAGATGAGTTAACCGAAGATTGTGAAGTCTACCACTTGTTGAAATTTAAAGCAATTTACAAGTTTGGTATAGCCGAGATAAACTGAAAGACGTTTCCAAGATATGGTCATCTGAGATAACCATGTTGCCAAGACTTGGAAGATAATGGAAGACAGAAGTCTTGAAGCAACACTTGTGAAAATATTTGTTAAAATATTTTCTAGTGTTAAGCCGAGGCTGAAATAAATCAATGGGTACAACCAACGTGTGACACCCCGAGGAAATTGCACAGTGAAGGTATACTTTGGAAAGACATGTACATTTTTTCTAAAGTATAGAATCATACGAGAACCAGAGAAGGCAGAGATCGGACACGAGGACGTGCAAGTCCTCGAGGACGTCGGTAAGGAGCCAGCCGAGAAGAATGGGGAAGCAGCACTTGAAAGCCTCTGAACACACTTGTAGAAATAAAGTACCGAGGTTATGTTGATCCAAGGTGTCTACTTGATGATAATTCCGAAGAGACGTTTATCCGAGGTGTACTACCCCGAAGTGATTTGCAGAATATGTTCAAAAAAAGTTGAAAAAATTCTAAATATGGGGAAGCATACAGGCAGTAAACAGAAGAAAGCATTCAACACTCAGGAAAGAAACAAACATTTCTTGTTCAGATACAAAGCAATGACGCATCGGCCAACAACAGACATTTTTTCAGAGGCAAAAAATTACATATGCAAAAAAGACAAAAGTACAAAGAATGAAGACCTTAAAGAATTAGGGACTAAAAGCAAGAACGTCGGACTGATCTGCTTCGACAGACGATGATGGTTCAGCCTCGGCAGTCAGTTGGAGGAGCTTTTCTACCGTTACCTCGGCATCAATTTCAAGAAAAAAGTAAACTACTCGGCATCAGCGGCAGGTTGTGTCTCACCCCCAGAAGACAGTTTAAAGGAACTTCTCAGCAGCCATCTCAGCCACGAGCTCAGCATCAATCTCCTGAAGAGTTTGATCAACGCTCTTCTCGGCGATTGGCACCTCGGAGTTTTGAAGGCAGGATTGAAAAGCAAAAACCTGGAAAAAGACACAGAAATACAGACTCAAGAACAATAGCAAGAAAGTGGTGAAACAGTGCAAGTGTTCAAGACAAAAAGATTGCATAGGTGTGTCAAGCCATGAACAGTGGCAGAAATCAACAGATATGTGAACAGTGTGTATTCAAGAAGATGATTTGGAAACAACGGGTAAAACAGTAATAGTGGTTAACAATGAAGCAGAGCTTCTTGGAAAGCAACAAGTAATAAAACCAGGAGGAACAGTGGCTTACCAGAAAGAGGGAAGTCGGAATGAGAATAGCCGAAGTCTGATGACAATGACAAAATGACGAAAGCTTCATCGGAGGAAAGGAACGAAGACAGTTGCAGAAGCTTGAAAGCTTGGAACAATGACAGATTTAAGCAAAAGAGCTAGAAAGGAAAAAAGCCAGAGGATTGAATGAAAAAAAAGAAAAATCAGAGTCAAGAAGACGACAAAGTTCAAGAATAAAGGTAAGTACACAGGCACTAAGTGAGTATGTGAAGAACAAGAAAGTAATGGCCTAAACACGATGCTAGCAACAAAAAGAGGATATGACAAGAACAGTGCTAGGCATTTAAACAATTCAAAACTTGAAAACATGTGAAAATAGAAGGCAACAGAGAGCAAATAAACGGATTCAGAAGAGTTATGAAAGATTGAGCTTAATAGCAAGTAAAGAGTTTATGAACCTACCAAGTGAAGTGAACACCGATATGAAAATCGCCAGAGTCAAATAGATGACTGGAAATCGGGAACTCACCAGAAAATGTGAATAGAGCAAATGCAAAGCTCTTTGAGTTTATGAAATTAATGAAACCAGAAACCTCGGCTAGAAGGTATGATCTCGAACAGCTTGGAAAGCATGAAGCTTGATACATGACACAAGTGGACAGTAAAGTCCAGGAAACTTTGAGGTCGGCGAGTTTGATCTCGGACAGAGGGGCACAGATGAACGAACAGTGTAGGTTCCATCACCTCGGAATGCCGAGGTAATAGAACCTATGGGGCAGTTGTGGGGATATATTTTCTGAGTACCAACACGTGGTAAGGTAACGCCGACGTGTCAGCCGAGGTGCCACGTGTCTTGGTCGTTGTGCCGAGGTCATCTCAGATAGGCCGAGGTTACTTCCAAAGATATCGAAATCCAAAATAAGTGGATAAGGGACAAGAGTCCTAGAATGAAGAGGGAACCCAACCTGGATATGGACAAGAGTCCTAGATTGGGAGAAGACTTCAGTTTGGGTAAAGATAAGACTCTTAGAGAGTTTATCCTAAACCCACTGGGAGTCCCAGATTAGCAGTAATCCTGAGTCCATTAGGGCCAGGCTCCTATTGAGACTAGGATTGTATTGGCTATAAAAGAGAGGCACCCCCATGGGTCTAAGGTATGCTTTTGATACTCAAGCCTGTGAGTTTAGCACTTGATTATCTTTGAGAGATATACTAACTTGATCGTCGGAGTGCCCCCGGGTGGACGAACCACCGCGGGATTCTTATATTTCTGTTGCAAGTCAGCCAGGTGCCATCTATTCTGCCGGTGCTCTCCAGTTGACTACTAAGCGGGCAGTGTGGTCAGAAAATCGCTCACACAATTGGAGACCACCAAATACCCTCTCCTCTCCTTTCCTTCTTTTCTACTCTTTCTCCCTTTACTTTTCTTTGCTCAACCGTGGAGAAGCAAAGAAAAGTGGCTGGATTGTCTTCTATATGTAGGAGCTTTGGAGACTTTATTTTATCTTATTTTATTTCCTCCTCTTGGCTTGAAGTATAGGCTAGGGTTTAGAGTATGCTTGCATGCCATAGCATGCCTTGACAACAGCTTTATTGGG
Organism: Camellia oleifera; assembly: GCA_022316695.1. NCBI lineage: Eukaryota > Viridiplantae > Streptophyta > Magnoliopsida > Ericales > Theaceae > Camellia > Camellia oleifera. The sequence goes on from CM039318.1 coordinate 110,772,767, forward strand.
AAGAAGGCAGCCAAACACTTCTTCTTCTAGCTTAGGAATTCTCATCTAAGGCTTAGATGACAGCCAGCAGAATTGCATGTTGTGGCTGCCTCAAACAAGGCTGAAAAGGCCATTTATGCATGCTTACTTCCCTAGGGAGGATTGAGTGTGAGCATGGAGAAACAGCATGCAAGCAGCCTAGGTAAAAAGGAAGTGGCAGCCACTTTCCTTGCAACTTTATCACTCCTTTTTTTTTTTTTTTTTTTACTTTTGAATTGGATTGAAATTGGTGCCAATACAATATTAATATATATATATATATAACCTTATATATATATATATATGATTTTGAGTCACTTTAATATTAGAATATTATTTTGGCCTCGTTTGGGAAGTGGCTATTTTAGTAGGCTATTTGGCTTTTTGGCTATTTTAGTGGCTATTTTAGTTTTTGTGTTTGGGAAGATGAGATGATTTTTTAGTTGAGTTATTGTATTGAAAAGTGTGTTGAAATGATGTTTAAATTTAAAATGACAGATTTATCCCTAACTTTTTATTTTTTAAAATTGATATAAAGGGGCAAAATGGTAATTTTGCCCTTGCTGCAACACTGTCCGGCTGTGACAGTGTAGGCTCAGCCTACACTGTCCGGGCAGCAGGCTATTTTTTTTTTTTTTTGAAAAATGATGAACAGTACCGCTTTTTGGTTTATTTTCAAAAAGAGGCTATAATAGCCTGAACTTCCGAATGCCAAACACCGCCTTTATGTAACTAAAAGACATGAGATTGAACCAATTAATCTCCATGGGTAAATTTTCTTGTACTCAAATTATTAATCTAAAACTTTATACAGAATAATATATATTAAGAATTAGATTTGTGTAGTCATAAAAGTGACGATGACAAGGACAACAATAATAATACTATGAAAATAAAAATTACACTAATTAAATAATTAAAAGTTAATTATAGAATTGCGTCACAAAATGTTGTTATGGAATTGGATTATAGATGTTGATTACGAAATTTAAGTAGCTAAATATAATTACCAAAATAATTTAATATGCAAAAAAATACGGGTTCTCACACAATTCCTCTAGAAAAGCAAAAGATACAATGCCAGAAGTCCAAGGAAAAAAATAATCACTAAGGCGGAAGATTCCGATATTTGCTAATCCAAGAGTGTGTACAGAATGAGACATACTAATCAAAAAACACATACTCCAAAATGAGTAATGACCACAGAAAGCACACACATATTAACATGTAATGGATATTCTTATCAATTCCAATATGCACCAAGGACCACTCAAAAATTTTAAGCTTGCAAAACCATACTAAGAAAATCTTTTTGGGATTTTTTTTTTTCATTTTTTTTTTCTTTTTCTAAACAAAGCAAGACATAAAACGAACATGCACACACAAAATGACTCAAAAAAAAAAAAAAAAAAAACACACAGAAACCCAAAAACGAAAACTAATAAACAAATTAACACAAGTCAAGTTTTCTCACCCAAACCGCTTTAGTATAAACAAAGTTGTGAGAATGGCGGCTCTTGGGTGGTGTCTTGACATTGTGGTTCCTTTTCCTTGCAATAAGAACCCGTCTTGACTTGGTTTCCAACTTCCTATTTTTAGGTCTATGCAAATACAAACTCGCTCCATGTTTGGTCTCAAGCAAATCAAAATAGCAAGGTTTATTGTGACCCTTAACCTCCTTACGACCAATGAAGTGTCTCCTACCCCATGAGATGTTAGAATTTCCTCCAACTCTATGAGACACTCTCTCATGCAACTTATAACAATAAGGGCGAATATGGCCATGCATATCACAATGATGACAAATAAAAATAGGGTGTACAGGGTGTACCTTCTTTTCTTTTACCTTACTAACTCTAGGAAGTTTGAGAAGTCCATCCTCATGTTGAATTTTTTGTTCTCCCTTTCCTTGAGTTCTTGTATCATGAGATATGGAAGCACTCTGTTTTTGCTCTTTCTTATCACCAAAGCCAATGCCACTTTTGTCAGAACAAATTTGTTAAGATCCAATGATATTGTCCAAAGTTTTTGATCCTCTGTTCCAAAGACCAATGGTAGCCATAGCACATTTGAGTTCTTCCTCTTTCTTGATCATTAGTTCTTCCAAAGCAACTTGAGACATCTCGAGAGATTCAATCTTTGCTTCATACGTTGCATAGATTTGCTGTAGCTCATTCCTCTCTGTCTCACAAGTCAAGAGTTTTGCACAAAGAGCTTATCGATCATTAGCTATCTTGATGGTATCAATCCGAACCTCAGAAATGTCCTCCTTAAGTTTGACATTCTCACTGTCACATGCTTTGAGTTTTGTTGTGAGTTTGTCATTCAATTTGGATAAGTTAAGAGACTCCTTATACAACTTTTCATAAGCTTGCTCAAGCTCTTCATCATCACTCTCCGAGGATTCATCCTCAGTGGCATTCTCAACTGACCTCTTCGGATACTCTGTTCGTCCTTCAGTTTCGGAAGCCGCCATGAAAGCAAGGAATTGTTTATGTCCCTCTTCGCCTTGATCTTCGTTGTCACTTTCATCTTCATTAGATTCTAATTCATCATCCCAAGTGATGGCGAGGGCTTTCTTCTTCTTCAAACGAGTGGGGCATTCTGAAGTAAAGTGACCAAATCCTTGGCATTCATAGCATTGGACTCTTTCAGAGTTCCCTTGTATCTTTCCTTTCTCATTCTTGGCTATAGAATTAATTTTGAGTTTATCTTTGCCTTTAGATTTATGAGTATGAGTAGATTCCAAAAGATTAGGATTCTTTTTCAAAAAAGATTTTTTAAATTGTTTAACAAAAGCAGCCGTAATCTTGGAATCTATCTCACATTCCTCATCAGAATCCTCTCCAACTCTATGAGCACTACTAAAAGCAATAGCATCTTTTTGTTTCTTTTTGAAATTCCTATGTGCCTCATAAGTTTGGAGATTTCCAACCAAGTGATCCAGCTTGAGGTTGTCCCACTTATCAATTGGTTTGGGGAAAGTTACTCCATCAACGGTAATCGTTGGTTCAGTCCACCCATACATGACAGATTGCCAAACTTTTTCATCAATAGATTTTAAAAACGATCTCATCCGAGCTTTCCAAAAAGAATAATTGGATCCGTCAAGTAGGGGTGGTCGAACCATAGAATTTCCCTCACGAATTGTATCCATTATCACAAATCAAACAAGATCTCGCTCTATTAGATTTGTAAAACAAAAAAAATAGAGCGACCCACTCTGATACTAATTGAAAAATCTAGAAATCCTTTAGATGTTGATTTGTGATTATGTATCAATTTTAAGCAGTAAACAACAATCCTAATCAAACAATCAAGACAAATCGATACAACGATTTTACATGGAAAAATCACAATTGGACACCTCCAATTGTGATAAAAAACCACGGGCAACAGCCACAAAACAATCCACTAAAAAGATATAAAGGAATTACACAGGTATACTCTCAATTACCTAGCGAATCCATGCCCGAATTAAACCAACCCCTATGTGTCTCTTCCAACCCCGTCTTCACCTCAGAATTGTCTTGACGATGAGCCACTCCAGAATCCACCAAAGCTTCAGGCTTGAATTCTTCAGAATCCACCGAAGAACAACTCTTTCTTTTGTGTAGAATGAACAAATAATCCTTTGATGTATACTCTTTAAACCATGAGTTGAATACTCAATCAAAACATCAAAGAAAACTAGCAAAATATCCCCAGATATAAACCTTAGATCCCAAGAAGAAGATCTGGAGAAGTAATCCTAGATTTGGACTGAAACACGTATTTATAGAAAATTGTCCCGTGATCTCCGCTCAAGCGTCAATATGGCCGCTCGAGCGGACCTACGCTCGAGCGCGGAAAGTTCCGCTCGAGTGGGAAAAAACAACATCCAGTATTTTTGCAGGCGAATAAACTTCTGGAACTCAGCATTCTTCGCTCGAGCGTGGGAATGTCTGCTCCAACAGACAGGCAACTTGGAATGCATTTTTGCATTTTGCTTCGGGGACGCTGCCCCTCGACCCCGCCTGGGCGTTGCCCCGGCCCGCCAAGGGGCGCCGCCCCCTTGACCCCCGCGAGCTGACCGGGTAGCTCGATCCCCGTCATAATCAGCGAAGTGGCAATCTTGAAAGTATTAACATCACAAAACTTCTCTGCAAGGCACAATTCGGGTTAGATTTGCATCTAACAACTCATAGTCTCACTGAAATAAAAATGCGAATAAAATTACAACTCAAAGGAGTTTTGTCAATCGGGATTGTCAAGAAATAAAACCTAACACAATTAATACAACAGCTTAAGAACTTATCAGTAGAATAACTGCAGAATTAACTAGATAACTCTTAGCCCAATTCCAAAATAGTAGTAAACCACTAACCCCCGAAAAATTTGGTATCAGAGCAATGTTCGGTTTTAAGACAATTTAAGTTAGTGTATGCATTTTGCTCACGGAAATAGAGTAGTTTTTATTATTGGAAAATTTAGTTACAAGTTTGATGTTATAGTAGCTTTTAATAATTATAAATTAGGATTTAATTTTGTGTATAAAAAAAGTAGAATACCTTAGATCTCAGTAATTATAATAATCATCGTCTTAATATAGATAAAAATAAATTTTGTTGTAATTTTGAAGGTAATTTTACACATAAGCTTCATAGCAAACATAATTTTCAGCTAAATAGTATTATAGATCATCAAATTATTTTTGTAGAAAATATTAAAAAGGATATGGATAAAATTAATAATCTTTTTACCTTGTTTATAGACCATCTTCATAATGCTCGCAGTATAATTAACGATCAAGATAAGAAATTAGTTATATCCAAGATCAGTGTAGCTCGATTCTACAAAAAATGTTAGATTTAAATTTAGAAAAGGTTCCCACTAAGCTAGAAATTGAAACCTTAATTTCAGCCATAAACACTAGTAATTTGAAACAAATAGAGTTAGAAACTAAGCAACTCATAATCAAATAAATCAAATAGCTAGACAAATAGAATAGATCAATCAAATTCAGGATAATTTAAAACAAAAGCTAGAAGTATTAGAGCAATTAATAAGATGTTAATTTATGAGCAGTAATAAGAAAGCTAACAGAGATTATTTGGCCATTTTAAAACAAGCAGAAGATTTTCATAATAACCCAAAAGGAATTAGTAGCTATCAAAGAATAAATCAATTAGATAAAATATTTGTAAGACAAAATAACATAGAAATTTTATTTCTTATTAGGTTGTGTGAAAAATTTGAGGAACTATCATAACAACGACACAGTTTGGAAAATCATATAGCTTCTTTAGAAAGATTAGTGCATTAAAAAGGATAAAAAGGTTGAAGGACAAGTAAGGTTCATTCTCAAATAAACGAAGAAAATATAGCTAAATATTTTAAAAATCTTAAATTACCATCAGGATTATCAGTAAGAAAGCCTGTTTGTAGAACTTATAGAAAATGAAATGTTCAAACAGCTAGTAAAAGGAAGTAGTAGTAAAAAGCACAATGAAGATGAAGATATTAAGGTCGAAGAATTCATAGATGTAGAACAACAAATAGGAACTTCAAAAAGGAAAGATTAGATTTAATTCCAACCAAGTATGTGTGTAAACTAGGAAAAATTCATAGGAAACAATACTTATTTAAACACTATGGCGAACAAATGATTACCGTAACTCACGAAGATGAAAAAATAAAGCTAAATTTAATAAGTAGAGACAGTTATAATTATGCTATAAATGAACATCTCAAGATGACCCACTTATGATTAGTTGTAATAGGAATTAAGGCTTTAACCAGAGAAAATTTAGGAGCTAGAGTCTTTGTATGTCTTTATGATGATAGGTTTAATGATATAGGACAAAGTATATTAGGTAGCTATAAATTAGATATGAATTCAAAAGGAGGAATAGTTTATTTCACACCAGATTTTCTTTTACCAACCTCAACCTTTAATAAAAAGATAAAAATATGAATAAAAAATAGAGATATAAAATGAAAATGGGAGAAAATGATTTATTAGTTTGCATAGGATTTTTAGGCCTAGCGGTCTCAGAAAGTAATACCCATTATAGGCTTATAAATGATCAGATCAGATAATTAAGTTATTAAGAGCAAAAGGAATAAAGACATTACCAGCTAAAAAATATAATTCTGCAGATAATGCAGCCCTAGATTGGAATTTAGGAGATTTTTTAGGACAAAAAAGGTTAGCCCCTCAAGATAACCTATTATATCAAAAAGTAGACGGTAGTTATGCAGTAAGATTTAATCAATATACATAGTCCCAAAAAGATCCAAAGAAGATGAATTCAGTAACATAGATAAGGAGGAAAAACAAGATAATCATAGTAGCATAGATCAGCTTTATGTAATGACAGAGAAAAAAAATAGTATCACAAAATAGGATATATAATATTAATGAAATAGATTTGGATAATTTTACCTTAAGTGATATGAATAAAATATTAGATACAAGATATTATGAATATATAGCTAGGGGACATACTCATGATGAGGCAGTGTCATTTTTGGACTAAGAATTTCATACTGAATATGTAGATATATTTAAAATACCAAAACAGTCTAACGTAGAAGACACCTTTTATATGAATACTCAAACATTTCCTCAAACAACAGAAAGCACAAGAACTAGCAATCCACAACCGTAGCCCACGGTAGAAGAACCAATAGAACCAATGCAATATGAGGTAGGAGGAAGACGACCATTAACCAATATAGGACGTAGTAAAGCAGATCCTAATAAACAGTATGAGTTTCATGGTAAATGTAGACAACCAGATCTAAGCATACAATTACAACCAGCCACTAACCAAGGAACCCTTTTAGATTTAGCTAAATTCGACCCTCAGATATGGCAAGATGTAATAGAGAAATGGAAAAAAAAAAAAAAAAAAAAAAAAAAAGATGCAGTGAAAGCCTGAATAAATAATCCCTTTGAAGGAAATGATATGTGGGAATATATGGAAACACTTTTAGAAGATTTAGCTTTTAATAAATATTTAACTTTTAAAGGAAAATACGAGGATACCATTAGACAGAATTAAAGGATTAGGAGATAACCCATGAAATTTTACTAGTTTTATAAAAGAAATGCTCATAGAATATGACCCTTTCAAAAGAAATGATTATACTCAAAGCATATCATTAACTGAATTAGATCATATGGCACTAGGAAGTTGGAAATATTTTGTACCATTTAGTAAAGAATATTTAGTCATAGTAGCCAGGACACGAAAAAGTTTTGATGAAGAAATAAGAAATAAATATTTTAGAAAGTGACCTGGAGAATTTAGAAGAGAACTAGAGAATCAATGGTCAATTTATTATACAACCTTACCAGTAAGAATAGCCATATGAGAAGTAAATATAAGAGGAGCTTTAGGAATAGGACATAGAATAGTTTTTACATTTAGAAAGCTTAGAGAAAAATGTATAGAAGTCAAAATATAGAGAGATTTGAAAAAACAAAACTACGGTTTATGCAGTTGCATAATATACACTCCACAACAATATGAAAATAAACATAATAGGAGAAAATACAAAAAAATATATATATATATATATAAATATTTGAGGAATAAATATAAAAAACTATGGAAAAAACAAAAATTCATTAGAAAGAGTAGAACTTTTAATAGAACTAATTATAAGCATCTACCTAAAGGAGAGAAAGATAAAAGCGAACAAAGATATGTTAGGAAACCTAGTACTAAAAAATGTAATTGTTTTATATGTGGAGAGCCTAATCATTTTGCAAAAATTGCCCAAAAAGACATAAACCTATTACTAATAAATAGATAGAAAAATTACATATTATAGAAGATTTAGAAGAAGATATTGTAAGCATAAACAGTGATGACTCATAAGTCTACCGCATAATAAGTGATTTTGAATTTCAAATAGAAGGTACAAGTTTAGATAGTGATTCAGAGAGTGATACCGATATTGATAATCTTTTAGGACAACTTGACCAAGAAATAGGAATGCCCTCTTGCCATAATAGTTTCTTTATGATGATGGAATGTAATCCTGATATTGAATGTCAGCATAACTTTAGGATTGGACTAGGATTTGATACCACCCGATGTAGTTATTGTAATTGGTTCCACTACGACAAAATTGATTTTTTATGGCACCACATTAACGACATACAATAAATACACGCCGTAGTTTCCCACTTTTACGACTTGCTTTTTTTGCACGTCGTAAATAATTTTTCAACCATGGCATGTCTATTGCGTAGGCCATAAATGGTAGTAATGATGATTTTTTTTTGGCTTGCAATGTTTGCCGTAAATAATAAAGCTTTCTATGACATGAATATGGTATGTCGTTAATACATCAACTATACACGACACACATACGTCAGTCGTGAAAAGTATTGCACTTTTCATAGCACATACAACGCCCGCCATTAAAAGTATTACACTTTTTACGACGCACACATTGTCTGCCATTAAAAGTATTTCCTTTTTACGACGCACAATGCATGTCGTGAATTGTATGTTAAAAAAAAAACACCAAAATGAAATTTTCTAGCGCCAATTTACCCAATATATATATATATATATATTAGAAAAAAAACATATACATCAACTGACATGAGGGCAACCAAATTTTTAATTTTTTTAATTTTTAAATCAAAGACAAAAGTAATTTTTTTAATTGTTAAACCAAAGACAAAAGTAATTTTTTTTTTTAGTTTTAGGGTTTGGTAAAAGTGACTTCTCTTTTGGAAAAAATTGTTACATTTTATTCTCTTCGTTGATTTGAAGAGGCAGGAGCAAAACTTGCTTGCAAAACCCTAAAGAGACACTTCAATTTGGTTCATTCTAGAGACGGTTTGAAGTTGAGAAGAGAGGGAAAAGAGAGAGGGTTCGAAGATAGATTTTGGGCACTTCGATCTAGTTCATTCTAGAGACACTGTCCTCATTCTTTCGGCAGGATCAAACTCTCTCTCTCTCTCTCATTGCGATCAAAGGTAAAGCTTCAATACATCTTTCATTAGATTGGAGTCTATCAAAAAAAAAAAAAAAAATTGTGTTTCTCCACATAGTTTACTTCAGATTCTTTGAGGGTTTTTCTTGAATGATTCATACACTTCATTTTCTCTCTAGAATAAGCCATTCTCATTCTCTGTTTGATTTCTTTTCTTTTACGGCTCGAGCATTTTGATTTCTTTGAGAATGAAGGAACAATAGAGAGAAGTACACCAATGAGGAAGTCTCACACATCCACCACAGATCTACTCACCTGGTCTGAAATTCCTCCCTCCTATTCCCCTTCAATCACCTCTGCTGCTCATTCTCACCAGGTATATCTCGTTTCCCTTCAAACAAGCATTTTACGATTTTGTTTTAATTTAAATATATATATATATATTGTCTTTAGATTTCAGTGATTGACTTTGATTTCAATATTTTTAAATTTTTAAAGGGAAAATGTTAGCCATAGGATGAGATCAGTAAGGTGGTGTTTGGAGGTCAGGTTACAAATGAAGAAGTTGAGAATTTGAACAAAAGGTGAGAGATCCAACCAAATTTGTGTGAATAGTACTTTAAGTTCTTTCCCTCATGATTGCAATAAAAAAGTTCACTGGTCAGTTCTCTCGGAATGGGCTTAGTTAAAATTGTTGGGATGGAAAAGTTATTGTGAAAACAGAAGCTTGAACATCTTAATGTTATTCTTATTCCTCATGTGATTGAGTCAAACATAATGTAATGTTAATCTTGTTCTTTATTAACAGTGTTCTATGTTTTTAGGAATTACTATGTTGGGATTGAGTCTTGGTAGAGTTTAATTGTGTGCTGCTATGGGATTGGGTCTTCGTAGTTTAGCTAGCTATCAACATGTTCTTTTTGTGTTGATTCAACGATTTAATTTTTTATTTTTTTTGATGGGTTTTTGGTTTTATGATTGGTAGGTCTTATCTATGAAGCATGGACACTCCAAAATTGATGCCGTAGCAGTGTCCGACACGCGGACACGCCGGGGACACGCCGTGGACACGTACGGGACACGCCAGATGGCGTGTCCCTTTAATTTAATGATTTTTTTGGAAGGGGACACGGCGGGGACACGCGTGTCCATTTCTGGACACGCCAAGGGACACAGCGGGGCTCGTTTTTGAATTTTTTATATTTTTTTGGGGTCAAAGTATAATATTTATAAAGTAAAAAAAAAAAAAACAAAACAAAACAAAAACAACGGGCAAAGCCCTAATCGAGCAACTAAGGAGTAAAATCAGACCTGGAAAGACCTTCTCTCTCTCGGTCGAAGCCCTCTCTCTCAGTCGAAGCCCCCTGAAGTCCCCTGAAGTCGATCGAAGCCCCCTGAAGCCCCCTGAAGTCGATCGAAGCTTTGTCTCTCAGTCGCAGTCCTCCGACGTCGATCGAAGCCCTTCGACGTCGATCGAAGCCCTCTGATCCAGTCGTCTCCCTCTCTGTTTCAGTCGATCCAGTCGTCTTCCAAGGTAAGCCCCTCTCTCTCGCTCTCTTTCTCTTTCGCCTCTGTCTCCTTCTCTTTCGCTCTCTCTCTCTCTCTCTCTCTCTCAGCTTCGATTGAGATGAGACTGATTTTTTTTTTTTTTTTATTTTACGTTTATATATGTTATATATTATATGTAATAGACTTTTTTTATTTTTTTTTATTTTGATATATATTATATGTAAGACTCTTTTTTATTTTTATTTTTGTTTGTTTATACGTTTATATATATATATATGTAAGTATTTTTTTTTAATTATATGTTTATATATATGTATATATATATAAAAAACTGTATTTAAATTCTGTTTTTTTTTATTTAAACTCTTTATTTAGATGAGACTGTTTTTTTTAATTATATGTTTAAATTCTGTTTTTTTTAAATTCTATTTAAGCTCTTTTTTTTTTTTCTTTTTTTTTTATCCTTCTAATGTTAATGTTAATTTATAGGAAAAATGTCTAGTTCAAATTCTGCCAATAACACACCATCTGCCTTTGATGCTGAAGATGATAAGCCACTGTGGAAATATGTGACTAGATTAGAAAAATCTGGTGCAAAGGGGGGGAATTATACTTTCAATGTAACTTTTGTCGGGTTACACGTAAAGGTTCATACACTAGGGTAAGAGCCCATTTGATGCAAATTAAAAATCAGGGGATAGAAGTGTGTCCAAAAGTAACAAGTAAGGATAAAGCTGATTTTGAGAGAGCAATTGCAGAAGCAGAGTTGAAATTGAAAAACTCTAGGTTAAAGAAAGTTCCATTGCCTCCTCCTAGTTCAAGTGCATCATTAGGTTTAAGTTTTAATGAACCAGAGGAGATATATGGATCAAAAAGGAAGAGGTCAACTGCTTTAGGGAGTGGAAGTAGTAGTAACCCTGTTATGAAAGCATTTAATATTGGGGCTCGAGAACGACTAAATAGTGAGATAGCTAGAATGTTTTATTCAGCAGGCTTGCCATTTCATTTGGCAAGAAATCCTTACTATGTTAGTGCATTTACTTTTGCTGCAAATAATAACATACAAGGATATGTGCCACCTGGGTATAACATGTTGAGAACTACATTGCTTCAAAAAGAAAGGATAAACATTGATAGATTGTTAGATCCTATTCGAGGCTCATGGAGAGAGAAGGGGGTGAGTATAGTCAGTGATGGATGGAGTGATTCCCAACGAAGGCCATTAATAAATTTTATGGCTGTTACTGGATGTGGGCCTATGTTTCTTAAAGCAGTTAATTGTTCAGGGGAAACAAAGGACAAATATTTTATTTCCAACTTGATGAAGGAAGTAATTATGGAGGTTGGGCCTAAAAATGTGGTTCAAGTCATTACAGATAATGCCGCAAATTGCAAGGCAGCGGGGCACCTAATTGAAGCACAATTTCCTCACATCTTTTGGACTCCTTGTGTTGTTGTAGACACCCCATTTTTGACCGACCTTAAGACTCAGACGTCGCTGATAGAGCACTCGGTGATGTTGCATACTGTGCTCGTTCCGAAGTCTCAGAGTCGTGGCCGCGCGCCCTGCCTCCGGACTTCCGAACCCTCTTCTCTACCTTGTCTCGGTTTGCGAACCAGACTCGTTTTTCTCTGTTTTCTTTCCCGAGGGAAGGGAGTGGTCTTGTAGACTATCTCCCGGTGGCCGTGGGCTACTTTTCGTGGCCGTAGGCCATTTTGCCCGTTTCGGGGCCCGGTTCCCGGTTTTCGGGGCCGTTAGGCTGTGTGCCTCGGCTCGGGACCGCCCAACCATCATCTGCTTTCTTCGGTTTCTGGCAGGAACCTCTGTTTTATCATTTCGAGAAACCCTGGGGCCCCCGATGCCCACTTCGTGGCCGTATGCCACTTTCGGTGCTCATAGCCGGTTTTCGGGACCCCAAACCGAGCGGTTTTGGTCCCGAGCATTCATTTCGCATCCATCTTCTCCGGTTTTTGGCAGGTACCTCTGTTTTGTCATTCCAGAGGACACTGGGGTCGCGGATACCCACTTCGCTGCCGAACACCACTTCCGGCACCCGCAGCCCATTTTCGGGATCCCGATTTGCTCGGTTTTGGCCCCGAACGTTCATTTCTCATTAGTTTTTGTTCAAACTTGGCAGGTACCTCTGTTTCAACATCAGGAAGATCACTGGGGGGTGGGAGGCCAGCAATTATCCCAGATAACCAGTTTCGCTCCTCCGGAGCCCGTTTTGCTCACTTCCGGGCCAATGTTGAATACCTTGGGGGTATTTTCTTCCAACCAAAGTTACATATCTGTGATTAGGGGACCTGGGAGGACCCTACCAACTACTGGTCGGCCAGAAACTGTGAGTTTCATTTTTGGGCCTCTCCTTCAAGCTCTATGTTGTGACTCCTGCTTCAGTGTTGCCAATTTCCGGCCTTGGAACCTTGTTGCACACATCTAGGAGGACACTTTGGTATGGTGGTCGGCCAGAAATTGTGCCTTTCATTTTTGGGCCTCTCCTTCAAGCTCTATGTTGTGACTCCTGGTTCAGTGTTGCCAAATTCCGACCCTGGGGCCTTATTCTACACACATGGGAGGACACTCTTGTTTGGTGGTCGGCCAGAAATTTTGAAGTTGATTTTTTGAGGTGGCTGGCCGGCCATAGGAGGTGGCTGGCCGGCCATGGTGGGTGGCTGGCCGGCCACCTTGAGCAAAACTACCTGGCCGGCCAGACTTCTGCTTTCCAGCCTGTTCCAGCTGTCCAGCTGCTTTTCAAAGTGTCTCCCTCATCCGGGGGACATTTCAAGAGGGAAAGATTGGATGCTTTCCCTCCCCTTTTACACCCCATTTTCTTGCCTATTTGAAGGCCCCTCCCCCTCCTTCTTCAAGGTTGGAAAAAATCTCTTCAAGAACACCAAGGCAAAAACCTCCATCTTCATAGCTAAAAACTCCAAAAAAGCTTCAAGTTCTTGCTTGATTCCTTCATCAACCCTAAGCCTCACCATTCCAACTTCGATTCCAGCAGCAAGGAAGTGGATTTCAGAGGTTGATAAGCCACAAATCCAAGCCAAGAAGCAAAGAAAGACAAGTCTTCAAGGGTAAGTATTCAAAACCAACTTTTAGGGCATTTTCTTGACCCTTTTCTATCCTTTAATTGGTTGAGAATTGGGGCTCCGACCCATACTGCTTTTGTGCTTAAAATGAGCCCCTCTACAACTTTGTAGAAGGGCCCAACCTCATTTGGTGTTTGTATACACTAGTTCCTTCAATATTCCTCAAGTTGGTAACATTTTTGCATGCTAAAATTGACCTATTTGTGTTGGTTTTTGGGGGTCCGACCCCTACTGATTTTGTGCTTAAAATGAGCCCCTCTACAACATTGTAGATAGGCTCAACTTCATTTGGCCTTTGTATCTATCACTTCCTTCAATTTCATCAAGTAGGCCATATTTTGTATGCAATTTTTGACCTATTTGTGTTTGTTTTTGGGACTTCGACCCCTACTGGTTTTAGTCTTATTTTGACCCCCTTTACATTTTTCATGAAGAAGGTTTGGTCATTGGATGTATAGATTGCATGTCTTATGTTATACCCTTTTGTGGCTCCATTTTGCCCTCCATTTCTAGCATGTTTGTCTTATGATTTAGAGGCTTCCATCTTCTGCATATATGCTTATTTTTGGGTCCTCTTTAATGTTGTAGAAGAAAATTTTTCTATTTGAATTTTCTATATACTACTTGCTTTGAAAATCCTCTCTTTTACCGTATTCTTGCGAGCTTTTGTTGCCATATCTATGCTTGCATTTTGGCCATGTTTATTACTGAAAAAATGCCATATTTGGGACTGCCTTGCTACTGTTCTTGCTGCCATGATCATATTTTGCATGTATAGCATGGCTATAGGCCATTTCGGGGCTTAATTTCGTATTTTCGGGATGAATGCATGCTTCGGGTGTCGTTTCGATTTGTTTCGGGGATGTTTTCCCCTTTATTTAGGTGCTGAAATTCCATTACCATGCTTGCATATCATTTCCCGGGCCATTCGTATCATTTTTGCATTGCCTCGGTTTGCGTGCCAATGGGCACGCACTTCGAGGCACCTCATTTTTATCATTCCGGCAGCCTATGTGAGTGTGGTTGAGGCCCTCTCATGTTGGCGTAAGCCCAATTTGCATTTTCATGCTTGTATGCCTTTGCCTCGGTTTGCGTGTCCGCGGGCGCGCGTTTCGAGACAGCTTTATTTTTACCCGACGGCCTCCTATGTGAGTGAGCTGAGGCTCTCCCATGTTGGTGTAAGTCCATCCCGGCATTCCGTATGCCATTTCATTGCATTTCATCATCGCCTCGGTTTGCGCGCCTGTGGGCACGCACTTCGAGGCACTTCGGTTTTATCCGATTTTCATCTTTCATCATCGCCTCGGTTTGCGCGCCTGTGGGCACGCACTTCGAGGCACTTCGGTTTTATCCGACTTTCATCTTTTATCATCGCCTCGATTTGCGCGCCTGTGGGCACGCGTTTCGAGGCACTTCGGTCTTATCCGACTTTCATTCTTTTATCATCGCCTCGATTTGCGCGCCTGTGGGCACGCGTTTCGAGGCACTTCGGTCTTATCCGATTTTCATTCTTTCATCATCGCCTCGATTCGCGCGCCTGTGGGCACGCACTTCGAGGCACTTCGGTTTTATCCGATTTTCATTCTTTCATCATCGCCTCGATTTGCGCGCCTGTGGGCACGCACTTCGAGGCACTTCGGTTTTATCCGATTTTCTCCTTTCATCATCGCCTCGATATGCGCGCCTGTGGGCACGCACTTCGAGGCACTTCGGTTTTATCCGATTTTGCATCGTACATCATCGCCTCGGTTTGCGTGCCCGTGTGCACGCATTTCGAGGCACTCCAGTTTTATCTGATCTCCATTTTGGTTTCGTCTCGGTTTGCGCGCCTGTGGGCACGCACTTCGAGGCACTTCGGTTTTATCCGATTTTCATCTTTCAGCATCGCCTCGGTTTGCGTGCCCGTGGGCACGCATTTCGAGGCATCCCATTTTTCGTAGCATTCATGTGTATTCATCCCAATATTGAGTTGTGCAAATCTGCTCCTCGGCCATCATGCATCGATATGCGTGATTGGTGGCGCGAGGATCGAGACATGCATATATTTGTGAAATACACTGCTGTGCCCTTTCCTGCTCTCTGTTGCAGCAAAATTCAGAGTTTAGCAACTTTTCGGAGTCCAGCGCGCAATTCGAGGAATATTGCAAACAGAGGCGAATCAGGGCATTCCAGTGGATTTCCGCGCCAAGCAGTCCAGCATACATCATCTATCAGAAGCGAGGCAGTCCCTGGCTTGCACGCCAGTCTCAATTCTTTTGTAATTAATTTGTTAATTAATTAGAATCTGTATTATTTCGGACTGTATATTCTTTTATTCGGGTCTGTATTATTATTTATTCGGACCCTCTGCGCGAGGGCATAAATGTAATAAGGGTGTGTGAGTGTGATGTATGTCTTCCAACCCCCATTTCTTTCTCCCTTTTATTTACCCGCTTTGAATGGTTAGATATAGGGCATATTTCAATTAGCATACAGCATGACAGCATGTTTGCATCATTCATCTGTATTGCATGCATCGGGCTCGGCGCATCATACAAACTGCATTTGTATTTCAATTCTAAGTTGAATACATGTTAGCCGTTGCATTTCATATGCCATCTCTAGAATAGTCGAGCCTGCTATAGTTGCATTTTTGCATGTGTTGCATTAGGCATTCTGTATATTTTAGGATCATGCATGATTTCTAATAAGCTTTCTGTTTTGGCTTGGAGTACTCGGTAAGTGGTTATGCTTTAGCATCCTTGCATCCGTGTGAGTGTTGCCATGATAGCATGCTTGCCATGAGGCTAAATGCTTATGTGATATAACTGCCTTGAATGCCTGTGGGTGGAGGTTGGGTTATTTGAATTGGAGCAATTCATCGATTGTTTGTTAAGCCCACTAGATTGTGGCAAAATCTGTATTTTAAGCCTACCTGCGGGTAGCAAACCACCTTTCACAAACAAACATGAAATGTTTTGTTCCAATTCAGACGGCCCAGTCTATACTTGTTTGCTGCGAGCATCACATAGTAATCCTAGGCTAATAATCGGAATAAGAGCATACAATGTTTTTCAAAATCAGATATCATGATTAGTAGAGGCCGGTCTTTGACCGAGCGAGAGGGGGTGCTCACGATGTGACCTTCCCTAATCGTACCCAAGTTCCCGAGCCAACTTTGGTGATGACGGACACGTGGCCTTTTGGCACCGAGTCAGGGTTTCCTAAATTTCCCATTTTAAAATATTTAGGTGGCGACTCTGTTATCTGGCAAAGCAGTCCATGTTTGGCACTTCTTTTCAAAAAATCTGTTTTCCTTCAAAACGATTTGCCGGATTTGGACTCTTTGGTTCGAGATTGAGAACCGCAACAAAAATCGAGTCCGAGCTGTGGCGAGGTCCCCCGCGGGCGTTGTTACAGTTGTGCACACCCTCAATCTTGCCTTGAAGAATATTTGTGCTGCCAAGAATGTGGAAAATAATTCAGTTGCATTTGAAGAGTGTAATTGGATTAGTGAGATTTTGGGTGATGGGATGATAATCAAGAATTTTATTTGTAATCATTCCATGAGGTTGGCAATGTACAATGAGTTTGTAAGTTTGAAGCTTCTTTCAGTTGCCGAGACACGCTTTGCTTCTTCCATTGTCATGCTTAAGAGGGTCAAGTTGATAAAGCAAGGTCTCCAAACAATGGTAATCAGTGACAAATGGAGTTGCTATAGGGATGATGATATTGGCACGGCCAAGTTTGTGAAGGATAAGTTATTGGATGACTTTTGGTGGGATCAAGTCGACTACATACTTTCCTTTACTGCTCCTATTTATGACATGATTAGAGTTTGTGACACCGATAGACCTTCTCTTCACTTGGTATATGACATGTGGGATACAATGATAGAAAAAGTGAAGATGGTGATATATAAGCATGAAGGAAAGCGACTAGAAGATGAGTCTACATTCTATAATGTAGTACATCAGATTCTTGTAGACTGGTGGAACAAGAACAACACACCACTTCATTGCTTGGCACACTCATTAAATCCAAGGTGATTACAACACAATTTACTATTTTTATTAATTTAAGTTTAATATTATTCTTTCACATTTATAATGAGTAGTACTTTTTTTTCATTTTAGGTATTATAGTGATGTGTGGCTTCATGAGGATCCAAGCCGAGTTCCCCCACATAGGGATGAGGAGGTTTGTCTTGAGAGAAAAAAGTGCTTGAAAAGGTTCTTTGATGAGCCAATGGAGCGCACTAAAGCAAATTTGGAGTATGCTAAGTTCTCAACAAAAGAGGGGCCATTTGCTGACATTGATTCCATTGGAGATAGATGTGATATGGATGCTCATAGTTGGTGGGTTGTTCATAGTGCATCTGCACCCACTCTTCAATCTTTGGCTTTAAGGCTACTTGTGCAACCTTCTTCTTCATCATGTGCTGAGAGGAATTGGAGTATATACTCTTTTATCCATTCAATGAGAAGAAACAAGATGACACCCCAACGTGCAGAGGACTTGGTTTTTGTTCATAGCAACCTCCGTCTTTTATCAAGGAGAACCCCACAATACCTTGAAGGAGAGATCAAGTTATGGGATATTGCGGGCGACACATTTGATTCATTTGATGATGTTGGGATGCTTGAGGTTGCAAATCTGTCACTTGATGAACCTGAGATGGAGGTTGTGTTGTTTACAGATGATGGAGGTGCAAACGAAGAAAAAGGTGGTGATGCTAATGATGATGAAGACGTGCAAGAAATTGGATCTACTTGAAGTTTTGAAAGGCCTACTTCTTTTCTTTTCTTTTTTTCTATTTTTTCTTCTTCTTTATCTCTTATTTAGTGTTTTTGTGAAGGATATTGTTGGATGTTAGATGTTGGATGTTTTCCCCTTATATTTATTGTTGGATGTTGGATGTTGAATCTTTTGCCTCTCTTATATTTATTGAATTAATGGTACTATATTAGTGTTTGTTAATTTTGATTTAGAATGAATGTAATACGAATCTACATAACACATAAAAATATATCTATTAAAAAAAAAAAAAAAATTCGCCGTGTCCCCTGCCGTGTCCGTATCCCCATTTTTTGGAAATTGCCGTGTCCCGTGTCCGTATCCGTGTCCGTGTCCGTGTCCGTGTCAGTGTCCGTGCTTCCTAGGGTCTTATATTCAATTATTGTTTGAACCCAAATTTTGTTTTTTTCCTTAAATTTTGTTTTGTTTTTTTGTTTTTGTTTTTGTTTTTGTTTTTTTTTTTCAATTCCTCTTTTCTTATAGGATATAAATGAATTGCTATTTGCTTGAGTTCTTAGATTTACAGTTTTTTTTTTGTAAAATAGAAGCTTGAACATCGTTTTGCTAATCTTGTTCCATGTGTTATTGAGCCAAACTTGACATGCTGTGTATGTGAACATTTATGTAGCGTATTATTAGTGGGGAAAGAGTTAAGTTTTATTGTAAGTTTTGTTACTTTTGGAAACTTCACACACATGGTAGTTGTCAAAATTGCATTTAAAGATTTTCTTATGCAAATTTGTATTCAGATTATTCTTGAATGAGACATTGACTGGGGGTATTCTTACAAATGAAATAATTTCCATGAGAGAGGTGTCTTGATCAAGTTAGGGTTTGACACATTGATCCCAGCCATAGAAATTTAAGGGTCATTGGATTGGTTAGTTTTGTCATGGTTTGTGGCTTGGTTAGTTCTGTCTCAAAGTTTATTAAATGATTCAGTGCAACCCATTCAACATAAATGATAAGTTTTTCAAGATAGAAATATGACTTGTCTCATTTTAATTCCACTACTTGGATATTGAGTTTGTGAACTGTGCATGCAATTTCTGTCCAACTATTTTATGATTTTCATCTCTTAAATATAATGAAATTTTAGAAACTTTTTTATTTTTAAATTTTTATGGGGTTTATATGTATGTTTAGGAATTTTTAGAATTAATTTCGTCGGGAATTTTGGTGAAAATTAAGTTTGAATCTTGTTTTTATTAGTTTATGTATGATTTTTCTTGTTTGATTTCTATCAAAATCATCACAAACTGTGGAAACAGTAACTGATTTTCATGAGTATTGTGGCCATATTTTTGGTTCTCTGTTTTGTGTACTTTGTTCCATTAATTAGAGTCAAGTAGTTGGGTTTTGAGCTATTGGATTTTATTGAGTTGATTTTACTACGATAATCACCTTTTGGCTTAAATTGTTCAACATAAGTTTGGTTCTATTGCCAGTTTATTTCAAGTCGTAAATAGGACATTTTCTATATACATTTGTTTATTTTTTAATTCCCCACATGTCTAGTCTGTTGCTGACCCTTATGTCTTAGGTCCAGATCTGGGCTACACTACTGGCCTAGTTGCTATAGTTGTGTGAGCATTATTCTCTTCCAATTCTGGCAGTGCTTGGCTTCTGTTTGCTTAAGTTTGTTGATTTCCTTCTTCCTATTTCTTGATCTCAAGGCCCACGGAAACATTAGAATTAATATGTCTTACTTTTGGTTTTATACTGCTAGGCCTTGCATTTGACAGATTGGGAAGATGTTTGGGACGTAGTGGTGGGTAAGTTCATGATTGTTGCTTTAACGTTCATAATTATGCTGTTTCTGATATTTGAACAGCTTTTACTTCTATTAACTGTATGTTAACAATTTGGTGTACTTGAAGCCACTTAAAAAAGAATAATTGTTATTGATATGTAGAAGCATTCAAAAAGTCAACTCAGAATGAAAAACCTATCGTTGCCTATCTGGTGGTGTCTTTATAGTGTATTGCCAGTGTTGTTTATCTGCAACAACTCTGTTTTTAAACCAATGCTTAAACTTTCAATTGGATTAGACTCTTTTTTTGGTCCTTATTCTCCAGCCGCATAGGAGATCTTGATGAATCTTGTTTAGAATGTTTATTCTGAAGGCTATTGTCCTTTAAGCACCCTAGACCAGCAAGTTACTGAAAATTAGCAAGTGTGTGGCGTCAGATGTTGAACTAGGTCATGCTACTTTTTGTGCATCTCGTCTGAAAGTACATTCATCGTGTCATAAATCATACAAACATGTCCTATTTTGTCTGCACATTTTATAAAGCATGTCTCATTCTGCACTTTTATTATAAAACTATACAAGTATTCGGAGAATAGTTTATTCATATGCATACTGTGCCCCAAAATTAAAGCCCTTCTTTGTCACATTTTTATTTATTTATATTTTTTGGGGGTGGTGTTGTTGTATCATGATGCATATATATTGAAAGCAGAAATATATATTTTTTTTCTATCTTGTTAAAACACTAGTATGCTTTTCTGGACTTACCATGAACAATCTTATAAACAGTAAATAGTTTATAAGATGTTTGAAACATATAAATAGGTTTTTTGGTGGTTGATTTTCATTCTAAAATCTCTTTTGCTAGGTTATAAGTGGAGTTGAGGCTGAGACCTAATTCATAAATCTCTTCTGTTTTGATAAATGCAAGTTTGAAGCAATGTGGTAAGAGTTGCAAGCTTAGATGGGCACCCTCGTCCCTGTGATATGAGGAAGTGGGTTTGCTACAGCTTCAACTGCAACTACTATAGGAATTGTTGCCGGTAGTTTTAAATAATCTCTTAATAGTTTTGGATATGTTTAGAAACTTAGATATGCATAGTTTTGGATGGTTTAAACTTTTTGGACAATGTAGAACTTAAGGATATAGTTTTCGAATGTTTGGAATGTATAGACAATTATTGAATATTTATAATTTATGAATATAGTTTCTTTTTTATGTTTGAAATAATATTTTGGTGGTTGATTGATGTTTTGTGATACTTGTTTGTAATATTTGTTAGATTGTACAAAATTGGTCAAATAGAATCTGCTGAATTTAAAAATAAAAATAAAAACCTGCATATTCTACGGTAGGCATAATAAGTCATTGTATTACATATTTTATGGCGCGCAATTAGCGTCGTTATTTGTCTCACCAATTAACAGCGTGCAAAAGTAGTCGTAGAAAAAGTAATAACGACACACAAAATCTGCCGTTAAATAGTTTTTAACAGTGTACGAAGCATATCGTTGAAAGTGAATGACTTCCCATGACTGGTCATAATATGACGCGCGCTGCACTAATGCACGCCATAAAAACTTTTTTTTTGTTGTAGTGTTCCCAGCTAAAAGTAAGAGAGCTCAATGTTTATTATGCAGTATAACTTATTGTGTAATTTGTTTAGAAAAATTGAATATGACACACAAAGTAACATTAGAAAATAAAGAAGAGATGCGAGAAGATCATAGTCTGGAAAATAAAGAATTACACCTAGTAATTAGAGAATTAGAGATACAAGTAAAAGAGCTTAAACTACAAATACGTGAGAGGAAACTAAAGCTAATCTTGACATCGAATTCTTAACATCAAAAAATAAATAGCTTAAACAGTCGTTAGAACAATTTCAAAATAAATACCCCTTAAAAGATAAACTTGTTGAAGAACATATGCATTCGTTAGAATTAGTCAACTTAGTTGATTCTCAACTCTTTAGTCAGTATTCGCAAGCACAGTCTGACATACCTTACTTATCATTCAATTACCCTGTCATACTTAAACTAAATTTAGTTGAGATTTCTTATATAATCAAATTTGCAGAAAAAACTCTTAGTATAAATGCCATGATGGATACATGAGCTAATAAATCCTACATTAAACAATATATAGTTCCACTAGGATGGAGTTCACCTTTAGTTACCCCAGCTTTGGTCAGTATAGTGGATAGCACTAGACAGACATATACACATTGCATTAATGGAGCACAAATTAGTTTTCATCATATAGGCTCACAAGCTCAACATGTCGAATGGTTTCCTTTGCCCTAAGTTTGGATTAGGAATGCTCGGCAAAACCATCCTTTCATCTTAGGACTTAATTTCATACTCAATCTACAAGGCAACATGTTTATTAGCCATCGTAGCGTCAGTTTCTTCAAACGTACCGTGCATACACCCACAGCATATGCCCTTAGCACAATCGCCCATTCATCAGAGTTGCATACGAAGCGTTTTTTTTTTTTTTTTTTGAGCTAGGTTTACCCAAACATTCTATCTGAAAGGTCATCAAGATCTACTGCTCAAAGTTGATCATAAAATTCTGCCCTACTGTCTGGTTCATCTTCCCATTGTTCATCATCTTCAAGTATTGGTGACTCATGGGAGACGCTATGCTGATAGTCCAGTTACTGACATTCATCGACAAAGGTTTCTTTGCTGAAGGGGAAACCTAGAATGGTTAGGTTACAGTAGATCTTCTGGTTTTTATCTTCATAGATGAGATGATCATAGTTTCCATTATAAGCTAATAAAGGATTATTAGCAAATTTCCTCTATTTATTAAGCTGGTCTTTGAGTGAAACATTTTTGCATAGCTAAGGCCTTTGGTTGAGAAGTCCTGGGCATCTTGGAAATGTTGAAGTTCCTCTGAGATACATTTTATGCTTGGCGGGAATACACCTTATTCTTTTCTATTCTGGTAGCTTGTTATCAATTAATACTTCAACAAATGGATGATGCTATTCCATTATACAAAGTACTGAATAAACAAGTTTATTTCCAAAATTATCTGTCTAATCTGGTTCTGAAAAAATTATTCTAGAGACAAAACCATAATCTAACAATTGTGCTGTTGTCAGACGACCAGTTTTGCCTTTAATTGCTATCTCTAGGGGCTCAAAAGTGGCTAGATATATCTAGTAAAGACAGATGCTGAAGTTGAGATTACATTGACATCTTCTAAAACATTCTGGCCTTTCTCTATATCGTCTTTCTTGTATACATGGTTGTTCTTTATCATTGTAGAGATAAGTCCATTGATGTGCTATACCAAGGCACTGAACTCCTGCTATAGAAAGGTCCTGGAGAAACTGTTGTATAGTAATTAGCTCATCATTTTTGCTATCCTCGGCTAGGGTGTATATATAAGGCTTAATATCATCAAATTCATGGCTTTTCTCGCAAAAAGATTGAATGATAGAATGCTTGAAAAAATACATTCTAGCACTCAATTGATCAAATTCTTCACTGGTGAGTTACTTGATGTCTTGGATTTGATTTGGAGTGGGTGATCTATCTGAAGTTATTAGTTTAATGTCACGACCCAAATCCGCCCCTATGGGTTTAGCATCGTAACCGACCAGTAATCCTAAGATTACCGAAAGCCTCTAAACAGATTAAATAAAATTAAGGGGCTAGCAGAAACAAATACAAAAATATAATCGTCCAATGAGCTGTGCTGACTTATATGAAACAAAATATTTAAAACTTTATATACATATCCCAAAAATCATTCTCACGTTATACCCACACACTTAACTAAAGCATCTTAAGTACAGCCAACAAAACTAAACAAAGTCTTATATATAGAAACAATCGGATCTTATAACACATGACACTTCAGGAACCTCCATGTGAGGCACAATGGTTGGGTAACAAAAGAACATAGATCTAGACAAAAGTCTTTAGGCTGGATCTCCAAAACGCTTACTTATACATATATATGTACACATAGTGAGCTAAAGCCTAGTGAATAACATTAATGTAAAGAGGTTAATGAACGATTTCCGAACATATCATATTCATAAAACAAATCATAACAGATTCAATTCTCACATCTGAACATAATAATGGTACATCCAATAGAACATATCACATCGTCATCCGACTAGAGTAATCAGTTCCGAATATTGATTAAACACATCACTACTTGACAAGTGGTTAACGAGATCTCGTAATCACATATATGTCATGGACCTGCATTAACATGCCGTCCTCCATGACTTGGGACTATCTATGGATGCCATAATAGATTTTAAACATAGGACATTCGTTCACGTAAACAAATATCATTTCAGAAATCATAACTTATCAAATCACATTTGGAACATAATTTATATGAACATATCTTTACAATAACGTTACTCACAGTGGGCTTTCAAAAACGGTTGGTCAGTCTCGAGTCTTGACCTACAAACACAAATGTACATAGCACAAAACACGTCTCATTATTACTCATTCATATGGCCATACATGGATTAGCTTTCTTACTTTAACTTCTTATTCATTCCATGTCACATAACTTGTTCATATTGAACCACATAATCAGATTCGACACATATTTTCTAATTCACTTACGTATGATGTTTCTTAGCTTATTAATCCTTAATGGCTCATAAATCATACCTAAGAATGCTTGGAAAGAGATGGGAGCGAAGATATGTACTTAAAACATCTTTTGAAAACATGCTAAAAATAAGCTATTGGTTAGAGTCAGCTTTTTGTCACTAAAGCCAGCTGAAGGCAAAAACTGAGCTTGCTCAAGCCACCACTTCGTCGCTCGAGCCAGCTTTTGCAGAGTTCAAAATACTGAGAGCTTGCAATGTTGACTTAAGCCACCACTTGATCACTTGAGCCAGCTGTGAATTTTCTAGGTTTTAAAACACAAAGTTTGGGCTCCAAAAATGTATTATAACTTGTAGAAACTTGCATGGCCATTCCAAACTCATGAAAATACTTTGATAATCATAAAAACATTTTAGAAAACTCAAATACAAGATGATTTACAAATCAATTGCTCAAAACCTCTTAACTTTTCCAAAATTGAGCTCCAAAGTTCTTACATGTAAGAAATTCCTTTTCAAAATATGAATTTAAATGGTAAAACAAGATGATTCAAACATGCATATGCCAAATAACTTACAATAACAATTTAGATGCTGAAAACCAAACTTAACATGGCCAAACTTCATATTTCCATGCATGTATGTCTCAAATTCATTCAAATTCTTTCATTCCACTTTAAACACATGCAATTGAGCCTCAAACCTTTATAAATTATGCATGCATGTGACTTCTAGCTTTTAATTTCATCTCTAATGGCATGAATGATGTTCAAACATGAGAGTTCTTGACAATTTCATACATACATGTATGACTTAGCACCATTTCCTTCATTCTAAGCTTATTTTATGCATTTAAACTCATAATCTTGATGAAATTTCATGCTAGATGACTTAGATTCACAATTTAGAGATTGAATTCTTACCTAGAGTCTTTAATTAGCTAGATACTTGCACAATCTTGAAGAATTCAAGCCAAAGCCTTCAATTTCTCTTCAATTCCTACACTTTTTCTTTCTAAAAGTAAACTCATCTCTCTCTAGAATACAATCTCAAATTTTTTCACTCAACAATGGGAAAAGATGAGCTCAAATGAGCTTAAGGCTCATGTTTATATAGTTGTAGTGGCTTAATACAATAATTAAAACATTTGGCCCACCAAACACAGCTTAATTAATTAAACTGAATCAGTTTTTAATAAAATTTTCCATATGATTCCAAAAAGTTCGAATAACATATTAATGCAACTAATTTTTGTTTTTGAGGCCAATAAGGCTTTCAATTTTTAGATCAAAGCATAATTTTAAACAGATATTTCTACAAGTAACAGATAAAAAGCCAAATAACATACAAAATACATAATAAACACATAATTTATTTTAACCACTTAATTAACGTCCTTAATTACGGATTAGTAATTAATTATAGATCATGGTTGTTGAGAGGGAGATTTATGATCTGGATAGGGCCGAGGTAATGGCCGGACAGATTTGGGCCGAACAAGATTGGGCCAAGGTCGCGCGACCTTGTCAGAAAGGATTTGCTTGGTTAAGGCGAAGTTGGACCGAGCTACTTGGCTTCATGGTGTAGAGGTCGGTCAAGTGAGATGACCGACGCCAAGAAAGGCGTGGTTGTTCCACGGTTCATAAGTTAGCCCGGAAGGAAGGCCGACGGCAAACCAGCATGAGCTGTCCCGAGCTCGGTTATGCTGGGATGCAGTTGAGCTCGGTCCTCATTGAGCACGGCGAGTGGAGCGCTCTGGCTAGCTGCACAGCACGGCCATTGATAATCGAGAAGATGCAGTCCGGCTGCCGAGCTCCCAGTAGAGTGGACTGGCAGTTTGGTTAGGTGGTGTTCAGCAAGATTTGTGCTGACAGATGAGATAGCTGCACCACGTGTCGAGAGACTAATGGGAGTGAATTTGTGGCGCAGAAGGTATATAAGCGAGTCTGCGCCCCCCATACTGAGGCAGAGGAACATTTGGTGAGATACTAAAACTCTAAACACTCTCCCTTCTCTCTATCTATCCCCTGGTGTGTGTACTAACTTGATCGTTGAAGGAGTTTTCCGGCCACACGCCGCCGGGTAGCTCACCGCTATTGTGCTCGCAGGTCGATCGGACAGACAGTAGTTTGGAAGAAAGGAGTACGGGCTTACCTGAATATTTGCTCCCTGTACAATTGTCGATGGGGCTTCAAACCACCACGGCGCCGGGCTAGGTATAGTATTGATTTCGCCAGACGGGCTGACCATCGAACACTCTATCACCCTCGGATTCCCAGCATCCAACAATGAGGCCGAGTACGAGGCGCTCTTGGCTGGTCTCAAGAGCGCACTTCAGATGCAAGCATCCGAGCTAATGGTTTACAGTGATTCCCAGCTTGTGGTTAACCAAGTGTCTTGGGTTTACGAGGCAAAGGATGACAGAATGATGAAGTACCAAACTCTGGTCAGGGACCATATCAAGCGATTTCAGGCGATCAGGGTCCAACAGATTGGCCGCGAAGAAAACGGTCGAGCAGATGAGTTGGCCGGCCTTGCTTCTATGGTCGACAGCACATCTCCCAACCCTCTTTTGATTAAATTCCTTCCGAGGCCCAGCATTGAGAAAACCGGGCAGACAGAAGTACACTGTGCCAAGCTAGGTCCTTCTTGGATGGACCCCATAATCCTCTTTCTCAAAGAACGGACCCTTCCAGCCAACAAGAAGGAAGCACATAAAGTGCGGGTGAAGTCAGAGCGGTTTTGGCTCTCTCCATCAAGCGCTTTATACAATAAGTCTTTCACCGGTCCCTACCTAAAGTGTGTACACCAGAGCAGCGTGGAAGCCTTCTTGTACGAAGTTCACGAAGGCATCTGTGGCAGTCACATAGGGGGCAGGTCCTTGGCCTACCGAGCTATTTCGCAAGGCTACTGGTGGTCGTGCATGTATGCCAACGCACAGAAGTATGTTTGCAAGTGTGAGAAGTGCCAGAAGTTTGCCCACTAGATCCACCAGCCGGTCAGGGAACTCCTTCCCCTCACCAGCCCTTGGCCCTTTGCGTGTTCCGAATATTCTTGAGTTAAAGAGGAGAATTCTTGATAAAGCCCATAAATTGATGTTTGCTATGCATCCAGGCAACAACAAAATGTATCAGGACTTAAAGCAGAGTTATTGGTGGCCAAATATGAATATGTGTCTAGATGTCTTCAATGTCAACAAGTTAAGGCAGAACATCAAAAGCCAGCATGTCTACTTCAACCTCTCCCTATTCCGGAATGGAAATGGGAACACATAACGATGGACTTTGTTGTTAGCCTACCTCGGACACCTAGAGGTATGGATTCTATTTGGGTTATAGTTGATAGACTAACTAAATCTGCACACTTTCTGCCTGTAAAAACCACGTGTGATGCATACCGATTAGCTACTATTTATGTTGATGAGATTGTTTGTTTACATGGAGTTTCGGTGTATATTGTGTCGGATAGAGATCCGAAATTTGTATCTAGATTCTGGAAGAGTCTTCAAGCAGCAATGGGAATAGAGTTGAGGCTTAGTACAGCATTCCATCCACAAACTGATGGACAATCAGAACGGACTATACAAACTCTAGAAGATATGCTCCGAATGTGTGCTTCGAATTTTCAAGGAAGTTGGGAGACTTACTTACCATTGGCCGAATTTGCATATAATAACAGTTTCCACTCTAGCATTGGCATGGCACCATATAAAGCTTTGTATGGCCGAAAATGTAGGTCTCCAATATGCTGGACTGAAGTTGGGGATAGCGTCTTGATAGGGCCCAAGCTTGTACAAATAACTACTGATAAAATCAAAGTTATTCAACAAAGGCTTAAGACAGTTCAGAGTCGACAAAAGAGTTATGCAGATGTTAGGAGAAGGCCTCTTGAATATGAAGTTAGTGATCATGTGTTCATCCATGTAAATTTGATGAAAGGTCAATTAAGGTTCGGTACGAAGGGTAAACTATCACCTCCTTACATTGGGTCATTTCAAATTTTGGAGAAGCTTGGTCCAGTTGCTTATAGAGTTGCCTTACCGCCAAGAATGGAACAAATGCACAATGTGTTTCACGTGCCAATGTTGAGGACCTATCTCTGAGATCCACTCCACGTGATTAACTATCACCGAATAGTACTTGATGAAAATATGGAGTACAGAGAATGGTCAGAATGGATCATTGACCGACAAATAAAGCAGCTGAGGAACAAATCCATTACAATGGTAAAAGTGGAATGGAAAGAATATTATGGTAAGGATGCCACGTGGAAAAAAGAAGAAGAAATGCGACAACACTACCTACATTTGTTTCCAACAAAAGGTAACATAAGTTTGGGGGACCAAACTTCCTAAAAAATGGAAGAATATGACAACCCAACTCTGTGTTATGCTAATTGATCTTAATTATGATTATAATTATGAGCTTGATATGATTTTGAGGGCTAATTATATGAATATGTGTGTTTGTTATTTTGTATCTGTTCACTGTAGTGTTTGATTTTCTGCTATAAAAATTCAATTAAAGGCCATAGAGGTGACAGAAACTGAAATTGACTGTATTTTATGATTAGCACGATTTTTAGAGCTTATGGTGAAATTTAATTAAAAATTGAATCAAACTGAATTAATTGGATTAAATCAATTGAAGTAAGAATAGTTAATTAGCCTTAATCAAATTTGATTAGGCAAATCTCTATAAGGGCCTATGTACACTTAAGCTCATCCTTTTGAGCTCATTTTCATACTTGGCTAAAGTTACACTCTAGAGAGAGAGTGAGAGACAGCTCTAGAAAGAGAGAGTGAAGGCAAATTTGAGAGTTGGGCAAGGAGCTTGAAGATTGAGAAAGATAACTCAAGAACTAGCTAGGAATTGGAAGATTAGAGCTCCTAGGTAAGTAAATGAACTCAAATTCTTGAGTTTAAGTCCATAGTTACATGAATTCTAGCATGATATGTGACCAAGAACAAGAATTGAGCTAAATAGGATGAAATTGAAGTTTGTATAGACATGCATGTAAGCTTTTACCATGAATATGTACATTTGAGCTTGTAGCATGTTAAACATGCAAAATTAGTGGATAAGTTAGACATGCATCCATGAATTATAGGACTATGGAACTTGGTTGCATGATTTTTGAAGCTATAGAACTCAAACCCATATTTTAATAATGATAGATGGGAGTTAAGTTGAGTTCATGCTTGCATGGGAATTTAAATTAATGATTTTCCAATTCATGAAGTTCATGTATAAGAAATGTAATTCTTCAAGTATTAATGTTCAAATATATGTCTTTAAAGTTTTAGGTGAGTTATGCATGAAATTGGCCTTTGGAATTAAGTTTTGAGCTTCAAACTGAGTTTTGGAAAACTCAGAATTCGACTTGTTCGCTCGAGTGAGGAAAGTGTCACTCAAGCGTGAAAATTGAGCTCCCAGAAGTTTTGCAGAGATTTGCACAGTGGTTCGAGTGGCAAACTCTATGCTCGAGCGGCAAACTCTATGCTCGAGCAAACCCTGTTTTGCAAGACTCCCCGCTCAAGTGTCAGAAATCTTGCTCGAGTGTGAAATTCATGTAACCAGTGCTTTTACAAAGTTTTACAGTCCGCTCGAGTGGAGAGCCCTATTTCAGAAATTTTGAAAAGATGCTTTATGCTTTGTTTTCCATTCTCTTTCATTTCTAAGCACTCTTAGACATGCATTCAGCATGCTAAATGAATTAAAGAATATGAAAAAAGCCTAAGAATATTAAGCAAATTAAAGAACAGATTAAATTGTATTATGACGAAATGTGTTATGAATTATGTAGGGTCAAGTGCAAAGACGAATCAAATATTGGAACACGGTGAGCAATATCTTAGTAAAGATAATTTGTATATATATTATTTTCTAAACGTTACCTGTGTGCTAAGTTTCTAAGCTTTTGATTTGATACTATGAATGAATGATCTATCCGCTTGGTTCGCACTGATATATGTGAAGTGAAAGATACATGAGTACGAAATGGACCCAAGGCCATTTGGTTTACTTGAAAAGGATATAAAATGGGCCTAGGGCCGTTTTGTATAACTGTTAAATGGGCCTAAGGACGTTTTGTATAACTGTTAAATGGGTCAAAGGCCGTTTTGTATAATTGTTGAATGGGCCAAAGGCCATCGAATAGGCCAGAGGTCATTCCGAATAAGGAAATGATTGGACCTAAGGTCATTTTAAATGCGAAGGTGAATGCGAACATGGTCGTGGATCATAAGTGCGCACAAATGTGAATATGGATTAGTTCAACCTAAGGTCGTTTTATGTGTGAATTGGATCCAAGGTTGTTTTACACATGGTGGACCCAAGGTCATTTTGCATATATCGGACCGAGTGTCGTTTTGCCTACAAATTGGACCCAAGGTCATTTTGCATGTAATGGACCAAGGGTCATTTTGCAAGTACGAGTTGGACCCAAAGTCGTTTGGTAAATGAATATGGATATGATATATGATGTGTTGGACCTAAGGTCGTTTTGCGTTGGTATCAACCAACAAGTTTGGTTTGTAACTTATGATTAAATGAATCTCATTCATGAACTTCTTTACTTTGGTATTATTCACTGGGTGTTAACTCACTCTTTATTTATATATATGTAGGTGAGCAGCGGGACGTCCAACCCCAGCCCCAGTGAGCAATGAGAAACCAAGTTTTGAGAGGTCAACCAAGGTTGCCTCATTACAAAAGGCCTTACTTTTGTTTTACCTATCTTTTGTTCTTTTGTGATCACGTATGATAGAACTTGTATAACCTTGGTTTTGAATTATGTTAAATACTGACTACTAAATGATCCTGGACTTATGTAATACAAAATATGGATATTTATGTATTGTGAGTTATTACGTATATGAGAAAGTTTTTGGTTAAATCATATATGCATAGCTTGTTGGACAATTTTTGTAAGTTTTGCTTCCGCGGCTTGGCCCCCTATTGTTATATATGATTTGATTTCTGATTGAGGCCGTAGGTAATCTCATGATTACTGGCCGATTATGACTCTAATCCATAGGGGCGGGTTAGGGTCATGACAAATTTAGAATTCAATCTTAATTATTATGGAAGATATCATCGTTTAGTTTATTTAAAATAATAATCTTATGTATGTTCTTCCTCGCCAAATTATTCAAAATTAAATCATCTAATGTATTTGTTAGCAACAAATCACAATAGATATCCAATATTTGATTGTTAATAGAGATATGATCAAGGCAAGTAAATTAACTCGAAAATTTCAAATCATGAAAGAAACCGAATTAAATTCATATCCAAAATTTACTGAATTAATTTAGAAGAGACAAGAACAATTAATCACTAAAACCTCAATTTAGGGAATATGATCAGATAATGTATTCAATTACTACTATACAAGGCTTCATCCTTAACCTTAGCTAATTGTAACGCCCTCAAAATAATGACATTAAACTCAACAATATTGACATGCCAAGATATATAAAAGATCCACGTCCTTCCATTCAACAGAGTTCTATTACAATTAGCATTACATGTTAACAACAAAAGCAAATGCCCTAAGGGCTTACAGCTTTCCAAGTTAACACTTGGGTACAAGAAAGTAGAGTGCTAACTCGTCTACACATTAAGCCCTTGGCTTGAATTTACATGTAATATTACAGAAGGAAAGACAACCAAAAAGTCCGTCCGCCACTAGCCTTCCAAGCTAATTCCTTGGAGGTGGCATGCTACCTGTACCTGAAAATAATGTTCCCATATAGGGTGAGCCACAGCCCAGTAGAAATATACTAAACCAGTTATGAATAATGACTAAAAGATTAACAGTTGATAGATGGCCATCTCTTTTACATTCTTTCATAACATAATACAATTCCAAGACGTTTAGGTCTATATTTCCTTTTCACTTGCCATATCATAACCTTGGCTCAGACATTTCACATGAGACAAGCACTCATGCCAGCACATTTCACTTCAACAAATATAAACTCAACAGTCATATTCATACTTCCAAAGACAAGCATATACGCTCTGTCAATACATTTCTAGATAAGCATACATGCTCTATCTACGGAGTTCATCCCCTATCTCCTCCCAATAACATCCGGTTTAGAGGTCCATCCCCTATCTTCCCCTAAACCGCGGAGTACATCCCCTATCTCCTCCAACACAACACAATGCATATAAACAACAATTATACACATCACATAACAATACATAAAATCAATGTATTCTATCCATCGTTATAATTCATAACATTACAACCCTTAGGTTCCAATTTCACTAATGTTTCAACATTAATTCCATGTTTCTATACCAAACATGCTTCTAGGTTTATTATAGACAAAACCCCAAACTTTTATAAGATTACACAATGGCCCAAAGTTTCCCAAAATTTACACAACAACTACCAACATATCAAAATGCTAAAATTTAAAGACAAGACTCATAAAGAGGAGTAGGATATCCCTACCTCAAAAGATGAGCTCCAAAGGAGAAGGACCCAAAACCAAAATGCTCCAAACACCAAACTATTCGGATCAAAATGACGCCCTCGACGATCAACACCCTTTTTGTGAAGACAAAAGGTGAACAACACACTCTAGCTAGATCAACACTTAGAGAGAAGTTATGGTTTTTGAGTGAGAAGCTCTGAAATGGCGTTTTGGTAAAGTAGGAGAAAGAAGATAAGTCAAAAAGTGATTTAAAATGCCCAGTCCCACTCAGTTATACGACAGGCCCGCTCGAGCGTAATACTCTCCGCTCGAGCGTAAAGACACATAAAACAGGTTCCGCTCGAGCGCAACATTGTCCGCTCGAGCTCCAAGACACAGACACAAAGTTCATCCGCTCGAGCGTAGATCCCAGCCCGCTCGAGCGCAGGTCTCCCCCTCCCAGAACTCTCACCAAAAACATACTGTGCGCTCGAGCGCACAAAGACCCGCTCGAGCGCATAAACCACACTCGCAGAAGTTTTGCAGGTGCACGAAATACTGAAAGGGTGCATTCTCCGCTCGAGCGCCAACACCTCCGCTCGAGCGTACAAGCAACAACAACCCATCCGCTCGAGCGTAAACATGTCCGCTCGAGCGGACCAGTCAAAACCTGGGCAACTAGACTTGGTTCTTAAGCTTAACCAACCTGTGACAAACCTGCCCAACACATCCTGTAACTCAAAAACAAAGCAAGAAAAGACGTAAATAAGACAATACTCAATTACCAACATCCACGGACACATGCCCGGACCACTATACAACAAGGGGTAAACCCGGGACCGCTATACTAATAATTTAGCTACTCATAATTATTTTAACATACACACTAAAATCAAACATGAAAATAAAACTTCCAACAGAAAGGAGAAAATTACATACAAGACCGAGCTCCCTTTTTTCCAAAAGCTCTCCCTCATTTTCTCACATCCAGTTCATCTCATTTATAGAGCTCACTACACACTACTCAAGCTGTCTAATCTTTAGAAGCCAGTATTATTAAGATTTTGAGTCTAAAATCGTTGAAATTTGATGCATCGATCTCCATTAACAGATTGCACGCTTCCATCTTTGTCTTCATTCTTCGGCTCCTTGTCTTCCGCAATTGCGTTCAATCTTTAATTCAGAGATATTGTTCAGAGATTATGTTCATGAGCCTGAGGAAATGAATTTATTGCACCTGCATATTTGCACAGCTAAGTCAATAGAGTGGTTGGAAACTTTCTCTTTGCTTTCTTGTTTTTTTTTTTATTTTTTTTTATTTATTCTTTACTCCTTTATTTAATATATTATATAATATATATATATAGAAACAAACAAACGGGTGGCTTTTCAATTTTTTAATTATATTTTCTTTATATTATATTATAATATTATAAAATATATATATATATATGAAAATATATCATTTATAATAATTTGTATACAACACTCAAAATATATAAAAACACTCAAAATCACACAAAATTATAAAATAATACTCGTTATCAGACTAATAAAGTGTATATTAGCGGGCTAAATATGTAACATTATGGCACTTATCAACTCCCTTCAACTTACACTTTGCTAGTCCTCGAGCAAAACAAAAATTACAAATAACAAAGATAATAATAAAATCCACTTTCGCAGGTTTCTCGATTACATTTAGCATATGCAACAAGCCTTTAAACCCCTAGGTTACCCCTAGTGGATGAGTTATTGTCTCGTGAGGGTTTGCAATAAATATACCCACAAAATTTTAAAAAGTATCCTCACAATTTTTCTTTCATTCTCATACAGCCAGTGCAAGTGCAAAGTCATGAATTCCGTTATCTTAACAGAAAAATCAAACATAGTTTAAAGTACTAATAACAGTAAAGATATCTCAATATATTTAAAATCTGGAGTGTGTGAATAAGTTTAGCCAGTATAAATATAATTTCAATCTCAAAGTGGAACATAACTCAACTTTCTTTTAGAAATATGTCTCAACTCCAAATCTCATCGGGTAATGCACTCAACAAATAAATCACTCTAATCATATGCAAAGTTTACTCTCAATATGTAAATATATATATATATATATATATGCGAG
This sequence comes from Camellia oleifera, assembly GCA_022316695.1. Taxonomy (NCBI): domain Eukaryota; kingdom Viridiplantae; phylum Streptophyta; class Magnoliopsida; order Ericales; family Theaceae; genus Camellia; species Camellia oleifera. The sequence goes on from CM039318.1 coordinate 110,808,025, forward strand.
TGGAATAACGTAAATCAAAATCAAAGTATCTCGCATTTTAAATTTTTGAAGAAAAACGCTAATAGGGAAGAATAAATATAGTCTCATGAATGGAATGCCAAATACTAAGAATTTAAAATTACCACACTATTACCCTTCTTAAATCATGTCCACATACAAATCATTCCATCCCAAGATTAAATAGGACTTTTGTTATGTTGTAATGTAAAGGTTAAGGTAATATGATAAAAGGTGAAGGTAAAAAAAAAATTACTTATGGAGTATTTATAAGAATAACTAATCTAGGGCATTATTAAAATGAATCACTTTTTTTTTCTTTTTCTTTTTTTCATCCTTCAATTCAGACTTCTTTGCCCTGTTTCACAACATAATAATTCCAATAAATCTCTAAATACATTGGGTCTTATGTTTAACAAAGAAAGGTTAAATAAAAGGCTTTAAAAAATAAAAATAAAAAATCAAAGATGGCCTAAAATCATCTCTCAAAAATTGGTATGATTTTTTCAATTTTCATGATCTCAAATAAGTAAAAGTGTGGTAATAAATTAATGTATTCTCAGTATTCAACCAAAACAACGACTAATGAGACTAATCAACAATATAATGCGCTTCCAAAAAAAAAAGAGTAAATGTATAATAATCCTCCAAAGAAATAATGGCACAAAACTCACAAGGGTTAAGAGTCTCCACTTTTATTCTTTAAGATTTTCAAGTCATATCCACTCATCAATTAAAAATTGAGTTTATGTGGCTAAAGTACAGTGCAAATAATTTTCCATATATGAATATATGAAATGCTTTAACAAAGAGGCTAGTAAAATAAACTACAACCATTTTTCATGTTAAAACACATAAATATCACAACTAGCACAATTACTAACTGTAAAGAATAAAAGATAAACATGAGTATAGAATTTTTTTTAAATTTTTTTAGGGAATAACAAAAATAATTGTAGGAAATAACAAATTTTTTTTTTTAGGAAATAAAAAAAATAATACTCCCCCCAACTTGAATATGACAATGCCCTCAATGTCGACAATAAACACAAAGAAGAAAGGACGGACACGAAATCACCTAGAAAGAAGAATGCCTCAAATGATGTAGAGCACCTGCAAGTTTGTTAGTATAGACACCCCACTTTCGACCGCCCTTAAGACTTAGGCGCCTCAAGTTGATCACTCGATAATGAAAGTTATGCTGTCCAAACGTTCGATTTCTTCAGCAAGAAGAGCTTCTAAATCCCAACCTTACACACCATTTTGGACCAAAATTATTTTAGACCTCAAAACTCTCTTTTTCAAAATATTTTTCCCAAAAGATTCTACGATGTTTTGAGGCTCGCATTTCGTTAAAAATTACACTTTTCGGTAAACCGAGTAAGAACAAAGTGGAAATAAATGGAAGAGAGGTGAACTCTTTGAAAAAAATCTTTCTCAGGGATTCGGACCTTGCAAATCTTTAACTGGTGGAGGTGGGTCAAAGTTCGGCTAGGGGCCTAGGGCTGGATGTGTAGTATATGCCCCAGATGGGCGTTGCATTTCAGCATTGATCTTATCCTGCATGGCAATTCCCTGGTTTAACGCCGCTATCATGGCCATAACTTCTTTTGGACTTTGTGTCATCATGAGGCTGCTGAGTTGACAATCGAGGAAATGGATGGGTGTAAGCTAAGAGCTGACTGACAAGGATTTTGACCTAGTTATACTTGATGTGTCTGAACTAGATTAGTCTAAGTGGGTTTGACTGGATTGATTTTTTAGAATGGGTCTTTCAATATTGGATGGATCTTTTGGGATCGGATCTTTTCTGAACTGGCTTTTTGGGATCAAATGGACTGGACCTTTGCTGAGTGGGTTTTTTTTCTGGAATTAGATGGACTGTGATGGGTTAAGGCAAGTACTGCTCCTTCTCTAACTCAGAAAAACCTAGCATTAAAACCAAATGCTCCATCAGATCAGGATACCGGATATGCTGGTCAAAACAGTGTAAGATACAATTTTTGGCCCTGGCTTTGGTTCACGTTCGGATATTTTTCCATTATATCAAATACAAACCCTTGGGTTTTGACCCAAATTCTGATTCTGAAATGACCCTCAAGTTTGAAAGGAATCGCCTCAATATTAAGACTCTCCGAGGATTGCATCTGTAACAACCCTCGTACTGATTATCGATAAACTACTGAATTAGCTACTGGTTACTGCTAAACTGAACTGATAATGACTGATAATTGAATTAACTGAAGTACTGAATGGACTGATTGAAATCAAAACTGAAATTGAATAAGTTTATCTATTGTATTGCATTCTTATCTGTTTGATTACTTGATTACCTGTTCGTGTTTCATGTTTAAACTGCAAATTGAAGGCCTTATCGGCGGTCGAACTGAAAACCGTTTAGTGTTTCATGATCAGTAGAATTTATCTGATTTTATGGTATATTTATCCAAAATGTGATTAGGTATGAGTAAACTAGATTAATTTGAGTCAAATTAATAGAGTTACAATAATTACGAAACTGCCATTGAGTGGGCATTTGTTTAATCTTATTACTTGAGCCTTTACACTTTGTTATACACTTAGCAAACAATTCCTCAGCCATTCTATTGAGCTCAACCGACCAAACAAGAGAGTGAGAGAGAGAAGAGGTTGATTTGGTGATTTTGGCTTGGATTTTGGTGGATTTGAAGTGTAGATTGTCAAATTGATCTCCTAAGCTCTCAATTGAAGACTTAGGTATGTATATTAGCCACTCATTGTTGCATTTAAGGTTGATTCTTGCTAGATTCATGGCAAATTATAGAGCTAGGACATAAATTGGTTCTATAGTGTTGAGCTAGAACTCATTTCATGCATGCATGTGTGTATTGATAAATTTTGAAGTTGAATTCATGATGGATTGTACATGCATGCTCATGTTTCTATCAAAGTCCATGTTTTCATTTTGTTTTCCAACTATTGAGCTCATCAGAGCAAGATTTGAAGCTTGATTTTGGTTTAAAACTCATGCATTGCATGTTTTGAAATTGTTCTTGAAAATGGGTTTGAATTTTGGATTTTATTGACTCACCTTTGGGGCTTGAATTCATAAATTGGCTTTTGAAACTTATTATACATTGTTTTGGGATGTATTTTCCAGAATTTGGGCCCAAGAGGTCGAGAATTGAGTTGAGAATGCTTGGTTTGAGCTTGGAAGGCAAATTTGGAAATTCCAGATTTGGCTTCTTCGCTCAAGCGAAGGATTCCTCGCTCGAGCGACCAACGTTTCCTCTGAGCCACGCTCGAGCGAAGGATTGGTGGCTCGAGCATAAAAATCGAGCATCCAGTACTTTTATTGTTTCATCAGACCGCTCGAGCGAAGGATTGTTCGCTCGAGCGAAGCCTTTGATTTTGCAACCTCGCTCGAGCTAAGGAAGGCTCGCTCGAGCGAGACCCCTGTTTTCAGCAACTTTTGAAAAATGCCTTCCAACTGTATTTTTGCATCCTCATCCCATCCTAGGCATTCTTAGGCCTAGTTTAAGGCATCTTAATGAGGATTTCGACATAGAACCACACCGAGGAAATTTAGGGATTTAATTATCATCCTTCCCAACTGTGAAACTTAGTGTGTGTTCTATTTGTTAACTGTTTAGGGTTGGCTCTCGGGGACGCGCTCTAGCTGCTATTAGCCCAATCTCTGTGAGTAACAATTGTGTAAAGATATGTTCAAAATGATTATCTTTTGAATACTGAACTGAACTGTTTATTGAACTGATATTGTTTACTGAATGAATGTATGTCCTGTATTCTGAACTGTATTGTGGCATCCTTAGCACTTACTGTTTACTGTTACCGTTACCATTACAGAGCTCTGTCGGTTCCCTTGTGGAATCATACTGTTTACTGATTGATGGCCATCATTACTGTTGGGTCTGTTAAGACCCGGTCCTTTTGGACCTACTGTTTATAAGCTAATGGGTGTACCACATATGACTGATTGACTGAAATACTGAAAGACTGAAATACTGTTTAATGAACTGATTTCATTACTGTAAGGACATTCATTCATAACCTCTTTACGCATTATGTTATTCACTGGGCTTTAGCTCACTGTTTATATATATATATATATGTAGGTTCTCAGCAGCCAGACCGGAGCTAAGAGCGTGGGTTGGTCCCCAGTTTTGTCAAGCCAGCCTATGTGCCTCACTGCGAGGTTCCGAGTTGCCATGCTATGGCTTAGGGTGTTTTTGTGTCCCCTATTCGGTCTCCTTACTGCTTTGTACTACTGTATAGACTGTCTACTGTTTTACTGTACTGTTATCGAGAGATTAGGTCCCCGTACTGAATGTTTGTATATGATTGTATAGACTGTATATAGACTGTACTGTATAAATGCATGAAAAATGTTTTTGGCATACAGATTTTCACAGCTCAATGGACACTAGTTACTTACTGTATTGGCTTCCGCCAGGCCTTGTACTCTGTTTATCTGTATTACTGTTCAGCAGGCCTTCGGTAATTAGGGCTGTAATCGAGCCGAGCCGAGCCGAGTTTCGCTATGTTTGAGCTCGGCTCGTCTTATTATGAAGGTGTTCGAGCTCGGCTCGAGTTCGAAACGAGCCTAAAAATGTGAGCTCGAGCTCGGCTCGCCTAAAATTTACACAGTTCGAGCTCGGCTCGTTATGGCTCGTTAGCCAAGTGAGCCACCAAATAAATTTTTAAATTATGGCTCAAGCTCAAGTTTAGCTCGAGCTCGGCTTGAGTTCTAAACTACAGAAGCAATTGAAGGCAGCTGGCTTCTCCACTTATAAATATAGAGCCCTTGTCCCTTTTGATTTTGTAAAAGAAGCGATGTGGGATACTTTCCCTTGTCCCTAGTGAAGTTTGTTTGGTGGCTATCCCACATCGAATGACAATGCGCGTGTGTGTGGGTGGGATCATTATAAATGGTCTTCCATTCACTTATTCTTTGCTGGACATTGCTTTGTTAAGGCAACTTGGACAATATAATTATTATATAATATAATATGGACAATATAATTAATAAATATAATATAATATAATATAATATATAAATATTTTATTATAATATAAAATATATATATAATATATAATGTATATTTAAAATATAAAAATATAAATTAATATTTATATTTTTGAGCTCGCGAGCCTATTCGAGCCGAGCAATAGTAAGCTCGAGCTCGGCTCGTTTATTAATCGAGCCAGAAATTTAAGCTCGAGCTCGACTCGTTTATTAATCGAGCCGAGTTCGAACGAGCCTTAACGAGCCGAACTCGAGCTTGTTCATGAACAGCTCGGTTCGTTTGCAGCCTTATCGGTAATCTCGGATTACTGGCCAGTTACGGTGCTAAACCCATAGGGTCGGGTTTGGGTCGTGACAACATCATACATTCCCAAAGAGTTCACATTTTGCACAAAAGCATTCAAAACACCCCTATAAGAGGTTAGGGTTTCCCTGTCCTAGCTTTTGGAGTGATCTATAGCTTTACTACTCAATACAAAGGGTATCACAACATCCTAAAAAAAGGAGAGCATCCTGCCCTAGTTTTGAAAGGTCATTAGAGCGTACTATATGCACTAGGCCAATTAGTCCAAAAGGGTACCTCAACAAGATTACCTAATATACCTCTCACATCTAACACAGAGAAGTGAAAAGAGGATCAAACGGTACAGTAGTAATCCAGATCCAAGGGTTGTATTCCCAACACGGCAGAGCTCATGATCGGTCAGCCTTTTGGCAAGATTTTGGGCAAGCCTCCGGCAAACTGTCCAGGAATGCAAACGCAGTGACTTAAGCACACCAATACAAATGCAATGCAAAAAACATATAAATGTAGATAAAATTTCACGTCATGAAGTTCGAGTCAAGTTCTCTAATTTCTCCTGTAGAGTCGCCAGAAACTGTAGCTTGACTTTTCATGCCCCCCTTTCGGGCCTGAAAACAGATTTTTCAGCCCTTGAGAGTGAGAACTTGTTGGTTTGTGAACAAAAGTGTTATTCCTCTTCAAGAGGTATCACTACTAGCTCCTTTGCACTACTTCTTTTCTATCTTTTCTTACTAATTTTGAACTATTTTTTCAACTATTTTTGTGGGTTAAAGCTTGTGGTTTAAGGCTATTAAAGGTAAATGGGTTAATCACCCTTCTTTGAACCTTGTTCTCTGAGCCTTTACACTTGTGTTTCCCATCTTTTTATCAACTTTTTTTGAGTTTTTTACCATTGATTTTCAGTGGTTTTCAGAGGCCAAAAAAGTGGTTTTGAAGTCCCAAAAATGGAGGGGTTAGCCACCCCTCATTTGGCTTGTTTACTAGCTTAAGTCACTATGTTTTCCATCTGCTATTCCTAGACGGTTTGCCGGAGGCTTGCCTAAAAACTTGCCAAAAGGCTGACCGGTCATAGACTCTGCCATGATGAGAACACAACCTTTGGATCTGGATTACCGCTGTACCGTTTGATCTTCCTTTCACTTTTCGGTGTTAGGTGTGAGAGGTTTATTAGGTAATCTTGTTGAGGTACCATTTTGGACCAATTGGCCTAGTGCATATAGTACGCTTTAGTGACTTTTCAAAACTAGGGCAGGATGCTCTCCTTTTTTTAGGATGTTGTGATACCGTTTGTATTGAGTAGTAAAGCTATAGATCACTTCGGACTCTCCTTCGTGAGATTGTAATGTTGTAATAACGTGTATGTCTTCCAACCTCACGTCTTTCTCCCTTTTATTTACTAACTTATGATGATTAGTTTAGGGACATCACATTTTGTTTAGCATTCTCATGTTTCCATCCATTTGTATTGCATGCACCGAGGCTCAGTTCATCATTCTAACTTGTATTGTTAGTTTAATACTTCTTTGAATACGTGCTTAGACCGCATGCTATCAAATTGATTCATATGCCATACTAGTAGCCGAACCTAGTAAATTGCATATCGCATGTATTGCATTAGTCATATGGTATAGTTAGGAATCATACATTCTTCTAACTCATTTGTTTTTTAGCTTGGAGTACTAGGTAAACCTTTACTCGCTTTAGCATATCACATGTTGATGTTGCCATGTCTAGCATGCTTGCCATGAGGCTAAGTGCTTAATTGATAATTGCTTGAATGCCTGTGGATGAAGGCTTATTGCTTGAATTGGAATAATTTGAGTAATGTTCATATGCGATCACTTTTTTCAAGTGGTACATATTCGAAACAATTTTCAAAACAAACATGAATCAAATATTCCAATTCTTGCAAATTAGTCTACACTTATATGTGCGCATCACATAGTAATGCTAGCCTAATAAATTGGAACAAGAGCATATAATGTAGATAATATTCATATCATAATTAGTAGAGGCTGATCTTTAATCGAGCGAGCGGGGGTGCTCAATTCATGACCTTCCTCTCTCGTACCTAAGTTCCCATAGCCGAGACAATCTTGGTAGTGACGAACACGTGGCCTTTGGCACTAGTCATGGGTTTCCTAGATTTTCCCAAAAATTATTTAGGTCTCGACTCTGTGTCTGGCAAAGTAGTCTATTTTTGGCAATTTGATTCAAAATTGATTTTCCAAAAGATTTGTCAAATTGGGACTCTTTGGTGTTTATCTATTTCACATTGCACTTGTGAGATCAGATTTAAAATCGCGGGAGTCTGATATTGTAGGGCTTATTCATCTTCCGAAAGGGGACACGAAAAGTCGAGCTTCAGTTAGCATTCAAACAGCCTTCCATTCATGCATATTCTATCTCATAGTGCCAAATTGTTTCAAATGCTTCATAATGAGCAAACAGAACAATTGGGGATTTCGCCAATAATAATTGTAAGGAATATGAAAGAAAAAAATAACTAGATGAACATAAAAATGATTAATCTCAATGCTAATAATTGGATTATTCAAAAGAAAACATTGAAGGTTATCTTCAAGTTGAGGATCAAGTGGTATCCAATCACCCTCCAATAAAATAGAATCATCAATGTCAAAAGCCCAAAGAGTGGCAAGGTATATGTGTTTAAACCAGCTATCACTGTCAAGATAGGCAAGTGGAGGGTCCAGTTCCAGAATGGCGTAGGCCACCTGACGTGCTGTAGAAATATACGTCGTATCGTACTGCATGTATGAAGGGATAAAGACCTAATAGTAAAATTGAGAAAAATATTTATTAAAGTGACTCATTTGATTCAAAAACATTCAAAATTATGAAGAATATTATTATCATTATTATTATTAATCTATGTGGTTTCTTTTTTCTTTTCTTTTTTTTTTAAGGAAATGTGGGTTTAATCCTGATAAATAAGATCTTCTAAAAGAATTTCCTCAACGGCTGCACTTCTCAATTCTAGAAATGGTTTCAAACGTTGCCTATTTACCTTAAACACCTCACAATTTCTAGGATTTTCAATTTCAACAACTCCGTATGGGTATACCATGCGTACTAAGAAAGGACCAGTCCATCGAGACCGAAGTTTCCTTGGGAACAAATGCAAACGTGAATTATAGAGAAGGACTTTCTGACCAGGTATAAAGGATTTTCTTAGAATATTCTGATCATGCACTTTTTTCATCCGATCCTTACATGACTTGGCACACTTGTACGCATCATTCCTTATTTCCTTTAACTCATTAATTTGGAGCTTGCGACTGGTACTTGCTTTATCCAAATCAAGGTTAAGTTGCTTTATAGCCCAGTAAGCTCTATGCTCTAATTCAACAGGGAGGTGACAAGCCTTGCCATAGACTAATCGATAAGGAGACATTACTATGGGAGTTTTAAATGCAGTACGATAAGCCCACAATGTGTCATTCAATCTTAACCAAAAGAATTAGGAAATGGTCTCATAAAATCAATACCCCACACATCAAATATTTCGACTATTAAAATCAGGTTGAGTGGCATCATATTTCTTCGAGAGATACTTCCTAATTGTTGGCATCGCTCACAGGCTGAGCAATATGTAAATGAATCACGAAAAACATAAGGCCAATAAACTCCACATTGCAAAATCTTGGCTGCTGTCTTTTTAGCACTAACATGGCCTCCACAAGTGTGATCATGACAAAAAGATATTACACTTAGTATAATTATGTTTTCTCTTTTGCTTTAGCCTTTCGGTGGCCACTTATAGGCTACTTGATAAAGAAGAGTCCTTTGAACCGTGTAAATTAGAACATTCAATACAATCAATATACATTATTCTCTTTCTCTAAAAAAAAAAAAAAAAAAAAATGTTAGTGTGGTAGGTAGATGTGAGTGTGTTAGGTGAGTATTAGTGTGGTAGGTGAGTGATTTGTGTGGTAGGTGAGTGTATAGTGTGGTAGGTGAGTGTGTTAGTATATTCTCTTCCTCTCCTATATATAGGAGAGTCATTGTAGTCATTCAAAATCAATTAATAATATCAATACATTAATTTCCTTCATGGTATCAGAGCTATAGGTTAAGTTCTCGGTGATCTTCATCTTCCGGCGGGCGGCAACTTTGCCTTGACTGCCCGCTGGACCTCAACCAATGGAAACGTCCATCAACTCCCTTACCTCCTGGTCCATCATCACCCCAGCTTCTATTCCACTAATCGAACAAAACCTAGGAGAACCCAAACAGGTCCTTAACTATCATCAACACCGGCTGTTACTGGCAACAGTATGGACCGAGTTTGGGTATCACCACTTTGCAATCCCCAACTTGTCCTCCCTACGTTTCAAAAGACCCTCAGGGAACTAAAGTTCGAGTACCTTGATCTGTTTCTGATACACTGGCCAAAAAATGCCTGTTTTGGGACTGGGCACAGCAACTTTTCCACGTGTGGCTGCAGGAGTAGTTATACAAGCAGTGCTCCAAGCAATTGAGCTTGGCTACAGACACTTTGACATAGCTTCTGCGTACCAAACTGAGTCAACTCTTGGTACAGCCATAGAAGAAGCTCTTCGACTTGGCTTAGTCAAATCCCGAGATGAGCTCTTCATCACCTCCAAGCTATGGGGTACTGATTGTCATCCCTAACGGGCCAAGAGAAGTCCGGTGCAGTAAGCTGCAGCATAGTTTGTGAGGCCCACTTCCAGCCCAAAAATGAGGCAGTTCATGAGCATAAGCAGCTGCCAGAACCATATCACCAGCAATGGCGAATCCTGGGCCGGCCACCAGATTCGATCTGCGATACTGGAGGACCATGAGGCTTTCTGGTGCTTTGTTGGTTTCATGAGGACGGCTCGGCATAAGTTCCGGCTCGACGAGGTCGAAATCAGGCAGCAATTGAACACTATTTCAAAAATCATCAAGTGGTTTTTTCTCCTACGATGGGTTGTATATTACTCATATCTGGTGTAAGCATGCTATTTTGAGTGATGTGTACACATGGGTCAGTGTGCTGATATTTTATCAGCGTGTTTTGAGGCTGTATTGGGTTCCGTGGGTGTCCTCAATTTGGCTTCAAGATATCTTGCAAATGGCTTGATAGGAATGGGGCCCGCCACTTATTTTCCACGTGGGGGCTCGTGTTTTTGGGTGTACAAACTAGCACATGGTTTTACTTTGTTGGTTTTATATGATGTGGGCACCCGAAGCCTAAACTGTCGGACAGGACATAAGGGAATAGGAACAGTGGATCAACTTTCTCTTCATCCAACCATCCACCAACTTTCTTTTACCCACTCTTTTTTTTTTATTTACATTAAACATCACCAACTTGTTAGTCTGTCCACTTTCCTCCACCGCACATGCTTTTCTATTATTATTATTATTATTAAAATAAATAAAAAAACCTTATTGATTTTAACAAAACCGTAGGCCCCAAAACCATGTCAACCACTCTCCACCTGTCGTTTTGATTTCTCAATCTATTCTTATTATTTATTTCTTTCTTTATTTTTTTGTCATATTATTTTTAATCTTTTTCAAATCAAATTCATACCATTCAGATTTGCACACCAACCTTATTTTATTCATGCCGGGGATTAAACCCGATCACCATTTTACAAAAAAAAAAAAAAAAAACCATAACCACCACAACAACCGGCCTTACTTTTTCGCCTCTTCTGCCAATCTCTTTTTCTTGCCTTTGTCTTGGGCGACCCTTGCCGGTGCTGCCTCCGTGTTTCCCACGCCGCCAAGCACATTCACTTCCCGTTGCTCCTCAACTATCACATATGGCGGACCTCCAAATCTGAGCATCACGGTGGCCTTCCGCTTCAGTTCCTTGTTTTCTGCCTTCAGCACACATATCTCTGCTCGGGCATCCGTATACATACGCTGGAGCAGAGCCAGTTGGGCTTTTACCTGCTGCACCTCATTTGTTCTACTCTGAAGCCGGTGCGACAGGTTGTTGACCGCCGTCATTGTCTCAACACATGACTTCAGAGTATAATGATTGGCCTCAACATCAGATTGAGCAGCCATTATCTGCTCAACTGACAACATTGGAAAGTTCAACGGCGTAAAACCAAGGGCGCTTGGTCCAGGGGCACTTAGTTGAGGTTCAAGGGCAACTGCCCCGGCTATCTCTCTTGTGGCCTCGTTGAGGTCGGGAAAGAGAGTGAGACCACGGGACGAAGAGGCTATGTTCTGGGTAGCTGAACGGGAAGAAAAGGCCATATTCAGGGTTGGTAGTAGAGTGTTTAAGAGATAACAGCTCTCAGAGAACGACGAATTTTTTTTTCGAGTTTTTCAGCTGGTTTGTTCTGCATCAGCGGCAGCCTCGCCTTGGTTTAAATAGGCAAGGCCGACACGCGTATCACGCGCCTCTCAACGCCCGACGACAAATCGGCGTGCCTTTTGATGGCTCGACTTTTGATGGCTGTCGGGCACGTCTTTTGATGGCACGCCTTTTGATAAGATTGGGCACGCCTTTTGAGGGTGCGACTTTTGTGGGTCCGACAAGACTCTGTAAACTGTCCCGACTTTGATTCCGGTTAGCTTCTATATGGGTCCGACAAGACTCTGTAAACTGTCCCGACATTGATTCCGGTTAGCTCTTATATGGGTTCGACAAGACTCTGTAAACTGTCCTGACATTGATTCCGGTTAGCTCCTATATGGGTCCGACAAGACTCTGTAAACTGTCCCGACTTTGATTCCGGTTAGCTTCTATATGGGTCCGACAAGACTCTGTAAACTGTCCCGACATTGATTCCGGTTAGCTCCTATATGGGTCCGACAAGACTCTGTAAACTGTCCCGACTTTGATTCCGGTTAGCTTCTATATGGGTCCGACAAGACTCTGTAAACTGTCCCGACATTGATTCCTGTTAGTTCCTATATGGGTCCGACAAGACTCTGTAAATTGTCCCGACATTGATTCCGGTTAGCTCTTATATGGATCCGATAAGACTCTGTAAACTGTCCCGACATTGATTCCGGTTAGCTCCTATATGGGTTCGACAAGACTCGGTAAACTGTCCCGACATTGTTTTTCGGTTATCTGCTACAACGGTCCGACATGACCCCGTAAACTATTTTCTACAATGGTCCGACATGACCCCGTAAACTGTTTTCTACAACGGTCTGACATGACCCCATAAACTGTCTTCTACATCGGTCTGCCATAACCATACGGTCTTCTACAACGGTCTGACACGACCATACAGTGTCTCCTATCCACTTTTATTTTATTTGTCAGATTATTTTCCTGTTTTTTTACTTTCTCCAAACTCAAGTTGGTTAGTTCCTATCCTCCTTGAGTTTGAGGGGGGCTGTTAGTGTGGTAGGTAGATGTGAGTGCGTTAGGTGAGTATTAGTGTGGTAGGTGAGTGATTAGTGTGGTAGGTGAGTGTGTTAGTATATTCTCTTCCTCTCCTATATATAGGAGAGTCATTGTAGTCATTCAAAATCAATCAATAATATCAATACATTAATTTCCTTCAGATCATTTTCAGGAATACATTGCCGAATAATTTGGTTAGGACAATATTTGAATAAATATGGATCATCCCAGAAAAAATGCTTGGTTGCAGCTAAAATTTTTGACTTATCTTGTTTAGTCCAACGCGTTGGCATTTGGCTAGCATCTCCAACGGTAGTAGGTATTTTACCTATCTAAATATTACTATAAAGTATATATTTTATTTTGCCTATCAACTGTTTTATATTTTTACTCCAACCATGCTCTTTATTTTAGCTATTTATCTAAATACTATTAATTTTATAGAATGCCACGTCAACAACAAAGATGGAGGGAAATGATCCTAATGATTGAATACATTTTGCCTAGCGTTGAAGGGCTAGCTACATGTAGCTAGTGAATATGAGTTGAGCCAAAATGCCCAATCATATGCCTAGTGCATTGGAATTGAAAAAAGTGAATCACACTAGGCATTTTAACTAACAAACATTATATGCCTAGTGCATTGGAGATGCTCTATTCACAATGTCCGCAAACCAAGGTGAAGATAATTGGGTCACATGCATTAATTGCTCATCAAGGAAGCTTTCAATAATGGGATTAGAGTCTAGTGAAAAATCAACAACTAGTCACGATAAGTGATCAGCTACAACATTCTCGGATCCCTTTTTATCCCGAATTTCAATGGCAAATTCTTGTAAGAGTAATATCCAACGAATAAGATGAGATTTGGCATCTTTCTTGGACATTAAATATTTTAACACCGCATGGTCTAAGTATACTATGACCTTAGACCCTAGCATAAAAGAGCGAAATTTTTCTATGGCGAATACAACAGTCAGCAACTCTTTTTCTGTAGTGGAATAATTAAGTTGTGCATCATTTAGTGTCTTACTGGCATAATATATTACATAGGGGAGTTTATCAATTTGTTGCCCTAAAATAGCACCAATTGCATAGTCAGACGTGTCACACGTAATTTCAAAAGGTTGACTCTAATCAGGTGGTCGAATTATAGGTGCCGAAGTTAACTTAGATTTCAATTTTTCAAAAGCCTGAAGGCACTTATCATCAAATGCAAACGGTGCATCTTTGACCAACAAGCTACACAAAGGATGAGAAATCTTGCTAAAATCCTTAATGAATCGTCTATAAAATCCTGCATGCCCAAAGAAACTTCTAATTTCTTTTACAGTTTTGGGAGGTGGAAGGTTGGAAATTAAATCAATTTTAGCTTTGTCAACCTTAATACCCTTATTTAAAACTACATGTCCAAGAACAATTCCTTTTTTTACCATAAAGTGACATTTTTCCCAGTTATGTACAAGATTCTTTTCTTTACATCGGGCTAGTACTAACATAAGATGGTGCAAACATTCATTGAACGAATTGCCGAATACTGAAAAATCATCCATGAATACCTCTAGAAAACGCTCAACCATATCAAAGAAAATACTAATCATGCATCACTGGAAAGTGGTTGGGGCATTGCACAACCCAAAAGGCATGCGACAATAGGTGAATGTACCATAAGGGCAAGTAAACGTAGTTTTCTCTTGGTCTTCTAGAGTAATAAGAATTTGGTTATAACCAGAGTATCCATCAAGAAAACAATAGTATGCATGACCTGCTAACCTTTCCAACAATTGGTCTATGAACAAGAGGGGAAAATGATCTTTTCGTGTCATTGAATTTAGCTTTCGGTAGTCAATACAGACATGCCACCCCGTTTGCACACGAGTTAGAACCAATTCATTGTTCTCATTTTTCACTACTGTAACACCAGATTTCTTGGGTACCACTTGAACAAGACTTACCCAAGTACTATCGAAAATTGGATAAATTATACCTGCATTTAAAAGTTTAAGAATCTCGACACTAACTACTTCTTGCATGTGAGGATTTAGGCGTCTTTGTGGCTCGCGTGAGGGTTTAGCATCCTCTTCTAAATGGATTCTATGCATAACAATAGAAGGACTGATTCCCTTAATATCATTAATGGACCATCCTATTGCTTCCTTATGTTCTTTTAGGACCTCAAGTAATTTGTGTTCATTAGCATCTTCCAAATCATAAGCAATAATTACGAAATCCATAAGGAAGCAATAATATCATTAGCATCTTATCATGGAATACATACTTAAGGGCATTAGGCAATGGTTTTAATTCCAATTTAGGCGGCTCCACTAGGGACGGAAGTGATAATGTTAAAGAAATTAGAAGAAGGGCCAGTTTAGGTTGCCATTTGTTGATGTTCATTACTGGAATAGAATCTAACAGTGCATTAACTTGCTCAATTGACTCATCAATATCCAAATTACATCCAAAATGAGCTAGGCAGGCGTCTAAGGGATCTTCATAACTGGATTCAATGAACTTATCATGGACAAGACTATCAATCAAGCACACAATACTAGCTTCTTCTTCAGTTGGTGGTTGTTTACTAATATCAAAAATATTGAGCTCAACCATCATATTACCAAATGAAATTTTCATAACACCATTCCGACAGTTTATTAGCGCATTAGAAGTAGCTAAAAATGGCCGACCTAGAATAACTGGAATTTGATTATTTGAATTGTGGACAGGCTGAGTATCTAGTACTATGAAGTCTATTGGGAAATAAAATTTATCAACTTGAATCAAAACGTCTTCAATGACTCCTCTAGGAATTTTAACAGATCTATCAGCCAATTGAAGTGTCACGGAGGTGGGTTTTAACTCTACTAGACCTAATTGTAAGTAGACCGAATATGGAAGTAAATTGACACTAGCCCCCAAATCTAACAGCGCTTGCTCAATATGATGGTCACCTATTGTACAAGAAATTGTGGGACAACCAGGATCTTTATACTTGACAGGTACTTTTCGTTGAATAATGGAGCTAACTTGTTCTGTTAAGAATGCCTTTTTAGGGACATTAATCTTTCTCTTCACAGTTACAAGGTCTTTCAAAAATTTAGCATATGCAGGTACTTATTGAATAGCGTCTAGGAATGGAATATTAATTTGAACTTGTTTAAATATTTCTAGAACATCTCCTAGTTGTGCACCTTTCTTAGGAGCAACTAACCTTTGAGGGAAAGGAGCTTTAGGAATATAACTCCCCACTTTAGGTTCTATTTCAATAGGTTGTGAGACAGAAGGTTCTTGAGTTTTAACAAGTTCCTTTGGATTCTTTCCTTTGTCTAACTCAGCTGGTCTCTCCTCTATCAGCATGTGTACTTCATTGTCTACTTGTTTTCCAGATCTAAGGGTAACAATGGATTGGACCTGGTCTTGTGAAGTGTCAGGGGAATTTATGGCGAATTGCCCTTTAGGATTTGGTATACATTGACTAGGAAGCCGTCCTTTCTCTTTCTCAGACATCTGGTTGGCTAACTGGCCTATTTGGCTTTCTAATTTAGAAATAGCTGAGTTTGTTTTTGCTATGGATTGGCCAGTCATTTGCATGAATGCATGTAATGTATCTCTAAAGATCGACTCTGTTGCTGAGGCGCAGCAGACTGAAAATTGGATTGAGAGACAGAAGGTTGATTAACGTAAGGTTGATTAGGAAATGTTTGGGTTGGAGGATGGAACCCTGGTGGAAATTGATTGTGAGGTTGTGCATGTTGTCCACTAACATTTTGGATGGGCTGATTTTGCCCCCATGAAAAATTAGGATGATTTCGCCAATTAGGATTGTATGTTTCTGAGAAGGGACTAGGAAATGGCTTCCCATAATTATTTAATGCATTTGCTTGCTCAGCATAGCACTCTGAATATCCTACCATTGATGAGCACATTTCGGTGGTATGCATTGGACTAGAACACAAAGAACATACATCACTTTGTACTTGATTGGTTGACTCCATCGATTTTTTCAAAACTAATGCCTCTACTTTTCGGGTAAGATTATCTAATTTCATCCTAACTTCAGAATCATCTTTTACTTCATATAATCCCCCTTCTCTTAGATGACGAATCTGACTTATCCCTGAAAGAATTAAAATCCCATTGTCGGGAACTCTCAGATAATTTTTCTAGGAATTCATAGGCTGCATCCTCTCTAAGACTCAAGAAACCTCCACCATTCATGGATTCAATCATGTTTCGATGAGACTGAGTTAAACCGTTACAGAAATATTGCACAAGTCTCCATGTTTCAAGGCCATGGTGGGTACATTTTAAAGTCAAGTCTTTAAATCGTTCCCAACTTTCATAAAATTTTTCATGTTCATTCTAGGAAAAATCAGAAATTTCTCTTCTTAAAGCATTAGTTTTTGCCATTGGAAAGAATTTAGAGAGAGACTTTTTTACAAGAAACTCCCATGAAGTGACCGACCCAGAGGGTAAAGAGTTTAACCATGCTTTTACCTTATCCTTTAAAGAAAAGGGAAAAAGGCGTAGTTTAACAGACTCCTCGGAAAAATTTTGAAATCTAAAAGTTGAACAAATTTCAAGAAAATCCTTTACATGCATGTAAGGATCCTCTCTCTCTAACCCATGAAAAATTGGAAGAAGTTGGATTACATGAGGTTTTAACTCGAAATGTGCTGCATTTGTTGTGGGTAACACACTATACACGAAGGAGGATTAGTGGTGATTGGTGAAAATAAGTCTCTATTTCTAATTTTCGAATGTTATCCCCCATTTTGGTATTATGCAACTCTCTTTGTTTTCTTAACCTTTTTCTAAATGTTCTTTCAATTTCAGGATTAAAAGGTACTATTTCTAATTTCTTCGATCTACGACCAAGCATGCACTAATCACCCTATGAGGAGAATTTTTTATTTATTTTTATTTTTATATAAGAATAAATTTTTTTTTATATAATACTCAAGAATAGAAAGTGATCCTAAATAAAATAAAACAGGAAAATTTTGTCTATGTTATTGTAACTTAAGGTGTTAAGGGAATCTAAAGCAAATGACTAAAATATACTACAGCAGAATATATATTTTATGCAACAAAATGATTCAAAAAGCGTTCACAATAAAAACAGAAATAAATAGATAACAATGTAATAAAACAAGCCAACAAGCACAGACCACTAATTCCAATTATATAATTTTTAGATTTTTTTTTTTTTTATGTAGATATTTTTTAAGTCCTACAAACTAGTAGAAAGGTATATTAAACTCAATTTTAATCAATTCTCTTATATCAAATTCCCGGCAACGGCGCCAAAAACATGTTGTGAAATTTTAAATGTACTCGCAAACGCACAAGCCGTATAATAGTATAGGAAAATGAATACAAAGTCGAACCCACAGGGACTTGTGAAAATTAATTATTTTGGAATTTAAATTACCTTAACCTAGTTAACAAATCTGAAATTTTTGATTCTAAATTCTACTAATGCAACACAATGACAAAGATAAAGTTGGAATTAATAAAGTAATCAAATAAACGAGACTAAGGTCTCAGAATCCACACTCAAATATAAATAATAATCAAATAACATAATGTGATCAATTCCCTTAATGTCCAACACAATAATTTAGAATTCAATCTTAATTATTATGGAAGATATCATCGTTTAGTTTATTTAAAATAATAATCTTATGTATGTTCTTCCTCACCCAATTATTCAAAATTAAATCATCTAATGTATCTGTTGGCAACAAATCACAATAGATATCCAATATTTGATTTTTAATAAGGATATGATCAAGGCAAGTAAATTAACTCGAAAATTTCAAATCATGAAAGAAACCGAATTAAATTCATATCCAAAATTTACTAAATTAATTTAGAAGAGACAAGAACAATTAATCACTAAAACCTCAATTTAGGGAATATGATCAGATCATGTATTCAATTACTACCATACAAGAGGCTTCATCCTTAACCTTAGCTAATAATTTAGCTACTCATAATTATTTTAACATACACACTAAAATCAAACATGAAAATAAAACTTACAATTGAAAGGAGAAAATTAAATACAAGACCGAGCTCTCTTTTTTCCCAAAGCTCTCCCCCTTTTCTCACATCCAGTTCATCTCATTTATAGAGCTCACATAGAGCTCACTACACACTCCTTAAGCTGTCTAATCTTTAGAAGCCAGTATTATTGAGATTTTGAGTCTGAAATTGTTGAAATTTGATGCATCGATTTCCATTAACAGATCGCACGCCTCCATCTTTGTCTCCATTCTTCGGCTCCTTGTCTTCTGCAATTGCATTCAGTCTTTAATTCAAAGATATTGTTCAGAGATTATGTTCATGAGCCTGAGAAAATGAATTTATTGCACCTGCATATTTGCACAGCTAAGTCAATAGAGTGGTTGGAAACTTTCTCTTTCTTTCTTTTCTTTTTTTTTTTATTTTTTTTTATTCTTTACTCCTTCTTTATTTAATATATTATATAATATATATATATATATTTATATAGAAACAAACAAATGGGTGGCTTTTCAATTTTTTAATTATATTTTCTTTATATTATAATATTGTAAAATATATATATATGAAAATATATCATTTATAATAATTTGTATACAACACTCAAAATCACACAAAATTATAAAATAATTCTCGTTATCAGACTAATAAAGTGTATATTAGCGGGCTAAATATGTAACGTTATGGCACTTATCAGTTAGTAAACAAATTCCGAACATATCATATTCATAAAACAGATCATAACAGATTCAATTCTCATATCCGAACATAATAATGGTACATCCAATAGAACATATCATATCGTCATCCGACTAGAGTAATCGGTTCCGGATACCGATTAAACACATCACCATTTGACAAGTGGCTAACGAGATCTCGTAATCACATATATGTCATGGACCCGCATTAACATGCCATCTCCCATGACTTCGGACTATTTATGGATGCCATAATAGATTTCAAACATAGGACATTTGTTCACGTAAACAAATATCATTTCAGAAATCATAACTTATCAAATCACATTTGGAACATAATTTATATGAACATATCTTTACAATAACGTTACTCACAGTGGGCTTCCAGAAGCGGTTGCTTCCAAAAACGGTTAAAGGTTGGTCAGTCTCGAGTCTTGACCTACAAACACAAATGTACATAGCACAAAACACGTCTCATTATTACTCATTCATATGGCCATACATGGCTTAGCTTTCTTGCTTTAACTTCTTATTCATTCCATGTCACATAACTTGTTCATATTGAACCACATAATCGAATTCGACACATATTTTCTAATTTACTTACGTATGATGTTTCTTAGCTTATTAATCTTTAATGGCTCATAAATCATGCCTAAGAATGCCCGGAAAGAGATGGGAGCAAAGATGTATACTTAAAACATCTTTTAAAAACATGCTGAAAATAAACTGTTGGCTAGAGTCAATTTTTCGTCGCTAAAGCCAGCTGAAGGAAAAAACTGAGCTTGCTCGAGCCACCACTTCATCACTCGAGCCAGCTTTTGCAGAGTTCAAAATACTGGGAGCTCGCAATATTGGCTCGAGCCACCACTTGGTCACTCGAGCCAACTATGAATTTTCTAGGTTTTAAAACACAAAGTTTGGCCTCCAAAAATGTATTATAACTTTAGAAGCTTGCATGGCCATTCCAAACTCATGAAAACACTTTGATAATCATAAAAACATTTTAGAAAACTCAAATACAAGATGATTTACAAATTATTTGCTCAAAACCTCTTAAATTTTCCAAAATTGAGCTCCAAAGTTCTTGCATGTAAGAAATTCCTTTTCAAAACATGAATTTAAATGATAAAACAAGATGATTCAAACATGCATGTGCCAAATAACTTACAATAACAATTTAGATGCTCAAAACCAAACTCAACATGGCCAAACTTCATATTTCCATGCATGTATGTCTCAAATTCATTCAAATTCTTTCCTTCCACTTTAAACACATGCAATTGAGCCTCAAACCTTTATGAATTATGCATGCATGTGACTTCTAGCTTTTAATTTCATCTCTAATGGCATGAATGATGTTCAAACCTGAGAGTTCTTGACAATTTCATACATGCATGTATGACTTAACACCATTTCCTTCATTCTAAGCTTATTTTATGCATTTAAACTCATAATCTTGATGAAATCTCATGCTAGATGACTTAGATTCACAATTTAGAGATTGCATTCATACCTAGAGTCTTTAATTAGCTAGATACTTGCACAATCTTGAAGAATTCAAGCCAAAGCCTTCAATTTCTCTTCAATTCCTACACTTTCTCTCTCTAAAAGTGAACTCACTCTCTCTTTAGAATACAATCTCAGATTTTTTCACTCAACAATGGGCAAAGATGAGCTCAAATGAGCTTAAGGCTCATGTTTATATAGTTGTAGTGGCTTAATATAATAATTAAAACATTTGGCCACCAAACACAACTTAATTAATCAAACTGAATCAGTTTTTAATAAAATTTGTCATATGATTCCAAAAATTCCGAATAACATATTGATGTAACTAATTTCAGTTTCGGAGGCCAACAAGGCTATCAATTTTCAAATCAAAGCAAAATTGCAGACAATTATTTCTATAAGTAATAGATAGAAAGCCAAATAACATACAAAATACATAATAAACACATAATTTATTTTAACCACTTAATTAACATCCTTAATTATGGATTAGTAATTAATTACGGATCGGGATTGTTACATTGAAGCTGGCTAGTTAGGGTTCGAATGGTTGCTTTCAATTGTTTTTCTTTATCTCAGAGCTAGTCTAGCTTTTCACTGACTCTTTTGCCTTTATTCATGATTTTCTTCAAATTTTTGTTAAGGCCTTCGCAATGTCTACACAATTGAAGAGAATTTTGTGATTCTATGTTAGGCTGAGGGTTAGTACTACAACTTCCTGTTATCTGGCTAACTGAAACTCCACTTGTAGTAAGAATAGAGGATTGCATTTTGCCCAATGTGTCCAAACAATCTTTAGCTGCCTGGCTAATAACGTAACTGGCTCCTATTTGTCTGAGGGCATATGTATTGGCTGACTCAAAATTATAAAATCCTTTAAACTAGGGTGAGGGAAAATTTTTGACTAAAGGTTCAACTTCTATCCAGTCATGGTATATGCCAGGTTTGGCTCCTTTAACTACGACATAGAAGGAAAAAATTTTAAACAATGGTTTCTTTTGGATTTTTGAAAAGTATATACTGAGAGAGTTTAGGATTAACAAACGTTTAGCTAGGTGGTTAAGATTATTCCAAAGGTTATCTGAAAGACACTGTTGAACCAGGTCTAGCTGGATTCCTGTTAATGGTTTGAACTTGGCTCTGCCCTTATAGATGAAAAAAGCAAATCCCCAAAGTTCATTGTTTTGATATTCTCCATCATCTGCACAAAAATTAAACTGATTATTTTTTTTTTCTAAATAAAATTTTCTACTTAGCCAATTTTTTAACTTATTATCACTCCCTTTAATATGTTTAATTCTACTTTATATCCTTATCTAACTATACAATCCAAAAATTTTGCCCATCTTTTACTACTAAGTTTACGCTTATTAAGTTTATTATGAAATTTGACTATAGCTTCGCAATCGATTCTAATTGTAAAAGGCTTGTATAAAAATAATCTGAATTTATTTATTGCATATACTACTCCTAATATTTCAAAGTCTAAACTAGTAATAGTTGTATCTTTTTCTTTAAATTTTCTAGAACTATATCTACAAATACACTCTTTATTCTTATTATCATATTTACTAGGTTTTAGCTAATAGTACTGTTCCCAATCTGAGCTGGCTTGCATCAGTTTCTACGACTATATATTTTGATTCTAATGGAAGTTGTAAGTCAGGTAGCTTCCTACAATTATCTTTAATTTTCTTTACCAATGCTATATCTTGTTGGTTAAAATACTCTTGTCCTATGGGTGTGGTCTTGCTATATAATGGTCCTATTATCTTACTAAAGTTAGGTATGTACATTCTTGCATAATTTAGAATTCCTAAAAATGACTGAAGTTGTCTTGTATCTTCTAATTTTTCTGGGTAGTCTAAATTTTTTTTTACTATGTGTGGTTGTAGTCATATTTTTCTATCTCCTAACTCCATTCCTAAAAATTCTATATGGGGTTTATTTAATACCATTTTTCTTTTGCTAATTATTATTCCATTGTTTATAAATTCTTTTAATACTATATATAATTGATCTAAATGACTATTTTTATCTAGGCTAAATACTAATATATCATCTATATATACCAATACGAAATTATATTTATCAAATATGCTATCCATCTTACGTTGAAATATGGAAGGTGCATTTTTAAATCCAAAAGGGATAACTAGCCACTCATACTGTCCTTGTGAGCAACAAAAGGTTGTCTAAGGTATACTTTCCCTATCCATTTTTATTTGCCAAAATCCTGACTTACTATCAAATTTACTAAATATTCAAGCTGTTTGTATTCTATTTATAAGCTGGTTCTTATCTGGTATATTATACTTATCATCTTCTGTGTTATCATTTAATCTTTTGTAATTTATAACCATTCGAGCTTCCCCTCTTTTTATCTCTACATGATTTCTTACCATAAATGCGGCACTTCGATGTGGACTATTATTAATATACCAGATAAGGACAATGAGAAAGAGAAATGTGTAATTATGTAAGTTGCAATACATAGTTCAGTGAAAAAGAGAAATATTGGAAATTGATTTGTGTTGTTTGGAATTGTGGAACTTGTTCCTAATGGTTGTTTCATTGGATTTGTTTCGGGGGTGCTACATGTTGGCCTTTAGTTGATCTTCTAATCTTCAAATAAAATCTATAAATTTTCATAACGTAATTTGCAAATTATGACCAGACGGATGTATCCGAAATAATCCAAATAGTTAGAAATGACTATTGGATTGTTAAAACTGGCATCTAGATGGCTTAGATCAAACCAAAACAATTTGGTCGGCTCAGATTTGTTAAATATGTGACACGAGAAGCACCAAATAATTTTTACCAAACGGTGGTAATGATGACATCAGCAATGGTGATATGACATCAGCGGCAGTCGTCTTCTCTAACATAGTTGACTTTTCTGTGCAAATTTTGACCTGCCTATATGGTTTCGTTTTAGCTCTGATTTGCTTGAATTTTTGCGTCATTGGAATCCTCACAACAACTACTTCAATCTGGTATACTTAGAATTGGATTTTGAGAACTTTGAAAATTTCAGATTCTGAAATTTGCTCTGCTTCGCAATTTGTTTTGTGAAATTCAACCACTTCTTGGCTTTTCTAGCTTTGATACCAATGTTGGAGGAAGTGGGGTGCAAACTATTTATGGTGGTTCACCAAAATAAACACAAAAGAGAGAATTTATAATCTGAAAAAATAGATTTTATTTCACTAAAATATTTTAAAATACAAACAAGGAGAGGAAATTATCTCTCTCAAACACTCACTCTCTCTTATTCTTCGACTCAACTCCCATACTTCGATCACTCTGATAGATAAGCTATTTACAAATAAACTTGACAATATAAAATCATTAAATGCAAATATAACAATTTCTAAACTTTCAAACTAGCAGCCATTTTTTAACCCTTGATTTCAACTTCCATGCTCCTACTTGTAGCTAGGCCAGTGAAAAAGAAAAACTCTCGGTTAGGCCGGTGGTGAAGCAAAGATTATTTCAAAACAACATGCGCATATCTATGATTTTAAAATCAGTAAAACGACAAAATATTTGTTGACAATTTAAGATGATTAGTTAGGATGACCATGGTTTCAAATCATGGAGGTAGCCAACCCAAGGTGGTACGAGTATGCCCTTGTGTTCACGATCCAGGGGTTTCTCTTCAATGCTTACTTCTTTGCATACCTCATTTTGCCAAAACTGGCTTACCGTGTGGTTGGGTACTTGGAAGAGGAGGCAATTCATTCCTACATTGAGTTCCTCAAAAAATTGGACAAGGGAAATATTGAGAATGTCCCTGCTCTGGCAATAACCATTGATTACTAGCAATTGCCACCTGACTCCACTCTCCATGATGTCGTCATGGTTGTAAGAGCAAACGAGGCTCATCACTGTGATGTTAACCACTTTGCATTCCTTTCTTGGCATATGCTTCTCTCCAGTGATTGGATAGTCCAACCCTTATGAGAGAAAATCCACATATGCTTCTCTCCGGTGATTGGATAGTCCAACCTTTATGAGAGAAAATACTTGACTGGATTGTTCAATCACTAAGCCTGTGTTTAGTTAGAAAATTTGGAAAAGAATTTGAAAAACAAAAAAGAAAAAGTGTATGAAACTAAATAAAATGTAAGTATATTTTATTTACATTTTATATATCTTTTTCCTTTCCTTTCCAAATCCTTTCCCAAATTCTTCAACCAAACACAACGTAAAGAGAAGCTAAACCTTGTATTTTTTTTGTCTCAAGCTTTTGTTTAGATGGCAATTAATGGTTTATTGGAATGAATTGTAGGACATACATTATCAACGAAGCTCCAGCACCGCTTGGGTATCTGAAATCCGGTTAATGAATGACTTGTTGAGCTGTGATACTATAAAAATTCAGAAGTATATTTCTTCAACCCCATATTAATAAGACACTATGAAGTTTGCTGTGTGGACTCGTTGATTTCCAGTCCTTGTTTTCATGTGCTTGTTTTTGAACCTTTGCCTTTGTTCTCTTGTTGGGGTTCATAGATGATATGCTAAGGCAATTATATTGTAACATATAATATTCGATGAGAACTGCAAATCTACTTCATTAATAAATGGAACAGCAACAAATTCATAAACCACGAATTCCACAAGCATATAAAGTGATAGATGGATATTCAACAAGGATTTAAGGTGTACAACTAGTAATTGGCTGAAGCAACATTGTGACTATATTCTTCCCCAATGACTTGGATTTAGAAATATAATCTCGGAGTTCCTCGTCGCGAGTTATTAAAATCCAATTATTGCCATCATCTTGATACTTGACACTGTAAGTTCCATCCTCTAAGTGCAGCCTCTTTGCCACTTCTTGTTGAAACTCAACCATCCCCGACAGCACCGGGAGCTTAAATTTAATAAAATTCTCCCCATGTTTTGCCTTTATGGTCACAATACTTGTATCTTGTGTTGCCATAGAATGTACCTTTGTGCAAGTAGTAGCCAAATCTTCCTTACGAGGTGGATCAGAAATTGGAGGTTGGCTAGATTCTTGGATTTGTTCCTGAGCGGCATCTTGGACAAATTTATCGCAATTTGGCTCAAGTGACATTGTGACTATATTCTTCCCCAATGATTTGGATTTAGAAATATAATCTCGGAGTTCCTCGTCGCGAGCTATTAAAATCCAATTATTGCCATCATCTTGATACTTCACACTGTAAGTTCCATCCTCTAAGTGCAGCCTCTTTGCCACTTCTTGCTGAAACTCAACCATCCCCGACAACACCGGGAGCTTAAATTTAATAAAATTCTCCCCATGTTTTGCCTTTATGGTCACAATACTTGTATCTTGTGTTGCCATAGAATCTACCTTTGCACAAACAATAGCCAAATCTTGCTTACGAGGTGGATCAGAGATTGGAGGTTGACTAGATTCTCGGATTTGTTCCTGAGCGGCATCTTGGACAAATTTATCGTAATTTGGCTCAAGTGACATTGTGACTATATTCATCCCCAATGATTTGGATTTAGAAATATAATCTCGGAGTTCCTCGTCGCAAGCTATTAAAATCCAGTTATTGCCATCATCTTGATACTTGACACTGTAAGTTCCATCCTCTAAGTGCAGCCTCTTTGCCACTTCTTGTTGAAACTCAACCATACCCGACAGCACCGGGAGCTTAAATTTAATAAAATTCTCACCATGTTTTGCCTTTATGGTCACAATACTTGTATTTTGTGTTGCCATAGAATCTACCTTTGCACAAACAATAGCCAAATCTTGCTTACGAGGTGGATCAGAAATTGGAGGTTGACTAGATTCTCGGATTTGTTCCTGAGCGGCATCTTGGACAAATTTATCGTAATTTGGCTCAAGTGACATTGTGACTATATTCTTCCCCAATGATTTGGATTTAGAAATATAATCTCGGAGTTCCTCGTCGCGAGCTATTAAAATCCAGTTATTGCCATCATCTTGATACTTGACACTGTAAGTTCCATCCTCTAAGTGCAGCCTCTTTGCCACTTCTTGTTGAAACTCAACCATACCCGACAGCACCGGGAGCTTAAATTTAATAAAATTCTCCCCATGTTTTGCCTTTATGGTCACAATACTTGTGTCTTGTGTTGCCATAGAATCTACCTTTGCACAAGTAGTAGCCAAATCTTGCTTACGAGGTGGATCAGAAATTGGAGGTTGACTAAATTCTCGGATTTGTTCCTGAGCGGCATCTTGGACAAATTTATCGTAATTTGGCTCAAGTGACATTGTGACTATATTCTTCCCCAATGATTTGGATTTAGAAATATAATCTCGGAGTTCCTCGTCGTGAGCTATTAAAATCCAGTTATTGCCATCATCTTGATACTTGACACTGTAAGTTCCATCCTCTAAGTGCAGCCTCTTTGCCACTTCTTGTTGAAACTCAACCATCCCCGACAACACCGGGAGCTTAAATTTAATAAAATTCTCTCCATGTTTTGCCTTTATGGTCACAATACTTGTATCTTGTGTTGCCATAGAATGTACCTTTGCGCAAGTATTAGCCAAATCTTGCTCACGAGGTGGATCAGAAATTGGAGGTTGACTAGATTCTTGGATTTGTTCCTGAGCAACACCTTCAACAAATTTATTGGAAAGGGAGAGGTTATCCTTGTTTCTCTTGCGAGATGACCACCCGGTGATATCATATTCACTACAAGCACGCTTCAATGTCGATTGACTATCTGCAAAAGAAACAATACATATAAGAAAAAATACTCTATGTTTGCTACTAGGAAAAGTAAATGAATTTTCCCAAGAATCGAGCTAGCAACAATCTTTCCCAAGCTGTAAGCTTACCGTGTAGGCTTGCTGCAGCATCGTCAAGTTTCATTCCAACATGCTGCTGGATATCCTCAAAACTAATTGGAATTCCTGCTTTTCTTTGTTGTCTCTGGGACGAGTTAATTATGCATTTTTGTTGTGAGGAAGTAACAACAATGTCGTTTATTTCTGTGTTACAAACAACATTGTTTCTAGTGTCTATTACATCCTCTTCTATTAATTGTTGATCTGATAAATCTAAGTCGGCCATCTCTCCTCCATTCTTCATCATATCTGGAGATCTTGCAATTTGGGGTATCTGAAAAGAATCAAGTTCATCTTCCTTTGAAGAATCAATAACTTCGACACATAACTCCTCACCTAGTTCTTCTCCAGAAGCGACCTTAAAACTTCGAAAATACTGCTTCAATGTTGTCAATAATGGAACCAAGGCGATCCTGGGATCACCACCTTTAGTGTTGCTTGGGCGTAGAAAGAATTCTAGCACGTAAACATTGTCTCCAGTATAACTACTCCGCAAGCAAATTGAAAAACAGCCAGTAAGTCCATACTTGCATGCGTAGTGTGCCAAGGGGTACTCAATTATGCTAAATTGAGTAATATCTTTGCAGAAGACCAAATTATGGGACGAAAATGCCTTTCCAACAACCCCCTGCCCCTTTCCTAGGGAATGCAAAGTACACACATCTACGAAAGGACGCTTATCTTTATCCCTACAACAGGCAATATCAAATCTGGACATGAGATGTTCCCCGCAGCTTACATTGAAGCTACCACCGGCGACTGCAGGATTGCAAAGCCTGCACGGGACCCAAGTCTGAGCCAAAGGTAGATCATGACTTTTACACACCTCTATCAGCACCTTCTTGATTTCAGCCAGTGCATCTTTAAGAGCTTCATCCTCGTACTTCTTCTAGTTTGAAAGCATTTTCATGAATAGATATTTGTCAGACCAGCATCGCTACGGTATCTAATGAAGAAAACAACACAAGATTTGACATTTGATTTACAGTTTGCCACTTACATGCTTATTATACAAATGATTACAAGTTTCTGAACTTCTTAGACCAACTTCCTGCAGGGGAACAAAAATGATGGAACTGAAGAATCTTTAACAGATTTGAAATGAAAGATAAATAAAAGAAGCATATATTGCGTACTCTAAATGGAAAATCACAGACACAGACCAACTTAGGTTGCCACCACCTTACTCTTATATAGGATGTTTTTGTTGCCAAACATAGTTTTTTTTTTATAGAGTGATGCACATGGTTATGCACATATCACTGATCCGATACAGAATAAATGGCTCAATAAGCTCATGAGAAGTGTTGTTAAACCCATGTAATAAAATTATGGAAGGGCAAAATTATCCGATTAGCCTAGTAAAATGGAACCAACAAGTAAAATAGGCATTGGGTTCGGCAATAATGATTTCGCCCAAAATACCAAACATCATTGAAAATTGAAACTAACAATCATGTGATAGGCATCAAAAAGAGAATAAACAAAGTACAAAAACATAAGTAAAGAACAAAACATCAAAATGAGACTAATAATTCCAATTATGGAGTTAAAAGAACAAACCTCAACCCGTTTGTAGATCCCATCTATTAAATTAGTAAAAGGATATTTTGGTCCAGCAGCCGCTACTAACTCAAGTACACCAACACAGCACTGCCCAGAACTTTCAAGCACTGGCAAAGCCCAAGATCTTCTAACCTTGCTAATCACATCATGATCGCGCTGTGGATACTCTTTGCAAGAGTAATACTGAACATTTGGGCTAGACTCGGGTCTTCGATGTCGAAAAACACGGCCAGGGAGGCCAAGGTCTGCCTCACTCACCCCGTCCACATAAAATTGATAATTCAGTGATATCAATCTATAGGAACAAAGTCCTTCATGGGTTGTGGAAAGACCAAAAGGTTGGTCTTGAGTTGTAAGTAAACGCCTACCCCCAATTTCTATGACTTTCCAAAACTGAACTAGAAATTGTCCAGGGCAGAATACTATCCATTTCATAATTGATTTTATCTTCCCTATAAGTTCCTGATTTGCAGCGATTGGGGTTTCGGAATCCAAATCGATTATCTCTGTATGATTTTGCAAAAGAAAAAAGAAAAAAAAAAAAAAAGTGATTTAAATAAATTGAAGCAGTAATAATAGGGAGTGAGAGGAGGAGAGAGATACTGACTGGAGAAAGGAGGAGGTTGGGAAGGGGGGTGGTGTTGTTGTAGAGTCGAGAAAACAAAGCCTCTGTCGAAGATTCCGCGATCGCAGAGGTATTGATTGTTGTTCACATATGATATGAAATTGGGAGGGAAATCACTCATCTTATTGTGATCATCGTCGCCACGATTTTCTCTCCAGAGGAGGTGTTGTTGGTCGTCGGCCATTGTCGCACTCATTTGACCTCCTTCTTCTGCTTCTCTCTCTCTTACTTCTCTTCGTCTCTGTTCTTTTATTTATAGTTTAAGGGTAAATCACACTGACACCTAGTACTTCTGTTTAATACCGATTTTTTCACATTTCAAAAAATCTCATTATAAATTATTTTATGAATTATTAATATCATATTTTAAATTTTTTTAAATGATTATCTTGTTTTTTTATCATTTCTTTTTTTATTATTATGACTATATTTTATAATTTTTTATCATTAAATTTTATCTGAACATATTTTTATTGAGTGATGATATACAAACATAAATTTTATATAGAATTTTCAAACACAATAATATAATTGTAACCTTTCATTTTAAAACAAAATACTTACAAACATGATTTATATTTATAACAAAATTACTGTTATAACATTTTTATAATATTTTTTTATATAAATTTTTATATGTGAATATAGTTTTTTATTTTTATTTTTACTATTATATCTACATGGGATCAATTTAATTTATACAGATTTAAAAAGTATAAAATTTATACAAAAATTTTTTAAAAATTCATTGAATAACAAAATAGGATAATGTATTAAATTTTTGTATTTGATGAATTTAAATATATATATATATATTTAAGTATATCTCAAGTAGGTGTATCTAAAAAATTAATAAAATTATTTAAACTATTAAAAAAATCAATAAAAGTAAAAAAAAATAATACGAAAAAAAATTTAATTTTTTGTGCGAGTTAAACTAAAAAATAATTATTTTTTTGAAATGATATGAATAAAATATTTGTATTATTTTATATATATATAAATTGAGAGATAAATATATCATTTTAATTTAATAAGAAATAAATATAATTTTTTAAATATAAAGAGCGTCTATATTAAAAAATATATATATAAAGGTGTCCAGTGTGATTGACCCTTATAATTTCAAAGTGGTTCAAAGAGGGAAAAAGGTGTCAGCAGGTTGGCGGCACGAGGGGTTCAAAAGTGGAACAAAAAAGATCATGAGGTTCTATCAGGTAAACGTGTTTCAATCATTTCTAAAAATAAAATAAATTTATATTAATGTTATACTAACACGGGAAGTCAATAAGGATAAAAGCTTTGTTCGGAGTGTGGTATATAAGTATATTTTTTATTTTTTTAGATTATTTTTATATATATATATTTTTTTATAAAAAATTAAAAGATGTATTTACTTAGATCTTTATAATCTTAGGTTTCATTTGGTTTAATTTTAAAAAATAATTTTTTAAAAGAATTTGTAAAATTTAAAATTTTGTTTGGATATATATTTTGAAAATAATTTTAGAATGATTTATATTTTATTTTTTTTGAAGAAAGATTGAGAACTCTAATGGTGGAGCTCTAGAGGGCTCCAATGATGTGTGGGTCTCACAATGATGTGAATTTTGTGTCTTGTGCTCTTTTTTTTTTATTGTCAAGTCATTAGAACTCTGTTTAAAACTCTAAAATTATAGAAATGTATCATTTTTGTTTTTTTTTTTTAATTATTGAATAGATGAGTGTAAGAAAAAATTAATTAATTGATATATAGAATATGAGAAAATAAGAGAAGAGAGGAGAGAGAAAATAATTCTGAAAATAATTTTTAAAATTGTACACCAAACATGTTTTTGAATATTTCAATCCAAAAGTTGATTTAAAAACTAAAGCAAATGAAGTCTTATTTTTTATATGTTATTTATTACGAAAAAATATATAAAAAATAGAAAGATAATGCGACCTCAGTAAGCCAATACATTAACTGTTTTAGTAATATTCAAAAGAGGCCTTAGGTTTTGAGATGCAACTTCTTTGCTAAAATAATAAATAAAGATAAAATAAGTTAAAATAATTAATAAGATAAAATATCATATCCAAATTACAATCATTTTATTTTTTCTCTCACAACTATCAAATCAATTAAAAAAAGTAAAAATTATCTCAATCTTTTAGCCAAGTTAAAATGGAGAAATATAACTGAAATCACAAGCATCTTCCCCCAAATAGAACCACTGAGGAAAAGACGACACTAAAGTTTCCATGGCAATATCTGGAATTTATAGGTCTATTCTTACCTCAGGAAGTTTCTCGTCACAAAAAATAAAATAAAATAGGAGGAGGAGGTTTCATTGAGGTAAAGGGAAAAAAAAGTAGTTTATCGGTCATTAGATATGGTAAAAACACACTCAAATATCAGTTGTAGTTTGCTGCTTCACATTTCAGCATCCATTGACACAAGTTTCTTACATATCTAGAGAGAAAATAATTATGCGATTCCCCTGACCTCATACTCATGAGAAATTCTAAGAGGTGATTGCTTTGAAACGGGCCTATCGTCAGACCAAAGTTCTAAATTAACTGTTCCGGTTCCCCAATGTATGAAACACTTGTTCACCTCGCTGACATTGAACCGGTTGACTAAACCCAAGCCAAGACATCTATCAACAAGCATCCATTCACCTGAAATAAAAACCACAAAGGAAACAAATAAGAACTCATGGGCAGTTCAGCTCATTGTGCATATAGTAGCGGTTACAATTATTCCTTTTCATTTAACCTAATTTCTCGTTTTGCAAACGACACTTTTTTGTACTTTCTTTGCCCTTGCCAAGCAGCTTAACTTTCTAACGAACCAATTAGAGAGAGAGAGAGAGAAGTATTACCATTAGGGCGCAGGTCCCCTTCAAAAAATTTCTCACCGGATTCTGGCCAAACTTCATGATGAGAACCATTGACAGAGGTAAACGAGACATAAGTTTCCATCGGGTGCGACAGTGCAAACATTGGGTGCACTCGCAAGCAAACAAGCCTACAAAATAATGTAAATTACAAACTTCTGTGCAATAAGGCCAATGAGAGGGAAAAATAAAATCTTGTAGTATGAAGAGAAATGACTCAAAAATTGATCCAAACAGATTTTCTGTTGAATATACTACTCGATGCCAATGAAAAATACAAATTGCATATATTTCAAGGAAACATTCCAACAAAATACGGAAAACCTCTTTGGACTTGCTCATAGATGACATGGAAGAATCATAGGTCAAATGTACAATATGCAATAACCCAATATGACTAAGCTAAATAAAGAATATGGATAACAAGTTTACAATATATATCTAAACTGAAAAGCAAACACAGCAAAAAAAAAAACAAAACAAAAAAACTGAAAAGCAAGAGTAAACCTTGAAAATCCACCAGAACCAGCACCAACTTTGCGGGCTACAATGCTCGAGTCAATCCGCAAAATGTTTGAATTATCTTTTGGAAAAGATATATGCCGTTCAATAACTACTCCACCGCCAATGTCACCTTCTAACATAAGAGACTCTCTCTCGCCTGCTTGCTCAAGATTTCGCCTATAAAGAAAGAAGATTTTAAAACTATGATGGGTATACTTTTTAAGCGGGGGGAAACAGTATTTATTATTTTTGGATTAGTAAGCCCAAACTTAATTCATCCACTTTGTGTCTTTGATTGACCAGATTTGAGACCCTATAAACCCATATGTATAAAGCATTTGCATTACAAAACAGTAGTCATTAATCATCTGATGCTAAACTGTGTTTTCTCAGGATAAACAAGGCAAACACATGAACAGAGTTCAACTTTTATCTGTTGAAGAATATCATGAAAATCCGATCCTAAAGTCTCTCTTGAAATTTTGGATGATGGAACCATATAAACCAAAAAATATATATAGTTGAGAGTACAATTTTAGACAGTTCTAAAACTTTCGTTTCACTCACAGATGGGAAAAAGTTTATAACTAAAATATTTGAGGAAAAAATGAAGAGTGGTAAGAATTTATTTACCATACACTGCAATAAACATAAGAGATAAAGAACTTAATTTAAAGACGAGTATGGCATTGTCCCACATGAAAATAGTTAAAAACTGCAAAATTCCTTTTTAGTTGCAAGGGAAACAATGCAAGCCATAGTCAAGTATTCCAATAAGAACGGAAACTGCAATTCACACATCAAGTAGTTAATATTGATTCAAATAATAAATGCCTTACAAGCAAGTATGGCTCAACAGAAGCATGTATTGCACATTAACAAACTTCCACGCGTGACTAGAACAAGATATCAGGTTTTAACACAAGGTAAATGGGTGACCTAATATTTACGTCTTCATCAATTATATATGTAGTCAGCTAGGACAAAAATTTAAAGGTGGTTATTTGGGTCAAATATAAATTATTATGAATGCAATTATATCACTATTTCTTTTCATTTGAAAAACTCAATTAAAGATTCAATAACTCACTCAATGACAGTATATTCCTCAGACCATCCAGCAGACCGGTACTCAGTACCACTAAATTCTTCATACCCATCAACTTCAACCCTACTATGAAGCCACTGAGTTCCTGCCACAATACAAGCAAAGACAACAAACAGAAGAGCAACTTTCAAGGATTATTTCAGTAATAATATGTTCAATTGGACAGGTTAATCAGGTGTTTGGTTACAGGTTTCATCTAGTCCTTACTTATCTGGAATTACTTTAGCCATAAATTAGTGGCTGATCAAAAAAAAAAAAAAAAACTTTAGCCATAAATTAGTGTAAGAAAGCTTTAGTCAAGTGGCTTTAAGGAACTTCATTGTCTATTGAGGAAAAATTCTCTGCTTTCACACAAGCAAGCAAATAATAGTTCGACGACTTTGATTAACAATAATTCTTACCAATTTTGCTGTGTGTTTATGGTGAGACTACACTGGTTTCTTTTAGGTGAAACTCATAAAAGGCATTAGGATGTTCTAAGGTTTCTCCATTTTCTTCTTCTTTTTCTTTTCTTTATCTTTCTCTTGTCAATTTGTTGCGTACAATTAGCAGTTACAATCAGGCATTCAAAAAAACTAAAACTCATATTCATCTAAAAAACATATCCATTCAATCCTCAAAACCTAGTCTTATTTATTAACTCCCACTCTCCCTTTCCCACCCAAACAGAAAGGCTATCCTTCAGTTTCATAGCAAAACTCAGCTCTGATCAAACCTCAAGCAATTCATTTTTAGATGCAGAATAATATGGTACTTATCCTACTTCCGTCATATTTGAACTCCTTTAAGAAACATGTATAATTAGAAACATGCATACAGGGTCCATCATCACCTTTTGGTAAGGATTTCCTGCAATCACGATTTCCTCAATTGTATGGCAACAATACAAATACAACTTCACTTCAGACATTGTTACAAAATTACGTATTGCACCAGATATTAAATTAGTAATAGAAAACCCAACAGCCAGATATTTAACAGTCAAAGGAATGCACCCATGTTGATAGTTGCAAAAGAATCTTAAACATTTTGGATGAGGAACAGCAGGTTGTTAGGATGTTGAGAACCATAATGACATGGAAACAGATAGAAAACTAAAACAGAACAAAAAAGAAAAGCAAAGTAAAGTAAACAAAGAAAGAAAGAAACAAGTTCAACCAGGAGACCTAAAAATCCACTTTTCAGGAAAATCACAAATCCAAAGATAAAGAGAATATCTGGAGTCTCTCCAATTAATAAAACAAACATTTGAGTGATTAAGTAAGCTTTACCTGAAGGAAGGTGCTCCATTGAAATAATTCTTCCCCCAATCCAAGGAACCACTTTGAGAGCCCAAACACCATTTTTCAGTTCAATAGGAGTCCTTGAAAGTTCTACTCCCTTCCGTCCAGAAACCTTTTCCATCTCTGGAATACGCTTAGCATTTTCTGCATTTAACATCTTATTACACAACAGCATGACAATGGTAACATATTCACAAATCACATGTCACAAGAACTTTGTTTCAAATGACTAACGATTTTCTGACTTCTAACATAAATAAGTTAAAACACATTAGGTTACTAAATTCTTCAGAAACATAATCCATGGCAAAAAGAGATATGATATCCCATATTAGAATTTCTGCATATTACACCTTCTACACACACACACACACAAAAAAAAAAAAAAGAAGAAAGAAAGAAACAATAATGAATCATCAGGAATGAACTTTCGTACGAAATGCATCATAGAGCATGATGTTCCATTCATGAAATCATAGATAATACAAGACTACTTAAAATTAAATTTCCAAAAAAGAAAGAAAAAAAAACTAGTATAGAAGAACACATGTTGCAGACATAAGCATGTATTTTGTGAACAATATAATAAAAATAAACAAGGACTCAGCTCCTTTAGTGAACATTATGAAGGTGTTAATCAGGACATATCTACAGCTTCAAAAGTAAACTACATTAAATAACATAAACAGTTTCATTACGATCATTTCCACTCGAGGAAAACAGAAAAGAGAAGAAAAAATCAATCACTTGAAGCATTGGAATTCTCCCTAAGAAATTAAGGAGAAGGTTGAAGGTGAAGAAAAAAAGAAAAGAAAAAAAAATGTAAAAACTTCAGATAGTTTGAATGAGCAGTATTACCCATACGAATCTTATATTGTTTCTCACTCATAGATACCAAATTAGACACTTCATCTTCTGAAGGCATCATGATTTGAAGAACCTCTCCATCAATGCCCCATGCATCAAGCTGATTGAGGAAACAAGGAATTTCAGAAACACAAATAAAATGCACACATCCAATGCTGGAGTACAGAATAATAACAAGGAATTCTGGTCAAACAAATCTTTGTACTTTGCATACAGAAGATATACCATTGCACATCCACCAAGTAATAATTGTACGTGTAAACGACGCTTTGGTCTCTTCCATGACCCTTCAGTTTCGGAGATTCTCACAGTAACAACTGAAGACTCAAGTTCAGCAACATACGTTGTCAAAAGATATCCACCTCTAGTGAATTCATATCCATCGCCATCATCTTCGAAGAGAACACCTTTAGCTTTACCTGCAATCATCAGAATCCAAGTTGTATAGAAGCTATTAACCAAGCTGTATCAGTTAGTTTTTGTAGTATGCCATGCTAGTTTATATTAAATCAGGACACCCATGAGATGCTTTTGTGCAAATTAGATATTCTCTGTTAATTTAAGTTGGTCATAATAGAAATGCAGGATGCCCTTGTTACTACAAAATTTTAGGATTTTTTTTTTTTAATCGTAACATAATTCCCCAAAATATTTGGTCTCATAGCCAAACAGTGAAAACTTGAGAACAAATTGATGCTTCACATGCACAAAAAAAAATAAAAAATGAGGCAATATATTAACTCAGACATTGAAGACCACAATAACTCATCATGTTAAACTACAAATGAGGCGATATATTGAACCTACAGTAGCATTCCAAGACTTCTCCTATGACATTGAACTACAGAAAAATTACCATGCTCATCTAAAGCCACAAGTAGTGATAAATCATCTGTTGGATTAGCTTCGCCAACATGTTGAATAGCGGGACCCAAAGGAATAATCGATCCACCTTGCAAATACAGTGCTGGTAAATCCTGATGTATATTCAGAAAATTGTACAAAAAGAAAAAAATGAGACCAAGAAATTGAATACTAGTGAACACAAGAAGGACAAAGAATGAGATCTAGATATACGGGAACAAATACCGGATGTGAATCATCAAAATCAAAACTCAACCAAATGCCTTTAGGCAACACAAGCTGCAGTTGATCGATCCCCTGGTCACTCACTGTGCTGATATATATGAAACCAGAAGTTAGTTGAAGTTCTGTGAATCAAGATATATTAGCACTCCCAACCCCACAGGAGAAAAAAACAAACAAAAAAAAAACACCCACCATGAAAACATGTGGGAAGTGAAAGGAAGAAGATATGATCAAAAAGTACAATAACTATCTATATTTTCTAAGGTAAAATTATTAGATTTTTGGGCGCCCAAAGTAAAATTTATATAGATTTTGAGGGTGTCAAAATGTGTAATTTCTCTTATAAATACTTAAAATTGTATGAAACTAATCAAGATTTGGGAAACTTTTTTTTTTTTTTTTTTTTTTGGGGGGGGGGGGGGGGGGGGGGGGGGTCCATTTATGTCCACCACTGTGTGCACACACGTCTGCAGCGTGTCGGTATCTGATACATGTTGGACACCGACAAGGCACCCATTTTGGAGTGTTCATGCTTTCTAGATATACAATATGTGCAATAAAAAATGATAAACATATCAATATATAAAAATGTACTATGCTTATGTTTAATGTTTCAAGTGGCAGTGTTATGCATAAATTAAATGTATATATTACAAGCAAATATATAGTATATACTTATATTTTTAATTGCCCCCCTAGACCCTTCCAACCTCAAACTCTGTAATGTGCCCTCGCTCCATTACCCCCTCTCCCACTTAGTGCAACCAAGAATTAAATGTAAGAGGGAATCATTCAAACGAATACTTAGCAATTCCAAGAAGCAAGGAAAAGAGAATACATATACATATGAAATTCAACAATGAACTAATGTTTCATCTCCAAAGGACAAGAATGGCAACCTTGTATATATTAGTAATGGTCCCAACATAAATGAATTTTCCTGTGTTCTTAGCCTGGGATCTTTAGGATCTGCACAACAATTAATAAACACTTGCACTCTCCAGAATAAAACAAAAAATACTTTAAAATTCAATACAATTGAAATAAAGTAATTCAACAGCATCCCACCAGCAAAGAAAGTAGGAGTTGCAACTGAAGTACCCCTCGTATGTGCCATATAAAAAAGGGTATATATGTGTGGTAAAAGTCGGTAGCGCCTCTTTAAAGCCAAGCGGCAAACTTCCTCACACTGTAACAAATATGGAGCTCAAACTCGGTGAAAATTGGAAGTTGAAACTCAAACTCAAAAAGCATGGTAGTTATTTCAAACAAAGCAACGAGTAACAGCTAGACTTCTATGCAAAGGATTGATTATTTTGTCACACTCTCACAAAACATCACTTCCAGTTGAATACAGGACGATTTCCTGCCCCCCACCCACCACCCCCCTTCTGTGTGGGTGGGTGTCCGGTCGCACGTGTTTGCATAGAGATTCTGAGAACATAAGTTCCTCAGCAATTGACTTTGTGAGTTCTCAATAACAGATCTGTCCATATCCTGTCGTCACGAGAATCCCTTCCTTCCTACTTGAAGAAAAATACGATAAAGCTGAGATCCAATCTTTTCCATCCTTCAGCCCCTCTCCCATCTTGTTCTATCCATCATTAGAAGTAGGGCAGCCGTTAATCAATGAAAATCAATGGTAACATTGGTAAGTATTATAAACACTGTTCCCCATACCACAAAAAGTTCCTTCAGGAAGACTTTAAACTTATTTTTCCTGTTATTGTTGTCAAGGATAGTATTGAAGATGTCAATTCACAAATAAAGAAAGGTAATATGTTGAAACCAGTTGGTTGATTTTTAAGCAATCATATCTGGTGACAAATTCCTTCTTTTATAGAAAAGGATAATCTCTTTAGGCATTACTCTCGTGCCAAAATTCTTTTCAAAGTTTCGTTTTTAGAAAAAGACACAGTGCATAAGTTGTGATTTGGCAAGGACCACTACCCAACACTAACGAATTACAAATCAGAAGTATAACCTGGGTACAGTACTACAGATGCACGAGCCTTGGCCAGAAAAAGAGAAAAAGTAAGCTACAAAAGAGTGACTGTATTGATTTCTATCTGGTATAATTGCAACCAATCATATCATGACTAGTAATTTCATTCAGAATAGTACGAATTGCACTTCTCAAGTCACAAGACATTGTAGCCAACAATCTGCAGTTTGATTCCCTTCTCAACATCGAGTAACAGAAAACCAAATTAACCTAGGAGAACCTTCTAGAAAAATGGAAAATTTTCCAGGATTGAATGTGGTGAGAGGCATGGCAATTATCCATTAGAAGTTTTCCTAGGAGAACCTTCTAGGAAAATGAAAATCTTGTATAGTTCACCTTTTGCTTTTGTTTTCATGTATACATTGCATGCAAATGGTTTTATTTGTGCTTATTTTAAAGCTCTTAAAAGAATACCACCTGTCCTAACTTTCAAAATCACCTACTCTTCTTTTAGCACAGAATTTGGCCTATCCAAGGGATATTTTGATCATTTTGTGAAAGACCCTTTCAAATGGCTCCAGAAGGATACTAGAGACCCTTCCTTGGCAATTTCAAATGCGCCAAGCTATTCACAGTAAATTCAGGTAATACCAGAAGGTGAACAATTTCTGTAAAATACTTTGTAACTCCTATATAGAAAGAGAAGGAAGCACAATGAACTCTTTAACCATAAACATGCATATTTTAGCGTCTTAGTTCATTCAAGTGAAGCTCCTAGCCTCCTCCCAAAGCTTATGTTATCCACAATCACTTTTAGTGTTTCTGTAGAACTGATTACAAACATCAGTTGAATAAACATTTGAACCCAAATCACAAAGTTCAAAAGCAGTAAAATTGTTAATTGTCACTGTGAAGTACAGACAAACCTCTTCCCCAAAAGACCAAGGCTCGTGGTCAATGGTGCCAGTTTCTGAATGTCCACGACAAAAAGGAAGCATTGCACCCAAAGCCATCCACCTTCCAAACAGCTTAGGGGTTGCATTCCCAGCAAACCCACCAATATCTGGTCCTGAAAGCGGCTGACCGCTGAGCCCCTGAATGAAAAATTAATTTTCGTTGGCACAATGTCTCATATTCAAAAAGCTCGACATGATAGCATGTTTAACTTAAAATAGAAACCTAATTCTCTCCCATATATCTAATCCAACTTTAAGCAATCTGGGTATGTGAAGCATTATTCTCTTTCTCAACAAAGAAATCTCTTAACATAACAATCACAAGGCCAGACAATTGCTTGTGGGGTTCAATGTCTTGTTTTAAAACTTCCTTGAATTAAAGAAAAATAAAGACTCTAATGGAAGACCAAAAGAATCAAGTGACAAGCAAAGGAAGATTAACAATAAGAGATTTTATTAACCTTCAAAACACAAGTACTACACACAATTAGATAAATATAGGTCTCATTCCTGCAGGTGTTTAATTTCACTTTAGTACACAACTGTGGAGTTCATAATAGAGTGGAGGAAGCACTGAGCATGCTGTCTTCCTTAGAAAGAGGTATGGACTACGTTTTTGTTGTTGTTGATAGATTTTCTAAGGTGTCGCTTAGCATGTTGGGTTTATTTAACTAATTTGTAGTTCCAAGTCTTCCAAAGAAAAAGCTATAGGTAGGTCCAGGGAGAAGGTCAACTATTGACAACACTTTTAAAGTTCAAACTTAAAACAAGCTCAAAAACACAAAAATCAAAATTTCTGATCAAGCTTCACAAAATCCCGTCCACTTACGAGTTGAAGGACCATTGAGATACTCATATGAAGGTGCACCCAAGTAGAAAGGTTGTCTCCTGTCCATGTTGCAGCATACCTCTGGCTACCTATAAACCCAGCTCTGGTAAGAACAAAAGGACGGTTATTTTCATTGGCCAATTTCATGCCTTCATATGTTGATCGTGCCATCAGCATCCCATAAACCTACAAAGGACATCAAATATAAATAAATATAAGTTCTAAAGCTTATCATAGTGGCAACCATAGGATGGGGGGTGAAGATCTTTATAAAAATGTAAAATGCAAAGCATAAGAATAGAGCTATGGATAATACA
Source organism: Camellia oleifera (assembly GCA_022316695.1). Lineage (NCBI taxonomy): Eukaryota > Viridiplantae > Streptophyta > Magnoliopsida > Ericales > Theaceae > Camellia > Camellia oleifera. The sequence continues at coordinate 110,849,746 of CM039318.1, forward strand.
TTGTGATAATGCGAGTGATTTTGACAACCTCCAAGTTCAATATCTCCACGATGCACGTTGGTCTCAGGCATCGTCTTTGTTACAGCCTGTGAAGAAACATGCTAAGACCATGAACAAATTAAAAAATAAGCAAGCAAGGGAGGAAGAGTTCTGAGCATCACCTTAAAAACAGCTGGTTCATTCATATCATTCCAAATACCATCAACACCATTAGAAATGAAATCTTTCACTAAACCAGCCCACCATGAACGTGTTTTAGACAGTGTAAAGTCAGGGAAAACACAAGGCCCAGGCCAAACCTTCCCTAAAAAACAGAGTTAAAGCTTGAAAATGAGTATCCTTCTTCATGTTTGATCCCTGGGTCAAGCATGAATGTAAAGGCATAAAGTGATCTACCAACAAAAGGCTTTCCATCAGCTGTTTGAATCCAGACATCTTTTTCAGAACCACTATCGTAAACGAAGTATCCTTCTTCATGTTTGATCCCTGGGTCAAGCATCCAGATTGCTTTGAATCCAGTGAGATGAAGATCTTTCACTAAAGATTTTGGATCTGGAAAGTGTTCCTGATAGAAATCACAATAGTTCATTTTCCATGTCAATAATGGCAGGACGGTCTAGGGAATAGCTAACCATTTTCTAATCATTTATGGTACCAGGGATATATATACTAAGATCGTCTAATGAGGACATGCCTGGTCAAAAGTGAAACAACGAAACCCATTCATGTAGTCAATATCCATCCATATGACATCACAAGGTATACCTTTCTCCCGAAATGTTCTGGCAATCTGCATATGTGAATGGATAAGTGAAACTACAAGGATCAAAATATCTAGAAAGTAGAGGCAATTATAGAAAGTTCACAGCTTTCTTCTGTTTTCTTTTGAAAGGTAAAAATAAAATGACTTCCACAATTATAAATGTGAGGATCAGCTTTTACTCATCAAAAAAACAAGAAACCAAACATATATTGTATGTCAAATACCACCTTGATTGTGAACTTGGTCATAAGATACCAAAAACAAAAAAAAAAAAATTGGAAAAGAATAGATATGCACAAACAAACATTTATATATATATATAGAGAGAGAGAGACAGAGAGAGAATTTATTTAGTGCTTTAAATGCAGAAGTAACAAGAAGTAACAACCTCACGAACTCGTGCATCAGAGTCATAGCTCCAACGACATTGATGATACCCCAGTGACCACTTTGGTGGCATAAATACAGTACCTGGTGAGAAAATTACTAGTTATACTGGTAGTAAGTTACTATCCAGAAGTGGGAAATGACAACAACAACAATGGCAGAACACTAGCAAAGAAAAAAATATCTGCCATATCATCCAAAATCCAAATGTTTGCATTTTCTTGAACTGGTAAATACAGACACTACAATCTCCAGTGAAAATGAAGCAGCTATTTAAAGCACAAATGTATTAGCGGCCGAAAACGATAAAAAATTGAAAAGAATCAAAAGTACATAATTTAAGCATCCTCTCTCTTTCTTTGTCTCCAAGAACTATGACAGAAAATTACAGGAGAGCTGAATAAAAGCATTCAAAGACGTTATACAGTAGATTTAATGAACAAATTATAAAGTGCTTTAGAAGATTACCAACTGCATGAGATAAAGATATCAAAACATCAGTTGGTGAAGAAAATGGACCAAATGTAATGACAGGATATGATGATGGAGCAACAAACTTTATTATTGATTCTTTCTGCAAATTAATCTGCATAAAAAAAATAAAATTGACCATTACCGCAGCTATCCATTTGATAGTCATATACATGACAAAATGACATAAATAAAAAATCACAAGTACCTCACATCGTCGTGTTGTATCAGCAAGAACCCCTAGTGCCTCTCCACTTGGAAGAACAGCTAGCACCCAAGGATGCGATTGGTATAAGGACGTAGTACCAGGCCCATAACCCCAGGCATCCGTGTTCCATGTAAAAACCTGTTTATATAAGATAATTGCTCAATACATGAAGAACAAGAACAAAGTTTTCAGTGATCACAAACCAATTCAACTTACTCTCTTTCCCGTCCGTTCAAGCTGTCCACTAACTTCTCCAGTTCCATAGAATGAGGTACCGATTGGAAGCTAAATCAAAACAAAAATCCAATTACATCAGTGAAATTTGAAGCAAAATTTATAAATGCATAACCACAAATATCTACACAGAATAAAGTAAATACTTATGGTGAGGAAGACAATAAATGACGTTATGTAACTGACCTCGATTTGAACAATTTGTTGTCCAAGAACACATTCAAAAGTAGGGATATATGAAGGGACATTGTGGCTAGTCATAATTGGTGTGTCCCTATCTTTGGGATTAACAAAAGAAAGACTGGGAAATGCTGCATTCCTATGATCCGCAATGCAATCATATCTGAAAACCCCTTCCTCTAGAACAGGCTCAAAAACCATATTTCCCGATTTCACATCAGAAGTCACGGCCATCTCTTCAAACTCAGCCATCTTAGACACTATCAACCTTTTGTTAATCCTCTTCTTTCTGCAGCCCGAATAACTGTATCAGGAATCTGCCCCGGTGATCAAAGAAAACTAAAGAATTACATATTAAGTTTTGGAAAGCACAAGTCAATTTTGTTAAGCAGAGTCAAAACCCAAATATCAGAAATAGACACTGACAACAAATTACACCCCTCTTTCACAAAACTACCAATAGAATCAAACCCATTACTTTTAACAATCCCCCAATTCTTACATTGGAACAGAAATACACATAGATAGTGTAATCAACAGTTTATAGACAGTTCATGCATTTAGAAGCTACACCCAAACTCTACACATCATCATAAAACAACAATAACAAAACCAAACATCATAAGCATTAAAAATATATATATTCCAAGCCAAATGTGCATATTGTTATCATCATCTTAAAAAAACAACAACCTTGATCATACCAATAATATCTTCACTAACTTTACAATTTTGACAAAACCCAACTAATTTCTCTTCCAATTGAGTGAAACTATCATTTGAAGTGAATCATATTCTAAACCAAATGCGCATATCACATTATAATCATCATCTTAAGAAACAACATCAACAACAATATTGATCATAATTGCTTCACTAATTTTAGATTTTGGACTGAACCCAATTAATTTCTCTTCCGAGTGAAACCCATCTTTTTAAGTGAATCAAATAATCGGAAAACAAATTCAAACTACAGCCTCACCTGATCGAATGCAACAGAGAAAATGCAATTGCTGTTGAATTTGTTGTTGCTGCGAAGTGGGTCTGAGGACCCGTGTTCAGTACCGTATTTGAAACTGATGAAACCCAAGCAAAGGAGGGTCTGAGAACCAGCGCTAGGCCTAGTTTGCTACTACTACTCAATAATGGTGTTGCTTCCATTGGGTTTTGTGCTCTAAAAACGTTATTATATAAATAATTGAATTAAATAATAAACTATTTGTAAAGATAAAACTGCTTATTCACGGGTTTTTGAAGATAACAACAATTGATGGACTTTAGTTGGTGAGATGAGATAGCACGTGAACCCACTTCTTAGAGTACACAGTAAAGTCTCTCGAACGAGACAACCAGCTAGGGAGGAGTTCTAGCTTTTTCGCTGATCTCCACGCAAGTGACTTTCGGCCACACCTGTTGGGTTGGTGGTTGGCGTTGGGACGATAACAGGACGGGTTTTATGCGGGTCTCCTTGCCCCGCTCCTCCCACTTCGTTGGGCCGGTATTGAGGTTAAAAATTTAATTTAATTTCAATTAAATAAATATTACTAAATCAAATTCTAAACACCTATAGTAACAATATAATAATCTAATTTTAATACATAAAAATAAAAATACTGTTTGTAGTTTATATATTTTTTATTTTATTTAAATCAAATAAATAATTTTTTTAATACAATGAGGATATGGTCATATGTCCATGATGAGTCAAAATAATAATCCCTAATTTTTTTTTTAAACTTTTAATTGTTAGAATTTTCCTTTTAAAAATTTAAAAGATTGAATAATAGGCAACTACCTTTGATGCTTGTGAAATAATTTGTTTTTATGATAAATCAAATATGATCAGAAGTGATGTTAGATTTGGTAATTCTTGTAATGACATTTACAAGATCATGAGACTTCGATCTAAGCCAACTTAAATTGGGTAAGAAAGTTCAAGAATTATATGTGATTTTGTACGGGAGCCAAATGTTCGACGGCACTCCTCGTGACCAAGCTGCACTTCACTCCGATCAACTTGAGAACACAATGAAGGTGAGCTACTCGGCGGTGTATTGCCGAAAAACTCCTCCGACGGTCAAGTTAGCACGCTTAAAGAGAGAGAAAAGAGAGGAGACAGAGTGGTAGTTAAGCTCTGACCAGAGGATGTTCCAAACCTGAATATAGGGGCACAGCACCGTTTATATAGTTTTTGCACACACTTCTGCGCCCAGTTCCCTTTGGACGCGTGGACCTGCTCTCCTCTCACATTTCCCCACGTGTCAGCGCTAATACAGCTAAACACCACCTAATGAAAACCGCCAAACGGTATGGATGCGTACAGACAGCGAAATCTCCTTCATGCAGTCCCGTGGTATCGCGTAGTACTCCCCACCAAGCTATGCTTGGCGTAGCGCCGCATCATCACCTTCCGACTAAGCTTCTTGTCCGATTTCCATGACAATTCTATACCGTGGCTCGACCAAGCCCCTTAGTCATGACCGAGCTCTTACTCGGTCCACATTGATGTTGAAAAGGCTAATCTCGTCTAACCCTGTAAAGCGCATATCCCATCTGGATTGGCAATTTGAAGTTAGCCCAACTAGACCGAACTAAGTCCTCGGTCCAGAACGCAACCAACATCTGACTGAGCAAGGACTTGCCCTTAGCCCAAACCAACTCGACCCAATATTAGGTCGTAAACCTCTCTCTCAATTTCCCCCTAATTCCGTCTGTGCCAGCGTGACCAAGATTATCTTCTCGGCTGAGGCCACTCAACTGCTCGATTATTTACCTCCAACCATTCGCCCCGCTGAATCGCTGTAATAACCCCGACCCTGATTAGCGCTAATTGGGACTTAATTATGTCTAATAATAATTAAGGGAAAAATCTGAAATTTATTTGCATGTGCATTGCATGACTTATGTGTTTTTATCTGTTCGGTGTCGAAATATCTGTTCGTGTTTTAGGCTCTAAACTGCAAATTGAACGCCTTATCGGCACCCGATTTCGAAATTGATTGGCGTTTTAGACTAGTGAGATTTTATGTGATTTTATGATAGGTTCAATTAAAATTTGAGTTGGAATGTTTAAATCTGATTAAATAACAATTTAATAATGAGCCTAGCTTAATTACAGAATTGCCATTGGGTGGCCATGGTTTAATCCTATTCTTGAGTCTCATACACTTGAACAAAAACATCTCCTTCAGCCTATTTTGAGAGACCAACGACTAGAGAGTGAGAAAGGGAAGAGAAACTTAGCTCCAACAAGAATTTTGGCTAAAAACTTGGAGAATTGAAGGGTGGTGTGCAAATTAGATCCTCTAAGCTTGACATTCTAGACTTAAAGGTGAGAATTCATTCCCTCATTCAAGTGATTAAACTAGCTCTTGCATGTTTTCATGATATATTGAAGATTGGAGTCTAGAATTAGCTTGAATTGTTGAAATTGGGTAATGTAACATGCATGCATGTGTATATTCATGGAAATTGAAGTTGTTGGGTGTTAAATTTCTACATGCATGTGCATATTTTTGCTAAAACCTTTGAGTTCAACAAATTTCTGAGTTAAATGTTGCCTTGGATCTTGATTTGAAGTCTTGAAATGGAATTGAACTCATGCATGTGTCTTTAAACTTGGTTCTTGGAAATTTATGGAAATGGTGCTCAAATTGACTCACTCTTGGGCAATGATTTTATAAATTAGCTTTTGAAACTTGATATACTATGAGTTTAAGGTGTTTCTCCAGGTTTTGGGCCCAAGAGGTTGAGTTTTGGGTTGTAGAATGCTTGGTTCGAACTTGGGAGACAAATCTGGAAATTCCAGATTTTGCTTCCTCGCTCGAGCGAAGGATTCCTCGCTCGAGCGAGCACCTTTTTGTCCAGGGCTCCGCTCGAGCGAGCATCACGCGAAAAATTTCAACATCCAGTATTTTTACTGTTTCATTAGACCGCTCGAGCGAAGAGGGGCTCGCTCGAGCGAAGCCTTTGATTTTGAAATCTCGCTCGAGCGAAGGAAAGCTCGCTCGAGCGAGACCCCTGTTTTCAGCAACTTATGAAAAACATTTTCTAAGGCATTTGTGCATCCACATTCCATCCTAGGCATTCCTAGGCCATGATTAAGACTCCATACTAAGGTTAAAGGGTTAAGTACACACTTAGAATTGTTAACGTAAGTTTTGATACAATTGGAAGTGCGTATTTAAAGTGTGTACCCATTATGTGATTATGTAGGTCGTGTGCTGTAGTCTGTTTGATCGTTTGGCTTCACCTATCGGTTTCAACACCCACTGTGAGTAATAACTTAGTAAAGTTATGTTCAAATTATATCTACTTTTGTGTGATGAAACAAGATCTGTTTTCTGCAATGATATCTCTGTATGAATGAATGGTTGTCCAATGTTTTCTGAAATGTATACGTGACATTCTTAGCCTCAATTATGTTCTGTTTCGTCCCTTTATGGGCCAACTGTACGTCTCATGAGCCAACTGTTTATGGATCCTTACGTCCCTTCATGGGCCAACTGTACATCTCATGACCCAACTATTTATTACGTCCCTTATGGGCCAATTGTACTGTCTCCGTGCACGTGAGTCAACTGTTTGCCTTTATGGCCGTCCCTTTATGGGTCAACTGTTAGCCTTTAAGGCCGTCCCTTTTTGGGTCAACTGTATCTGTGAGGGCTATTGAATGTTTCACGCATAGTTACGCAAGACTTCTGATTTCCGTAAATGATCTATACAAGTATGGCTTTATTATGAACGGAATTTGAATTCTAAATCTGTATGGACACATTCATTTCAACCCCTTTACTCTGTTTATTATTCACTGGGCTTTCGCTCACGGTTTATTATATATATGTAGGTGAGCCGGCACAAGACCCTGGCCAGAGTTGATGGCCCTCTGTTTCGTTTTGTTTTGGTCAAGCCACCTGTTGCGCCTCCCGAGGGGGTACCACTTGAAGCCTGATGTTTGGACAGTTTTGTGCATCATGCTAGTCGATGGTTATGTTTTGTAATGTCGGATCCTGGGGCATACTTATGTAAATATTTTGTAAATATTGGTGTATATTGACTAGCATGCTATGTATATAAATAAGTTTTTGAATTTTCTGTCCCATGTATGTCATCACAGCTCTTTGGACCTTGATTATGTTACATTATTGCTTCCGCAGCCCCCTAATATTTGTTATTCTGTTTGGAGGCCGTAGGTAATCCACGGATTACTGGCCGGTTACGTCGCTAAACCTATAGGGGCGGGTTTGGGTCGTGACAATCGCTCGCTCAGCCCCATGACTTGCTCAGTCGGCACTTCAATCTCTCAAACTATCTTTTCAAGACTGACACCAGTCATGTCAACAACACGTGGCGTTCACTGATTGGCGTTGTGTCACTTACCCTGTTATTATGCTTCACCGCCTCAGTTTCAAATTTTGGCGCCTCTTCCCCTCATATACATATATTGCACGCCCCTTCATATTTCTTCTTCCATTGTTCATTTTCTTCTCAGACAACCTAGTAATCCAGAGCACCCATTCTTCTAGTTCCATTGATTGTACTCATATCGAAACATTCTCTCAAGTCGCTTCTATTCTGCCACCTTCACTAGGGCTCCATCTCTCAGATTGGAGCTACGATCAACGCCTTAGCCAGTAAGTCTTCAATCCCTCCACTGTTCTTCATACTCTTTTTTTCCTTGTGTTCTTAGACTCAACTCTCATAGATGAGTCTAGGATATGATAACAGTAGGTTTCATGGCTTCAAACGAAGTTAGGCTAGCTGTATTTGCGCCTTTGTCCTTAACACTGTTCATTATCTTCTGTGATGAACAAGTGAAAATCTAGGGTCAACCGGGCTACAAACCTTCGTTTGATCCAAAATCATATGTAAACCGAGCAAGTTCTTTGTTTATAGAACTTAGGTGAAAACCGAGCTAAGAAACGCGATGTGCTGCTCAACCGGACTAATATCTGGTCCGCTTGAGTGACCGAGCTATTGAGTTTACCTATTGAGACTGAGGTGCTGTTGCGCCCAAAGTGACCGAGCTAAAGTCGAGCTCGTTTGCGCGCCCGCACTATCACTTACACTTGGTTTTTAATTGCAGAGTCTTAGGGGACCAAACACACCAACATAAGGGCTCTCGAAAACCAAGCAGCAACCATGCAAAAATTTACAAAATACACTGTCGTGCTGAACAAGACGGCCTCCCATGGGGCGCTACCGCTTCTTGGTTAATACATCGAGCGCGTTGGTCGTTTTCCAAGAAGAGTACGGTATTTCGATCAATGTGCATCTAGAGCTCGGCGAGGAGGATATAAACCCATGGGATAGGTTGGAGTCCTGCCCCTTCACTGTGCTAAGCATAGTCAAAGGAGGGTTACGCTTTCCTGTGCAACCCTTGATCTGCGAGTTTCTAAGACGCACAGGGCTCACTCCAACACAAGTATCCACCAACACTTTCAGAATCATAAACAGCGTGGCCGAGTTAAATCACTGGCTTGGTTTAAATTTGGGTCTGGCTGAGATCTTGCGTCAATACATGCTCGGTTGAACAAAAAACGTTTCAACTATTATTTGAAAAATAAGATCGGGCAGAGAACGATTAGTGACCGGCACGCCGGACAAGGCCATGCATGATGATGATTTCTTCTGGGTGTCCGGTAACTATGAAACAACTGATGTGCCTAGTTAGTACATTAGTAAGAACTTCAGTTCTTCTTGTAAGCCCATCTTTTTGACTGATTTATTCTGTCAATATTAATTGTGCCAAGCTAATTGTTTTCCTTTGGCAGCTATCGAAGAGTTACAAGCCAACTATCAGTGTCCGAATAAAGAGGCAATCAGGGCCGCACTGAGTTACAGACAATGAGATTGCCACGAGCTTCTCAGTTACGTCTCGACCTATCATTATTCAACTCTTTACAAGAGTAAGGTTACAGACTTTCTCCGGGCTTCTTCTCCTCTGCCTGATCCAACTCTGCCAGACGTGCCCCTAATACGATTAACCGAGGAGGAAGAGATGGCAAAGATGAGCTGGATTGAGAACCTAATTACCGCCACTTCTACCGAGCTACCAAGCGTGCTACCTCCTACACCAGCCGTCGCCCAGAGCTCAGGGATCGTGATTGCCCTAGCCTTCACGGCCACTCCACATGCTGAGGCTCGATCGGCTGACCCCTCCGCCAAGTTCGTGACTGAGCTAAGCACTGAGCAACAAGTACAGAATACTGAGTCCACCCCTCCGTGGAGGCCGGAGTTCAAACACTAGGGTAAAGAGATCTCGGCCAACGCATCAGTCAAGGGGGATAAGGAGCACCTCTTGGCTTTTGATTTATCAAAAAGCGTTGTTACTGCCGAATGACGTGACCGGGAGCGATTATGTCCCTAACACCAGGCTCGTGAAATCGGCGATCAAGTCTATGACTAGGGTATGATTCAGAATTTTATCAAGTCTCTGCTTGGTTTATTTCTTTGCTTGGTCTAACTTTCTTCTTCTTGCAAGCTATCCAAAAAGAGCATCTCGTATGGACCAAATTGTCAATTTGCGTCATAAAGTGGCCGAGCTGAATAACGCCGGCAAGAACGTCTTGGCTGAACTCGGCCGAGCCAAGACCTCTCTCGAGATCGCCAATGCTAACAATGCCAGGCTTCTTGGCTAACTTGGTAGGGTTGAGCAAGAGAGGGACGCTTTGAAAGCTGAGCTAGAGGCGGAGAAAAAAGCAAAGCAGACGATTGTGGACAAGGCCAACAACCTCGACTTCAAGAAGGCCGAAGATAACTATACCAAACAAGTTGAAGCCACCAAGGACATCTTCTTCAAGTCCGGTTGGAAGGCTGCTTGTGAAAAATTAGGCCAAGGATCTGAAACCGAGGTGTTCACGTCTCCTCCTCCCGCCTTCCTGCCGGTCTATATGGTGCCTTATGCCAATGAAGTCTTCAACTCTCTGCAAGAAGAGGCCGATGAAGAAGTTGAGAAGGAGGCCGAGGCAGAGGCCGGCCAAAAGGAGATCCGCGACAAAGAAAAAGCTATCGTGGTCGACCTGGAGGCCGCTACAGAAAGAGCCAAAGATGAATTCGCCGACCTCTCCTCCCTAGTTTAATCATGAATTCTCCATCTTTTTGCTTTGAACATTTGTAACTGGACTACAAACCCCTCATATTGTACTTAAATCCTCCATTAATGAAAGTTTTTACCAACTTATCTCTTGTATTCTAGCAATATATGTTGTGTTTCATCCCTATAACCGTGCAACACACACCGGACAAGCATTAAGTAAATTAACTGAACAAATCATCACGATCAAATTAAAGTTGAACCAAACGTTAACATTCTTTAACAATGCATCAACTCTTTGAGTCGGGCAAAATCACCCCGGCTGAAAGCTTAGAGTTGAACAATTCACCAACTCATTTTACTAAGCAAAACCATATCAGCTAAAAGCTTAGACTTGGTCAATTAAAATTATATTGGCTAAAAGCTTAGAGTTGAACAATTCACCAATTCCAATGGCCGAGCAAAATCATCTCAGCTAAAGGCTTAGAGTTGAACAATTCATCAACTCCAATAGCCGAGCAAAATCATCTCGGCTAAAAGTTTAGAGTTGAACAATTCATCAACTCCAATGGCCGAGCAAAATCATATCGGCTAAAAGCTTTGAGTTGAACAGCTCATTAACTCTTTGAGCCGGGCAAAATCATCTTGGCTAAAAGCTTAGAGTTGAACAATTCATCAACTCTAATGGCCGAGCAAAATCATCTCGGCTAAAAGCTTGGAGTTAAACAATTTATTAACTCTTTGAGCCGAGCAAAATCATCTTGGCTAAAAGCTTGGAGTTAAACAATTCATCAACTCTTTAAGCCAGGCGAAATCACCTCGGCTAGAGGGCAATTGCCCCTTTGTTCATTATAATTCACAATAAATTTTCTGTGTACAGTAATTCATTTCTATTACATATAGCTTTCGCAAATTCACATGGTAACTGACAGAATTACATTAGTAAATAGAGGGAAATGCTTGTCCCTTACAAAATATTACATTCAAAGATTGAAACTAAAAATAATACAACTTCAGGTTGACTACGTTCCATGGCCGGGGTATAGCTATACCATCCAAATTTTCTAAATGGTATGCCCATTTGCCTGCCAGACTGGTTATCTTGTAAGGCCCTTCCCGGTTTGCCCCTAGCTTCCCTTCACGCTGCATAAAAGTGTTGCCCATCACCTTCCTTAAGACCCAATCCTCGACTTTGAACGGTCTGGGGTGAACTGCTTTGTTATACTTTCTGGATAGTTCTTGTTGATACGCTACGACACAGATCGGGGCCTTTTTTCGGCGTTCCTCTGCCAGGTCCAATTCTAAGGTAATGACTTTGGTATTTAAGTCGGGCTCAAAATTCTCGCTGCGAATTGTGGGCATACCGATCTCCAATGGGATGACTGCTTCCATGCCATATGCAAAGGCGAAAGGCATTTCCCCGGTCAAGCGTCTTGGTGTTGTTCGGTAAGCCTAGAGAACATTTAGAAGTTCCTCGGCCCACTTTCCTTTAGCTTTCTCTAACCTTTTCTTCAGCCCATCTAGAATGGTTTTGTTCGATGCTTCGGCTTGGCCGTTGGACTGAAGGTAGACCGGGGTGGAATTATAGAATTCTATCTTTAGTTCCTCACAAAATCTTCTGAACAATCCCCCATCAAATTGGATACCATTGTCAGAGATCAAAGCCTTAAAGACTCTAAATCGCGTTATCACGTTCTGCCAAACAAACTTCTTTACATTCTTTTCTTTAATTGTTGCCAAGGGCCCTGCTTCGACCCATTTAGTGAAGTAATCTATCGCCGCTATAAAGAACTTGCAGTTTCCCGGCATGGTTGGGAGTGGTCCCACTATGTCAAGTCCTCACATTACAAAAGGCCGAGCACGTGTGAGAGTTAGGAGCTCTCTGGCCGACTGATGAATTTGGTGGGCGAACTTCTGGCATTTCTCACATTTTCTCACATATTTCTGTGCATCTGCCTGTATGCACGGCCACCAGTATCCTTGTGAAATAGTGCGATAAGCTAAAGATCTCCCACCGATGTGGCTTCCATACATGCCTTCGTGGATCTCTTAAAGGAAAGCATCGACTATGTTTGGGTGAACGCACTTGAGGTATGGACCGCTGAAAGACTTCTTATACAAAGCACTGGATGGAGAAAACCAAAATCGCTCAGACTTTACCTGTATTTTGTGTGCCTCTTTCTTGTCAGTTGGCATGATCCTTTCTTTAAGGAAAAAAGATGATAGGGTCCATCTAAGAAGGGCCTAGCTTGGTACAGAGAACTTCCATTTGCTCGGAGTCTTCAATACTGGGTCTTGAAAGGAATTCAATCAGAAGAGGGCTGGGGTTGTAGACATCATATTTTTGACGGCCCTTCAAGACTTGGATGTTCTTGCAGATACATCTCATGACGAGTCTGATTGCTCACCGAGTGCCTGAAGTCCTCAGCGGAATGCCACAAGTTTGAACCTTTCAAACCCTGCATCCATTTTGTCTCCTTTTTGGACCATGTCTTGGTCTCTCCCCCCTACAGTCTTTGGTGCCCTGTTGACCATCTATGAGGGCTGCCGGCCAGAGCTTCTGGTCTATCAGCCATTGATGTGCCATGTCGGCCATCAATGATACATTACTAGCCATCACTAATGGCATGCCGGCCACCAGTGTTTTCTGTAGATATTTTGTGCCAACTGTTTGCACAGATTCTTACATCTGTCCACACGTGGAGAACTGGATCTCCTTGTATAGAATTCATGTTTTCTGTATATAGGGAGGCCTTCTCTCATGTTTTAAGGTTGGAAGATTTAAAAACTCAAAAATTCTCTCTTTCTCTCTCTCTCTTGAAATTTTGTGCTTAGTTGTTAGCTACATTCTACTTTTGCATATCAATCCTTAACCCAAAGTGATCACCTTTGAGCTGAGGTCCCTTGAGGTCTTGATTGAGCTCTTGAAGGTGGTTTTGGCTTGTATTTGTGCCTAAAGTGGTGCTTGGCTTCAAGAGTTATAACACTTGTCTTTTAACTTGTTTTAATACACTTTTTTCTCTATTTCTTTCCACTATTTTTGGGCCTTTTTTTGAGTCATAAAAACTCTGTTAAGATGGGTTGAAATTTGTGGTTTGAGGCCATTTTAAGTTAGGGGGTGGTTCATCATTCTTTGTACCTTGTTTGTAAGACTTCTTCACTTGTGTTTTCCATTTTAAACCATCTTTTTTTTTGCCTTTAAACACTGATTTTCAGAGTATTTTCAGTGGCAAAAAATATATTTTGAAGTCCAAAATTGAAGGGTTTAGTCTCCTCTCCTTATGTCTTGTTTGCTAGCCTAGTTAACTCCATATGTTAGCATGATTTTCTAGCTTTTTGTAACTATATTCCAACATGTTTTTGCCTCTATTTTAGACTGCTTTAGCTCTGTTTTGGGCTGTTTGGATTAGTTGAGCCTTGTTTTGTATGGTTGTAATGTAATAGTCCTCACAAGCTTGGTGTTTTAGGCTATTAAGCACCTCTTGTTTGAGTTGATTGCAGGATTTGGTGTTGTTTTGCACTTTATTTCAGCACTAATTACCTCCGTAACCTCCCTCTTTTCTTGGTTTTTTTTTTTTTTTGCTTTGAAAGTTGTTTTAAGTTATTTGTTCGCCTAAGTGTGGAATTGAGGATTCATACTTAATCCCTTTGGGGGTTCATTACCAATGGTATGAGACTTCTTTCATACCCAAAGCAACTTGTGTTTTGAGCCTTCTTTCCATTAGAGGACTCTAACTCACCTTTTGGACTTAATTGGATTAAGTAATGGTTGGTAAGTTAAAATGAGTAACTAACAACTTGGGACTAAAATTGAGCAAGATAATAACTTGTGTGTTGTGTTTTCAATCAAATGTTAATTAAACACAAGGAAAATTAGGACATTTCATACTCAAAGTGATCAATTGTCTCAAGTTTCCGAGGTCATGCATGATAGGGCGATTTTTCTTGAGTGTCTTGTTTTGCATTCATTGAGCTTGCACACCTTGAATCACAAGCCATCATGCAATGAAATTCCTTAGATTGGTGGTTTGTGGTTTAAGTTCACAACTCCTTGGATTTGTCCATGAAAATGAGAGGTGAATTGTGCAGACAACCCTTGGAAAAACCTTTTTTTTGCTCTATTTGTACTCTATTGTAGCATGGTGATCCAGTGCATCCATGGTCGGCAGGCCACCATCCATGGCCAACAGTGCATCATCCATGGCCAACAGGCCACCTTCTTGGCCGACAGATGGCCGACAACATTCATCCATGGTCAGCTGGCCACCGATGTAAACTTTAGCAGAATGTTGGTAAGTTGGAGCAGGAAGGTTCTGGAAATGTTCAACTCTGCAAACAGAGGCTTTCGAGAGCAAAGTGGAGGTCTTTTTGGGTGAAAATCGAGCATATGCATCTTCCACTTCCCGAGGCGGAGTAGTGGCAGCATGGTTAGGAATGTTAATTGCTTAGTTTACTTGCGTTTGTGTTGTAAATTAATTAGTTAGCTTACTAGTTAAATCTTTCAAGTGTTGTAATAATTAGTTAATTAGTTTAGTTTCTTATTTTGGTTTGTAATAATTAGCTTAATTAGGTTAGCTTAATTAGCTTGGCCCTAATTAGTTGCTAGTTAACTTAGCTTTATTCATTCGGACTCTCCTTCGTGAGAGCAAAATGTAATAATGTGTATGTCTTTCAACCTCACGTCTTTCTCCCTTTTACTTAATCGCTTTTGTTGGTTAGATTAGAGACATGTTTAAATTAGCATACCTTATGCTTGGATGCATTCATCTTGTATTGGATACACCAAGACTCGACGCATCATTCAAATTGCATTATTGTTTCAATTACTTCTTTGAATACGTGTTTAACCGTATGTTATTTAATTGTTTCATATACCATATTAGTAGTCGAACCTATTAATTGCATATTGCATGTGTTGCATTAGGCACTTTGTATAGTTAGGAAGCATGCATATTTTTCTAACTCATATCTTCTTAGCTTGAAGTACTAGGTGAGTTTTTAATACTTTAGCATACTTGCATGAGTGTGAATGTTGTTATGTCTAACATGTTTGCCATGAGGCTAAATGCTTATTTGATAAACTGCTTGAATGCCTGTGGATGAAGGCTTGTTGCTTGAATTGGAACGATTCAATGAATGTATGTTTTAAGCCCACTTTGTTGAGTGGAAAATAAGTTTTAAACCCACTATGTTTGGTGGCAAATTTGCAAACTTTAAGCCCACTAGAGGTGGCAAATTCAAACCATTTTCGCAAACAAATATGAATTGAATTGTTCTAATTTGAGCAAACTAGTCTATACTTGCTTGTGTACATCACCTACTAATGCTAGTTTAATACCCGAAATAAGAGCACGTAATGTTGATAAAAAATCATATCATGATTAGTAGAGGCCGATCTTTGATCAGGCGAGCGGGAGTGCTCAATCCATGACCTTTCCCTTTCGTACCTAAGTTCCCTAAGCCGAGGCAACTTTGGTGATGACAGACACGTGGCCTTTGGCACAAGTCATGGGTTTCCTAAATTTTTCCAAAAATAAAATATTTATGTGGCAACTCTATATCTGGAAAAACAATCTAATTTTGGCACTTTTGATTCAAAATCAATTTTTCAAAACGATTTGTCGGATTTGGACTCTTTGGTATTTATCAGTTTCACATTGCACTTGTGAGATTAGATTCAGAACCACGGAAGTCCAAACTGTAGGGCTTTTTTTCGAGTTTCCGAAATGGGGCACGAAAAAACTAAGCTACATGGAGTTGATTTGTCAGCCATGGAAGCTAAACCAGCTAACTCATCTGTCCGGCCGTTATCTTCTCGGCCAATTTGTTGGACTTTTATGGCTTGGAATTTCTTGATTTGCTTTTTTACCAAATTGGTACTTAGCCATTCTGTCATCTTTGGCTTCATATTCCCCAGAAACTTAGTTTACAACGACTTGGGAGTCACTATAGACCATTAGCTCAGATGCTTGCATTTGGAGTGCACTTTTCAGCCTGGCTAGTAGCGCTTCGTACTCAGCCTTGTTGTTTGACGCAGGAAATCCTAGCGTGATGGAATGTTCAATAGTCAGCCCATCTGTGGAGATCAAGACCACTCCCAACCCGGCTCCGTGCCAGTTTGAGGTGTCATTGACAAAAAGTTTCCACATTTCGCTGTTGAAAAGCTTTCAACATTCAGCGGGGTCTTGGGATGTCTAAAGGTCCAGGTGATCAGAATCGCTCGGCTGTTCGGCTAGTTCCACAGCGAGGGCGTCGTTGACGATTGTAACAAGCATGCATTCATCTCCCCGTGGCGATGCGGCGTTGGACCCAATAGGTTGCCTCGTTATTCCCAAATCCGACAGCGTATTACCAGGCTAAAGTGGGCCTTCGAGTGATAGTTCTATAGACGGGTGCACAACTTTCGCGTCGCCTTCAACATTCGGTTGGATGAGAGGCTGTGCAATTTTCGCCATGCCTATTCTCTGTAGCTCGATTGCACCGGCAAGATCCACCAGGCAAATTAGATGAATTTCAGGCAAGAACTCAACAATGAAGTCGGCCAATTCTTAGGCTTTGATGGCAGTTCAAGGTTGAAACTTGACGTCGAATTGCCCCAACTCGACTGCCCACTTCAGGATTCAACCAGAGAAGTCTACTCACTCAAACAAGGCTTTCAAAGGAAATTCGGTCAACACCATGATTGTGTGAGCATGGAAGTAGTATACCAATTTCCTTGAGGCCATCATCAGTACTAAGGAAAGTTTCTCCACTAGCAAGTATCTCGACTCCGCCGGGAGCAAGTTTTGCTCACGTAGAAGATTGGTAAATGCTGGATGCCTTCTATCCGAACAAGCACCGTGCTTACGGCATGTTGAGAAATAATCAGATAAAGATAGAGTTCTTCATTGTGCTTCAGCGTGACCAAGAGTGGAGCAGAAGATAGGTATGTCTTTAGCTCGGCTAAGGCTCTGTCATAGTCTTCATCCCATGAAAACTTGGACTTCAAGGCTCGAAAGAAAGGGTGACAACGATTTGATGACTGGCTTATATATCAGTGAAGCGCGGCTGCCATCCCGGCAAGATGTTGCACGTCCTTTATCGAGTTAGGTTGCTTCAATTCTTGTATGGCTTTGATTTGGGAGGGGTCCGCCTCGATGCCACGGTTGGTGACTAGAAAGTCCAAGAATTTTCCCGATCCCACGCCGAAGGCACACTTCAACGTATTCAGACGCAACTTGTGTTATTTGAGAATAGCGAACATCTTTGCCAAGTTAGACAGGTGGTCGGCCTCGCGTTTGCTCTTCACGACCATGTCAGTGATATATGCCTCCATTGTTCGGCCGAGTAAAGGAGCGAACATCTTCATGACCATCATTTGAAAGGTTGCCCCGGCGCTCTTCAACCTGAAGAGCATAACCCAATAACAGAACAACCCCCTCGGTGTGGTGAAAGAAGTAAGCTCCTGATCAGGCTCATGCATGGCGATCTAATGATAATCGCGGTAAGCGTCCAAGAAGTTGAGTCGGTTGTGGCCGGCAGTAAGGTCCACCAGTTGGTCGATTCTGAGTAAGGGAAAACTATCTTTAGGGCAAGCACGGTTGATCGTCTTGTAATCAACACAAACTCGCCATTTGCTATACTTCTTTGGTACCTCGACCATGTTGGAAACCCACCGAGTGTAGTGCACTTCCCGGATTGCCCTTGCTTCAAGCAAGTTTTTGACCTCTTCTGTTACTACCTCGACGTGATACAGCGCCGATCTCCGCGTTCTTTGAAAAACAGGCCAGGCATCCAGAAAGACGTTGAGTTGGTGGCAAATAAAGTTTAGATCGACGACAGGCATGTCGTAAGGTGTCCATGCAAACACTTCGATATTCGCCACCAAAAACTCCACCATCTCTAGCCGTTCTTAGGCAGTCAGACTGGATCCCAACAGAAAGAAGTTCTCAGGATTATCTTTCTTAATCCATACCTCCATCAAGTCTTCAACAGCCTTTTCATCGACCCTAGTACCCACATCATCCAGGATACTTTGATCTTCTGGTCTTTCGATCAATTGCACGAAGCCTTTGGCTGCTCGGCTCCTATTTACGGCAACGAAACATTGCTTGGCCATGACTTGATCGCCCTAAATCTCTTCAATCACCCCCGTAGCGGAGGGAAACCTCATAACTTGGTGGTAGGTCGACGCCACATGGCGTGAAGCCATCCTCTGTCTAGGATCAGATTGTATATGGAAGACACCTTTAACATCCAGAACTCCACTTGTTTAACCACTAACCCAACTTTGACCGGTAAGATGATCTTTTCCATGGGCCACTCCGGTTGAGAGTTGAAATCGACCAGTGGCAAAGTCGCTAGGGCCAAGTGTGCATCTCTTAGTTTAAGTTGCTTAAAGGCGTCATAATACATGATTTTGACCGAGCTGCCTTAGTCGATCAGAATGCGCTTAACGTCAAAGTCCCTGACGTAAAGGGTGACCACCAGTGCGTCATTGTGCGGCGTTTGAATTCGTTCAAGATTCTGACTTGAAAATCTGAGCACATTTTTCACTTCGGTTTTGTCCTGTTTGACCATGGGTTGGACAGATAGGACTTCCCTCATATGCTCTGCTTTTTTTATCATCCCTCGGAGCTCGTATACCCTTGTTGGCTCGATGATACAGTGGATCACATTGATCACTGTAATGACTCTCACACTGATTACTGATTAATTACTGATTATGGCTAAACTGAGACTGATCGTGACTGATAATTGAAGTAATTGAAATACTGAACCAATTGACTGAAATCCGAAACTGATTGATTGCTGAATCTGTTTAAATGCATTTCTATCTGTTTAACTATTTGACTGTCTGTTCATATTTTTATGTTTAAATTGCAAATTGAAGGCCTTATCGGCGGCCGAATCTGAAATTGATTGACGTTTTGTGCTAATTAAATTTTATGTGAATTTATGGTGTAATTATCTGAAAACTGATTTGGTATGATTAAATTAGATTAAAATAAGTTGAATGGCATTATTGGACTTATTTACATTAGTGCCACTTAGTGGCCCACTTCATACCATATTTGAGGCTTGATTATATCCTTAGAAACAACACTTTCATCAGCCATTCTTGTGTTCAATCGACATAGAGAGAGAGAGAGAGTAGAAGACTAGAGTGTTTTTGCTTGCAAATTGAAGGAATTGGAGAGAGTGTTCCAAGATTGAGCTCCTAGACCTTTAATTCAAGACTTGAGGTAGAGCCTTACGTTCTTGAACTTGCATTTGACTTCATTCTTGCATGGTTCATGCTAAATTAAAGAGCTAAAGCATGTTTTAGTCTAATAATGTGGAATTAGAGCTCAATTGTTGCATGCATGTGCATATTGACAAGTTTTGAGGTTGTAATCCATCATTCCTCACATGCATGTTCATAATTTTGCAATGGCCCATGTTTTCACCTTGTTTTTGGAACAATTGGCTCACTAGAGCATCAAATTGAAGCTTTGCAATGATTTGAATTCATGCATGTCATGTTATAGCATGTTCATAAAAATTGGGTTGAAAATTGAGTTTGAATTAACCACCCTTGGGCTTTGATTTTATAAATTGAGCTTCAAATCATGTTACCCTATGTGTTTAGAAGTGTTTTCCAAGTTTTTGGCCCAAGATGAGCGATTTTAATGCATTGGAACTTGATTTTGAGCTTGAGATTCAAATTTGAAATTTCCAGATTTTGGACCTACGCTCGAGCGAGGAAGTCCACGCTCGAGCGTACACTCTGTGATCGTGCCTTACGCTCGAGCGTAAAATGCGTGCATCTAGTACTTTGCATCAGTTCACAGTCCGCTCGAGCGAGAGAACTCACGCTCGAGCGAGGACTTGTGTCTCACGCTCAAGCGAGGGTCGAGCGCCCATCGAGCGTGAAATTTGAGCATCCAGTATTTTTACTGTAGCGCACAATCCACTCGAGCGACAGAATTCATGCTCGAGCGGAGACCCTTTGTCTGCATGTCCGCTCGAGCGTAGAAAGCCACGCTCGAGCGAGACCCCTGTTTTCTGAAAATTTTGTAAAGTGTTCAAAAGTGCATCTTTGCATCCTCTTTCCATCCTAGGCATTCCTAGGGCATATTTAAGGCATCTTAAAGATGATATAGATGTAGAACACACCAAGGCAAATTTAGGGATTAAGTTGTTATCTTTCCCAACTGTGAAACTTAGTGCGTGTTCAATCTGTTAACTGTATAGGGTTGGCATTCCGAAGAGACGCTCTAGCTCACTGTAGCCCAGAACTCTGTGAGTAACAATTGTGTAAAGATATGTTCAAAATGATTATCTTCTGAATACTAAACTGAACTGTTTACTGAACTGATATTATTTATTGAATAAATATATGTCCTATATTCTGAACTGTACTGTGGCATCCTTAGCACCTACTGTTTACTGTTACTGCTACAGAGATCTCTGTCGGTTCCCTCGTGGAACCACTACTGTTTACTGATTGATGGCCATCATTACTGTTTGGTCTTTAAGACCTACTGCTTACTGTACTGTTATGCTAATGGATGTACCACATATGACTGATTGACTGAAAGACTGAAATACTGATTTAATGAACTGTTTTCATTACTGTAAGGACATTCATTCTAAACCTCTTTACGCATTATGTTATTCACTGGGCTTTAGCTCACTGCTCATATATATATGTAGGTGTACAGGCACCGGACCAATGCTAGAAGTGTCGGAGTAAACTCCAGTTTTGTCAAGCCAACCACTGTGCCTCACTGCGAGGTTCCGAGTCTGCCAAGCTAAGGCTAGGGGTGTTTAGTGTTCCCCCTCCTGTACTGTTTTGTTTATTGTATAGACTGTATAGACTGCACTGTACTGGTTAATAGGAACTTGATCCCTATTCTGAATGTTTGTAAATGTTTTGTATACTGTTCTGTATAAATGTATGAAAAATCTTTTTGGCATACAGACTGTCACGGCTCATTGGACATTGTTTATTTACTGTATTGGCTTCCGCCAAGCCCCTGTACTCTGTATTATTGCATTACTGTTAAGCAGGCCTTCGGTAATCTAGGATTACTGGCCGGTTACGGTGCTAAACCCATAGGGACGGGTTTGGGTCGTGACAATCACGCCTTGTGGGAGTGCTTGCCAAACCATTTGGCTCAGTTGGAGCGTAGGGCGCGACCTTGATGCCTCTGTCAATGTAACGGTCTAAGTGACCAGCAGCC
Organism: Camellia oleifera; assembly: GCA_022316695.1. NCBI lineage: Eukaryota > Viridiplantae > Streptophyta > Magnoliopsida > Ericales > Theaceae > Camellia > Camellia oleifera. The sequence goes on from CM039318.1 coordinate 110,871,231, forward strand.
ACTAACTCCTCCAAATGCTATTTCAGAGGCAAACAATCCTCGGTACGGTGCCCTCGCCCACCATGAAAGATGCAGCAATACCGCGGATTGAAGCCCCTCTATTCATCGCCCAACTTAGCCGAAAATCGGACGTACATCTTGTCGCGGACTTTGCTAAGGATGCAGTAGATTGGGATTTTAAAAATCGTGGTAATGCTTGTCCGAGCCTCCAACTTTCTCTGCACATCTTCCACGACATCACGAAGGTAGTCAGCTCGATTGGTACAGCGGCCTTTACCTTAATTATCTCGATCTGCACCGCGATCTGATTCTCTTGCGCGGTCACTCGGACGGTTTGCCTCCTGTTCAACTGCGTGAACCTATCCAGCCATTCTTTTGTCTGTTGCCACCAGATTCGCTTTCGCTGTGGCTGTGGTAGCATCATCCTCTACTCGGATGTGCTCATTAATGCGTTGCATCAATAGCTCCATGGTCGCTGGTTGGTTCATGGTGAGCGAGTCCCTCAGTTTATGTCCGACCGTGAGATCGCACTTGTATCGGGTGACTGCCAGGTTGGTCGGGCAATTAAGGATATCGTTGAAGATTTCCCAATATTTGGCATTGTATGCTTTGAGGGAGTCGCCCAGTTCTATCTTGATGCTCAGAAGGTGGTCGACTTCTTTAGATGTTTTGGTATTGGTTTTGAATCGGGTCACGAATGCTTCCGCTAACTGCTACCACCTTTTGATACTTTCCTTCGGTAACCTCTCGAACCATTTCAAGCCCAACTCACCCAAATTTGACAGAAAAATAAGGCACATAAGAGCGTCGTTTCGCCGGTATCCAGCCATAACTAGCTAGAAGTGGCTTACGTGCATGTATGGATTGGTTTTTCCATCGTAGAGCGTAAACTTGGGCTGGTGGAAGCCCGTAGGAAGCAGTGTGGTCTCTATCTCAAGAGAGAAGGGGGTGGTGCTCAGCCTCACCAAGTCTTTGTCCAAAAGAGCATGTACAGCTGGCCGTGGTGGCGGCGTTACGACTTCCTCACTAGTGTGACCTCCACGTGATAACCGTTGCAGCGCGGGTGCCCTTTGTGCCTCCTGCTAGCGTGCTCGTTTTTCCAGGACGTCCCTCAGGTCCTCTGAACAGGCGGAGTAGGAGTATCTCGACATCGTCGACAGATGTGAGGGACGATAACTGCTATCTTACACGCAAGACTTCTTTGCAGGTGGGTCAGAGTCACAAACCCCATAACTTCTGGTGATGAAGAGGGAGTGTGTTTCCCTTTGGTTTTGGCTGCCTAAGCGACGGGATTGGGGTGTGCTCACTGTGGTTACCCACTCCAGCAACACTCTTCCTTTTGACCTGCTCTTCAGTGTCTCCATCTCCGCCGCCATCCTTCGAATGATGGTGTCTTGGTCTCTTAGCTAATGCTCCAAGCGCTGAGCGTGCAATTCTCTTCACTGTCAGAGCTCGTCAGGACTCTGTGAGTGGTCAATGCTCCTTGTGCGCTTGTCTCACGTATCTCTAGAGAGCCTGCTATGAGAGGTCTCCAAACTAGCCATGGCAAGGATGGCGGGAAGACCATCTCTTCTCCGAATGAACTCCAGAGTGATGTCGTTGATGACAGACAATGGGATGTCATTGTTATTTACCATGGAAGATGATTGGAAGAGCTTGGAGGACAAGGTTTTGTTTGTTGGAGAGTTTCCCACAGACGGAAGCCAATTGTACGAGAGCCAAATGTTCGATGTTATCCATACTTCTCGTGACCAAGCTGCACTTCACTCCAATCAACCTGAGAACACAATCAAGGTGAGCTACCCAGCGATGTGTTGTCGGAAAACCCCTTCAACGGTCAAGTTAGCACGTTTAGAGAGAGAAAAAAGAGAGGAGACAGAGTGGTAGTTAAGCTCTGACCAGAGGATGTTCTAGATCTGAGTATGGGGGCGCAGCATCATTTATATAGTTTTTACGTGCGCTTCTGCGCCAATTTCCCTTTGGACACGTGGACATGTTCTCTTCTCACGTATCAGCACTAATATAGCTAAATACCACTTAACAAAACCACCAAACGGTATGGACGCGTATAGACAGTGAAATCTCCTTCTTGTAGTCTCGTGGCGCCGCGTAATACTCCCCACCGAGCTACGCTTGGCGCAGCACCGCGTCATCACCTTTCGACCAAGCTTCTTGTTCGGTTTCCATGACAATTTCATACCGTGGCTCAACTAAGCTTCTTAGTCATGACCAAGCTCTTGCTCGGTCCACCCTGATGTTGAGAGGGCTAAACCCGTCCAACCTTGTAGAGCGCACATCCCTTCTGGATTGGCAATCCGAAGTTGGCCCAACTAGACCAGACTGAGTCCTCGGTCCAGAACGCAACTAACGTCTGATCGAGCAAGGACTTGCCCCTGGTCCAAACTAGCTCGGCCCAATATTAGGTCGTAAACCGCCCTCTCAGATTTATTTGTGGTTGGCCATAAAACTAGTTGACCACATATAATTATATGAAAATAATAGAAAAAAGGAATCATAGTTCCATCATTATTGGAATGTTTTATGAAGGTCCATCCTTAATATGGATCAAGTGTCTCTCTCTCTTAATTTTTCTTCTTTTTCTTTTTATTTAATTGAATATACAAATATTACAATTATGCTTAATACATAACTATGAAAATCAACACAGTTTTAAAAGGGCATTCGGTTCAAAACTCCAAATTTAAATTTTGTTTGATAAAAAAATCCAAGCGCAAAAATACTTTATCAAAAAAGACAAGCTTAAACAAAATGACTAAACTATCCACGTATATATATATATAGTTCCCTACACAAACCCTAATCAAAACCACTGTTTTGTCTCTCTTTTTCTCTCACCTCGATCCTCCTCTGCCTCCACCACTAATCTCCCTCTATCTCAGCCTTTAATCTCCCTCTGCCTTAGCCGTCGATCTTCTTCGTCTCTTATTACACCATTGTCATCCTTACTTGGTTGATGGTGGTGACTTCACAGCCGTCTTGTTATTCACTATTATCTCTCTAATCAGCCATGGCTTTATCCAAAGAATGTAAAGAACTTCATAATCGGTAGAGCCGTAGTGGTGTAGATGAGATCAGGATAACGAATCGTCGAAATCAAAATTGAAGCTCTCTCAAATCTGACTTCGTGAAGAAACAAAGCTCTTCGATTGGTGAAGATATGAAAGAATCAAGAGCTATTTGATCAGAAATGTTAATTTCCTTTTTTTTTATAAAAAACATTTTTCAATCTCAATTTTTCAAGGAATCAGTGTATAAGCTCATATTAAAAAGAACTGGGTACTTTGATCAGTGAGATCTCTTAAGATCTGAAAAGAGATCTAAAGAAATTTGAAAAAAATGAAAAAATAAACACAGAAATCCTAACATATAGGTTGAAAAATATTCTAACACATCTAAGCAGATCTGTTTAATTTTTTGGATTTTATCTATTCAAATTTTTTTTTTGGATTTTATCTACTAAATTTGTTGTTGTTGAACAAAATTGGATTCATCCATCATCTTTGCTACGAACTACACGCTAATCTCTGTCTCTCACACCCTTATGAATATGTATATGTATATTTGATTTGATTATGAACAATTACTATTTGTTTAATGCTATTGATAATTATGATAATGATGATGAACGGATAGGATTTTGTGATGTTGTCGTTGATGAACAGATAGGATTTGTTGTTGTTGATAATGATTTTGAATAAATGGGTGAGATATATATATATATATAGATAGCTAAAAGAAATATTTGAATAGATAGAAATTTTTGAACAGATAGGGGCTTAGTATTTCAACAGATAGAAAAAATGTAAAAAAAAATTAAACTAACAGTTACAAAATTTGAACAGATTAAAAAATATAGTTGAAAATCTTGAACAGATAGTTGAAAAAAAAAATTGAATAGGGAAAAATTTTGAACTGATAAAGGAGAAAAATTAAATAAATAATCAAAGAATTTAAACAAATAGGATAAAAAATTGAACAGATAGTCAACGAAAGTCAATAGATAAATTAAGGAGTAAAATTAGAAACAAAATATCCTTCAAAACAAATAAAAAGACTTCTCATCAAATTATTTTATTACAAAGAGTGAACTTCTCACTAATAGAAAATATACACTAAACCTATTGCCTTATACCTTCCTTAGATTGGAATTATCACCAATTTTCTCATTTTTAAAAAGTGACACCTAAACTAAAGGATTGGATAAAATAGTATAAAGCGAATTACACTAATAATCCCTGTAGTTTGGGACTTATGTCACTTTGGTCCCTAACCTTTCAATTATGATACATTTGATTCTGAATTTTGAATCTCATTCTAAATAAAAACAATCGAATACATTGTTGCTCCATTTTAAAGGCAAAATTGTCAATTTAATAAAATATAAACTAGTTTGACAAAAAATAAGTGTGAAATTTTTTTTTTGAATTTTTTAAAATTATTTTTACCCACCAAAAATAAAATTATATAAAAATGATAACTTTTTTTACATTTTTATTTTATTATTTTTTTTATCAAATTAATTATTAGTATGTGTTTAAATGATGATCATGTAATGATTGATTGTTTTTGTTGATATTTTTTATGGTTATAATATAATATAATATAATTGATGGTTGTACTAGTTGTTAACATATATTTTTGAATGGTTATCATATAGTGGGTGATTATTAGACTTTTAATACGTAATCAATATGTTTAATATATGAAATTTTTTTAATTTTAGATTTTTTGATTGAATGGATTGGTTTAATAATAACATCAAAATTGTCGTCATGTTTGACTTTTGAAAAAAAATTTAAAACAAATCATTTTTATATAATTTTATTTTCTCTGAGAGTAGAAATAATTTTTTTTTATATTTATTTTCTTTAAATTAGTTTATATTTTTTTCAAAAGTCAAACATGACATCAATTATTAAACCAATCCATTAAATCAAAAAATCTAAAATTAAAAATATTTCATACATTAAATATACACATTAAAAGCCTAATAATCATCCATTACATGATAACCATACAACCATCTATTACATGATAATCATAAAAAAAAATATCAACAAAAATAACCAACTATTACATGATCATCATCCAAACACATACTAAAAATTAATTTGAAAAAAAAAAATTTTAAAAATTAAGATGTAAAAGATTTATCATTTTTATATAATTTTATCTTTGGTAAGTAGAAATAATTTTTAAAAATTCAAAAATATTTTTTTCCCATTTATTTTTGCTAAATCAGTTTATATTTTATCAAATTAACAATTTTGTCCTTGAAATGGAGTAACAATATTTTCAATTATTCTTATTTGGAACGAAAATCAAAATTCAGAATTAAATGTATCATAATTAAAAAATTAGGGATCAAAATAATATAAGTCTCAAATTATAAGGACCGTTAGTATATTTATAAAATAGTAAATTTAAACTAATAAAATTAATCTCCAACAATACAAAAGGCTAGACAAATTTACAACAAGCCTTTAAACAAACAACTTAAAAACAGTCGAACAAGAAATATAAAGAAGAACCATCCATAATTCAATTTGCACACATCCACTGGAAGCCATGTTACCTACAAGCAGCAGCAAATGTTGACACACAACTCAATAAAGTGATGAGCCGCCTTAGAGCAATTGTATGCCATCCTCAAAACAAAGACCTCCTCAGATAAGGACTCATACCAAACACGACCCACAGTTAGTCATCTCAATAGGAAGAAAGTGAGTCAACCGAAGCCTATGACATTAATATACCAAACTAGCTACAAACAATAGCCCTCAAAGCATTTAGTACATAAACCAAAAATTGGGCATAGTGTAACACTCACCCCCACCAGCGAACAAAAATAGACCATGAAGTATTCAGCACTCATCCATAAAGGAAGACAATAGAAAGGTTGCACCCACCGAAATTCGATATATGCACTATTACAACCACTTCAATGTACAACACCACACAAATCTAGGAATCTGACTATGGCACTAGATACAACTTTATGATTTGGGAAAACGAGACAAAAACGAAGAACAGATGTTAAACTCATGACAAAGATAAGGTTCGAAAAAATATGTGAAAACACAAATCAAACCCGAAAGGATGCCAGTTGACAGTACAAATGGCACATGCCAAGGGCCATATGGCACATAACTGAGAGACTTCTTGAATTTGTGCGACACAACATCAAAGGAAAAGATGAGGAAGGAAAAGAAGACTGGAGAAGAAATAAGGGAGAAGATTAAGGGTGGGCGCAGGTCAGTTGCGGTCACGAAATTTTTAATTCGTTATCTGTCCGTCAAATTGACGGATTAGAGAAAATCAATCCGCATCCATTCGCTAATCCGGCGGATGTTGATTGAACGGATTGGCGGATGGCAGATTGATGCGAATCAGTTTGGCGGTTTAAAATTTTATAAATTTTCAACATGTGCACTTTTTTAAAAAAAAAAAAAATAGTACAGTTAATGACTTAAAAAAGTATTACAACCAGTACATACCTTATTCAAAAAAAGAAAGTTTGAAATTTTAGAATATTACAATCACTGCATATTACAACACAACATGCTTCATTTACATAAAATATTAAAATCTGTGATTCTTAAAATATAAAAACAATTCAAACTACCAAAGCCATTAACAGAGTAGTAATAGAGATTGTATGCTTTTGTATTGTTATTGTAGGACAATCTTCACTGTATTTAAAAGATTTAATTCTATTGTGTACAAAACAACAATTAAAATTTAAAGAAATAAAGAAAATGAGAGAATTTGTTTGATTACAAAAATCAAACTTGAAATAATAAATAAATAAATAAATAACAGATTTTATTTTGTTACAAAAATAAAATTAAAATCTGATTAAATAAACAAATAAAAACAGAATAAAATTAAACAACTTACTTGGTTAATTTCTTTGAATAACTTTTCTGATCAAGTCCAGTGTTTAACACTGTGTCCTTAAGACAGATTCGTCCTCTCCCCGGTGCTTTCAGAATTTGGACGTCTATCTCCCAAGATGAAATGATCTATCAATGAATAAAAGCAGCACTACAATTTATTCGTTCGTCGAACACACAAAGTGTTTATACTCTCTCTAACAAGAACTTAATGCAAAAATGAAGAATAAACTTATAGCAGAAGATGGAGTACGAAAATTGGAATTGAAAATCCAAATGGGAGGCTAGTCTATTTATAGATGTAAAGGTGGCTCTTGGTTTTGAATTAAACAGGTACTGTACCTGTTCAATTTGAATTAAACAGATACAAACTGTTTAGGCACTGTTTGGTTTGAAATTCAAACAGATTTAAAGCTGTTGGATTCAAAAACGGAGAGGACCCTGTTTGGATGAACAATAAATCCAAATCAGTTTAATTCTGTTTGAAAATGGGAAGGGCCCTGTTTGGATGAACAGGAAAAATCGGACCAGATTATTTCTGGTTAATTTGAATTTTGAATTTTATTTTATCAAAAAATAAAAATAAATTCAAAAGTTTTTGGCCCAAAAAGATTAGTATTGGGCCGAACAAGCCCAGCCCGCCCGACCGGACGGCGGCAGCGCGTGTGGTGATTTTTGGGTCCAATGGGTCTAGCCCATTTTGCCCATAACCTCTCCTTCTAAAACATTTGGGTATCCCTTGGGGCACACCCCAAGTACCAAACCCATGCCTTATAAACCCTTTCAAAACCTCCCCCCTAATCAATGTGGGACAAGCCTTATTCAATACCTTTAAGGATTTTCCACCAAAACTCCATTTCTATGGAGCACACTTTGGCTTCAATTTCCCATTCACTCGGTAATAGTTTTGAGGAACCAGATATACCACGTGAATCACAACGCGGCATAGAACGCGTTACCACTTTGAGCTGTGTAAAACGACGCACGGGGCCCACCTAAAAATTAGACCAAACTTAGGATAAAATTCTGGTTTTACCCAGAATTTATAACCATTTCTAACAGTTATATCTATATCTGTTTTTGAAAACAAAAATCAACAAGCATATATCATCTTTTTTATTTATTATTTTTAGAGTTAGATTTAAAAATCAAAAAATATATTCAAATTGAAAACTCTTTTTCAACAAAATATATTCAATAGAATATTTAAACTCTTTTTCAATTGAAAACACAAATAAAATATCTAAACAAATAGAAAACACAAAGTCGTACAAATTACTAGGGGTGCTCGCTGTTTGACAATTTGGTTGTGGTCAAAGGAACCTCAAATTCGTCATCCGTCCAAAATTAGACGGATTGGAAAAAATCAATCTGCAACCGTCTGCTCGTCATTACGCATCCGTCCAAAATGCAGTGGATAGGATCGGTTTGGTCGGATCAGTATCTTCGCTGCTCACCCCTAAAGAAGATGATAGAAGACAGAGAAATAGAAAAGAAGGAGGGAAATATTTGAAGGGGAGAAGGAAGACCTCCGGGACTAACCGCAACCCTCTCTCAAGCGGCGTAAATCTAGGGTCTGGATTTGTAGAGAGAGGTTAAAGAAAAAGAGAGAGAAGGTGTGAGGTGTCATGCCACTACAACATGTAAGAATTTTAAAGATTAATTTTTTTGTCTCTAAAAATATAAATTTTGTTGCAAAATAACATTTATGGACTAATTTTAATTATGCCGAGAATAGTCATTAAAAGATTGTTTTAAAAAATCAAAAAATGTGCAAGGACAAAATTTTAGAAATGTCGCTAATAAATGCACTTTTAGGATCAAAATAATTAGTCTCAAGAATATTTATTTTTTGAGTAAAAAATTTTGATCCCAAAAGATTAGTAATATATCACTAAGTGTCCAATTTTGTCGCTAAAAAAACATAATGACACTTTGAGTGATAAAAATATTTTGTCTTTTATTCTTAAAAATTTTATCTCTAAAATCTTAATTTCTTATATTACTATGAAGCATATTTGAATCGTAGAATGATATGACAATAAATAAACGTCAGAATTGATATTGGTATATTAGCTTCAAAAGATGCATAATTAAAAATCATCTAATAGTTAAAACTCACAACTATAGTATAATTTACACTATCATTTAGATTCTTAATTTTACGATTTTGTCATTTTAAACCAAAAAAAAAAAACATTCATGCAACATTCGTTATCTTATTCCTACTGCAATGTACAACTGCAAAAATGGTGGGCTTGAACTGTATGCAAAAATGATTTGTGGCACTAATTTCCTTAGCACTAATGCCCCTAATTTCCTGTTTTGATAAATTTTTTTTTTTTTTTTTTTTTTTTTTTACTATATATAAAATTTCAGGGCATTAGTGCCCCTTTTTCGGGGCACTAATCAGGGTTGGTACATTGAAGGAAAACTACACATCCTGTAAGGCATATTCAACATTGATTCTAAAATGATACCCTTAAAAATTAAAAATGCACGGATTAGCTCCACAATTCCATGAGAGGAGGGCTATGAACTCTCCAACAGTAGGCCTCAAAGTAGACTCTCTAATATTCTTTTGTCTTCTTCTTTTTATTTATTTAATTTTTAATCATCCCTTTGCCACTAATGAGTATAAAATACATTGTGCAATGTGGATATGCACAACCTTGTGGTCATGCAAACTAATCATTTAATCATGAAAGTATATACATGGTGGGAAACAGTTCTAATCAAACATACGTCAAGTGGGACAATCCCATGATGCCTTTGAAATTAAAAAAATAAAAATTTGGACCAATCATGAATCTCAATCTCATCCTCCTATCTCCTTTCCCCCAATTTTTGTATGGAAAATGACTCAGCAAAAATATTTTTTTCAAAGAAAATCAATCTGTAATGATGTTGCATTTATAATTTTTTTTCATATAAAAAACATGAGGCAATCCCATAAATGTTCGGATTTGAAATAAAAAATATAATAAATAAATCGTTTGGTAAAAGAATTATGTACAAAATTTAACATTACTCCGTTTGGAATTTAGTAAGAAAGTATCCACCGTCCTTTCATCCTTCCATATGCCACTCTATGTTTATCTCTGTAACACACAATCTTATTTATCTTCTACGACTCGTGTTATACACGAAATAAAATAATATATTATTTTTTAATAAAATATATATTTTATTTACCGTCAATCTTTTATTATTGTTGTTCATAAGTAAAAAATTATAAATTCATGAGTTGTATATTAATTACTTCCTCTCCCTCACTCAAACAAATTTAGTTGTTAATCAATATGTGTTTTTAATTTTTTTTTGAAAATATAATAATAAACAATTTAGTATATTAGTTTTCTCCCTCCCAACCTATACATTCAATATTTTTTCCTTTAAAATATATAAATAATATGTGCAATTTACTAAAATAAAATAAAAAAGTACAAATAATTTTATGAAATGTGTTCATTCTATTTAAAAATAAAAAATATTAATTTAAAAGAGCACGATTAAATAAAATTTTAAAATTAATAGTTAAGAACTCAAACAAAATAATAGTATAAGACATTTCTTTTTAAATTTTATTGGTAAGGATTTCTATTATGAAAGTTTTAAGTTACAAATATTTAGGATTGAATGTCCTAAACAATAGATTTTTTCAAAAAAGTTTTGTAGTTTGAGACCTTAAAACTCTAAAAGCATCTTCGTTAAAAAAAATCATTTACAATACTATATTAAAAGAATTGGATTATCTCATTTTACTTTTTTTTAGCATATTGCATTTTTTTTTTCTTTTCGTTTTGTAATGGTTAAATAAGTCATACTGCTTTGTTAGTTTTCTTAACTCTTTTTTTTATTTTTTTAATAACTTTCATTTAGGAAGACCTTTTTCTTATTTTACTATTTTTCATTTTTAATGATTTTTTTTTTAAAGGAAAGAAACTGAATAAAAATTTTAATTTTAACTTTGTGTAACATAGACTACCCATTTTTTATTTATTTTTTGTAAAGGTAGATTTGAAAAAAAATTCAACGTGATGAATTACGTAAAGGAGTAAAAGGAATAAGATTTTCTTTTTGAGTGGAGATTAAACTGTGACAATTTTTAAAATTTTCACTTTTTAGCTTGTTTTTATAAAATAGGTTTTTTTTTTTTCCACTTTTTGATATTTGAAAATTGACAAAATGGTTTTTTTTTTTAATTTTAAAAAAGAACTAAAAAAATTACTTTAAAAACCTTAAGCACATGAGGCCTTAATTACATACTTGGTGGGCTAATTTTCAATGTTCAAAAAAAGTACTCATAGTTTTATTCAATATATATTTATATGATTCAAATTGTAATGTGAAGAACTTACTCTAGATCAAATTCTAAGTATTAATATGTAAGTATCAATTCCTGCAAAATTCATTATTAAAGTTATTCCAAATTTTAACCCTAAACTAAATTCCAAATTAATTTTACATACTTGTAATAAGCTTTTGTATGAATAGAGTTTTTCATTGAAGTATATGAACAACATTTCTTTCTTTGAATGCACCTTCAATGAACAAACAAAATAACAATAAAATGTAAAAATGTGAAAATAATACCATTGTAAAAATATTAAATTACTCTACACTTATAAACAAATCATTCACTCTAACAAAGTTTTATTGAGCAAATCATATACTCTAATGACGTTTGATTGAGCATCACTATAAATATAGTAACTATAATGAACAAAAGGATGTAATAGAGTTATAGATTAATTGTATACCTAATATAAGCTTTAAGTTTAGGTGAAGAATAAAGTTTTGGTTGAGAGATATACCAAAATTTGAAGTTTTTACAATTTTTGTTTTTCCTCAAGTTGACATTGTGGAAAGTTCACATGGTGAGGTATAAAGTAAGATGATACATTCATATATACATATATCTATATAATAAAGTATAATGGTTTTTGAATTTGTCTTACATATATTTATCATATTAGGACATTTGGATAGCTTAGATCTATTCAAATTATAAAACAACGGCTGAGATATATTTTTCAAAAAATATCCTACATGCACATTTTTTATTTTCCCGCTTCTCTCTCTTACTTTTTCTTTTTCTCGCATATCCTTCTATAATCCCATGAACCCAACTTCTTCTCTCTTTTATTTTTATTTTTTTATTTTCTCCTATTTTTATTTTTCTTTCTATTTGTATTTTTTTTTCTTTTTTCCTTTTTGTTCACTTATTTTTATTCATATTATATGGAAAAGTCTGGGATCCTAGAATTATAAGCCAGATATTACTATGTGTAGTGGAGATTAAATTAACGAATTTTATAGCCTACAAATTAAATGAATTTGAATAATTAATTATTATTTTTAAATATATTGAATATCAGATAGACTTCATAAATTTATATCTCATATGAATCTTCAACGTCTAAATAATAAAGCAGGATGGTTTTTGAATTTTTTCTACACACATTTGTCCTACTAGGATATTTGAATGGCTTAGATTTATTCAAATTATAAAACAACGGCTGTGATATATTTTTCAAAAAATATCTTACATGTATATTTTCTATTTTTCCGCTTCTCTCTCTTACTTTTTCCTTCTTTCATCCATTTTTCTATGATCTCATGAACCCATCTTCCTCTCTCTTTTCTTTTTATTTTTTTATTTTCTCTCTATTTTTTTTTTTTTTTTTTTTATTTTCTCCTTTTGTTCAATATATTTTACACATATTTCCATACAATGTATGTATGCCCGTATAATTATGTAAGTAAAAGCAGTATTGTATGTATGCCCATGAAAATTGTATGTATGCCAGGCACATCTATCTATCTACCTATATATTATACAAGCAAAAGTGAGTTTTCATGAGAAAATTTGTGAGAACTCCAAAATTTTATAATAAATGGGAGATTTGGTGATAAACTCCTCACTATTTAATTTGTCTTTTAAAAAGACAAGAATTATATAGGTACTTTCAAAATCCCCTAATATTTTAAAATATATTTCTTTTACTATATTATCCTCATATCTATCAGCTCTCCTATTAAGTCATCCTCACAGTGTATTTCAGAGTAAAATTTTACTTTAAATGATAGTAAACTTTACTTTGATTCAGAGTAATTTATTTTGAATCAGAGTAAAGTTTACTATTATTCAAAGTAAAATTTTATATCGTTAAGTAAATCAACAAGTTTTTAATCAGAGTAAAATTTTATTTTATATCATAGTAAACTTTACTTTGATTCAGAGTAAAAAAACTCTGAATCAAAGTAAAGTTTATTATGATTCAAAATAAAATTTTATATCGTTAAGCAAATCAACATGTTTTTAACCCGAGTAAAATTTTACTTTGAATCATAATAAACTTTACTCTGATTCAGAGTAAAATTTTACTCTGAAAATATAATTTTACTATCATTATATAATTCAAATCTACAATGAATCGATAGTAAAATTTTAGTGTTACTAGGAGTCCAAAAACAAATAATAGAAGTACACAATGACAAAGTAAAAGTTTACTATCATTGTATAAAAAAAATTAAAAACAGAACAGATAACACCAAATTAAAAGTTTACTCTCATTTTATCAAACAAAAATAGAGCACATAGCAGAGCAAAATTTTACCCTCATTTTATTAAGCAAAAACAGAGCACAAATCAGAGTAAAATTTTACTTTTATTCTGTCAAACAAAAACAGAGCACAAATCAGAGTAAAATTTTACTCTCATTCTGTCAAACAAAAACAGAGCACAAACTAAAGTAAAATTTTACTCTCATTCTGTCAAACAAAAACTAGAGCACACACCTGATTGATTGAACTCAGCAAATCAACAAAAATAAATCAAAAATAAAAACAAAAAAACTAATCAACATATGTCGAAGATGAAATAACTATTGCATCTTCTTTCATTATTGTGTCTTCTCTCTCTCTTTCTCTTACACACACACACACAGCTCTCTTCCACAAATCTTTATTATATTCGCATATCATCTCTCATACCTCCACTATCTCCATCGTCATTTGGTGTTGCTCATCGTCATAATCATCCGAAGAGAAAGTTACAAGTGATGATTTTTTCAAATCTTGAGACAGAGAGCTTATTCCTTAGGTGCAAACAACGAAGCATTGATTGAGGATGAACTTTTACTATTTTGATCTTCTTATCATTTTTATGGAGGCATTTGCTACCAAATCTGGTCACTCCAACCAGATCTCGTTTGAAACCCTAGCCATGGCGCCATCGTCTATGTATAAGGAATAGTTGTATCAGACGAAACTTGAGAGATTGAGATGGTGATTAGGAAGATTTAGTTGAGGGTATAATAGTTTGACAAAATATTTAAATAATAATTTTTATCCTTTATACAAGACTTTATAATTATGAGTGGGTTCTAAAATATAATTTTTTTCCTAGTCTTTTTAACAACAAAAGGAAGATAAGAGGGGTTTATAGCCAAATTTCCCATAATAAATTTGTGATTTTATCAGAGTAAAAAATAAATTTAAATAGTGTTGAGATTACAATTATATTTTAATCTTAACATTATTTACACTGTGCCTTCAGGCACAAGCATACGCTAATATATATATATAAAGAAGCCAATACTTATCTCATATATTAAAATGATAATTATCTAATTTTATTTTATCTAGAATAACTTTTATGATTTGAAATTTGAATACTCAATCCTCTAAGGGTAATATTTTGTTTGTTTATTTTTATTTTAATATGAATTATTTGGTTTTTAAAGGATATTGCCTTTTTTTATTAAATAAAATGATATATGATCCAATAAAAACTTGAGTATGCCATTATTTTAGTATTTTTAAAATTAAAAAATCAATATTATCTAATATATGTTAATACTTATCTGATTGTAATAATGAGATAGATTTGTTAAAAAATATTCTTATTTATCTTTCCATAGCTTTATTTATTTAATTATTTTTGTATGTTCATATAAACAATAAAATTTTTATTATTATTTTGTTCATAAAGCGAGAAGAATATGGATAGATAGATTAGTTATGAGTAGAAATAGATTAATTAAAATAATATTCTTATTTATCTTCTTATAGCTACATTTTTTTTTTTTAATGTTCATATCAAGAACTTAATATTTTCTATCTCATTTTTTTTTTTTGGTCATCTTTTTTAAAAAATAATAAATAATTAGAAATTAGGAAAAGGGCAAATGAGGCTAGAGGGCTTGTAATGTAAGAAAGAGACAACTAACTTTGAATGAGAAGGGAGGATCAAGACTTTCGAAATTTTTGAAAATTAATTAAATTTACTTATATATATAGTATAGATTCTTAACATTGTTTTTTCTTTCTTATTTGTCCTTAAAATTAGCAACAAGTCGACATAGAAACAATGACAATTTCAATCATATAAAATGCAAGTACAGTAATTTGTGGGATATAATTCTCCTCGTTAAAATTGTACATTCTTATCTAAGAAAATCAAGGGGTTAGTCTTTTTCAAAATTAAATATTAATTATTTCTACCCTATTGAGTTATTTTATTATATTCAGTTGTTTATTTATTGGTATTATATGTTATTTCTTATTGTGACTTTGAGTTTCTAACTATCTGGTGTTACAATATAATTTATTCAGAATTTACTCATAAATATAATTAATTTATTGTTGATTAAGATTTTATTTTATTACATATGTATGACCAAGGTCATTTAATAGGGTAATAGTAGGGATACTAAATTTTTTACCAAATAAATAACTAAATGTCTTACATGGCTATGGGGTCTACAAAATTACGGACTCTACCCTATGTTGTGGGCCCTACACTCATGTGAGATATTTAATCACTTGTTTGATAAAAAATTTGAGATGTGTAACATTTTCCAACTCATTATTAAACCCAAGTGCTTGTTAATTACATTCCTTACATACTTTATGACATGATCGTCTATTTTACTTTATAATTTTGTGAAGAATTTTGTTAACGGATATCTTATTAATACTTGTTATTGAGAGAATCTCTAACAATATCTTTTATTTATTTATTTTAAATTATTACAAATTGTGGTTTCTATATTTTTAGGGAATTACTTATTTACTTTCTCTAACAATACTTTATATATATATATTCAATTTATTCAAATATTATTTTTCAATTTAACTTAATTTTTTAAAAGTTAAGGTGACAGTGATACTGAAAAAGAAAAGAAAGAAGAAAAAACAAGAGAAAAATTAATTTTAGATGCACTAATTCGTATATTAATTAGGTGTACTAACTAATAATATGTCATAATTTTAGAAATTTTGAGTATTTATAATTTACATAATGAATGGGGTTATAATTTTCAAATAATAATGTCATATCACACTAATTAGTATACCAATTGATGCATATAGTACCTATTGTTATATTTTTGGGAGATGAATAGTGGCTTTTCAAATAGTAACATTTTATCAATTTAAAGAGTTACAAAGGACGTCTATTGAATGTTTTAAAATATTTTTTTTGTTTGAATAACTTCTTATTTTGGGCTGTTTTAAGAATTTGGCTAAAAATTAATTTTTGACTTCTAACTTAATTTGAATTACATCACATCTCTATTTTTTTTATACATTTAAAAAAAAAAAATCAAAAAATTAACTTTTAACTCAGTTTTCAAAACAAGTGTTTATTAATGAACAGTTAATTTAAAATTTTTAACTTATATTTTTAATACACTTGTTAACTATACATTTTGCAAAAATAATTATTTGACAAAGCCATTAATAACATTTAAGAAATTAGACCAACCTCCTCCGACTTAAAAAAAAAAAAAAATTCAAAATTAATGTAAATAAAGTATAAAAAAAATGTAAAATATATATTTTCATGTAAAAATAATAGTAATAATATTTTTTTATTTAGGTAACTAATAAATTATTAATAAAAATAAATTCAATATAATTATATCAAAATTGTAAAACTTATCACATTTACTTCTAAGAGATTAGCGTAATTTATCAATTTTAATTAATTTTATTTTTCTGTAACGCTTAAATTAATTTATTCATGATGTATATTTGCACTATAAAAACCGACCAGTCGATTTCTATTTTCAAGCCGACGCTCATCTTTTCCATCACTAGTCCAGCCCCTAGAGAAAAATCCACAGCTGCTCTATCTCTCCAATTTTCTCTCTATATATACACATATTGTAATTGAAATTTCACCAATATAGCAGAGTCTTGATTAATGCTTCAATTGAAATACCATGGATCCCGAAGATTTCCCTCAAAGCGTTTTCCATTTTTGTTCTTCTTGTGTTCCATGCTTTTCTTGCTCTTCCTCTTCATCATCTTCGTTGCGCTCTTCCTTGTTTTCTGGAAGTATTGTTGTCTTGGAGCCCAACCCCATGGCCTCTTCGATACCCACCTCGCCATTCACTGTTTTCGTGTCTCCTTTCGCTCCCAACTCCTCTTCTTCTGCTGAAGAAGTCGCATGATTCTCTAATTCCCCCAATTTTCTTTTCTTTTCTTTTCTTTCCATCATTGTTCTATTTTGCTTTTTATTTCTCTCTCTACAATGGCTTGTGTATTGCTGACTGGTTTTTGTCATCATCGGATGACTTCAATTTCTACTACTAATTCTCCTACAGTTGGAAGTTACAGTGATCATCGTTTTTTCAGGTAATTGTTGTGATGATTCTTGGGAATTTTGCAAATTTTGATATGGGTTTTTGATAAATTAGTTTATTTCTTTGTACTTGATTATGTATGTATGTATATATTGGAAAGTTGGAGAGGAATTTGAGGTAAATTATCCCCCAATATGGTCTTGTTCTGTATTGTGATTATCAGGTATGGTTATAATCGTCGTTGTTGGAGTGAGGATGAGAAAGGGATGAAGAACAATTTTACTCGGATCCAAATTGGGGCTCACAAGAAGAGGAGGTTGAGCTTTTCGCCTCAGGCTTGTTCTGCTCTAGTGACGGCAAGAAATTCATCTCTGACCAATTTTTATCAGGAGGTTTGTCTTGTCAATGTTGTAACTATTGATTCCACACTGGTTAAATGAATGGTTTGATTGGCTTGATTATCTTTTGCCACTTAACATTATCATACTCTTTTTGCTTTAGTTATTGCTAAATTGTTGCTCATTTTTCTGATTATTCTATTACCCATTTTGTGATATGAAATCTTGATCAATGCTTTAATATTTACCAGGTGATTGAGGCTGCAAGGGAAAAGTTCACTCGGGAGATATCCTTCCAGTCCAAGGACAAAGACATCTCCCTTGCAAAAGTAATTTTGTTTCTTGTTTGTTATTTTTGTTTCGAGCTAATGATGGTTAGTCACAGAATGATCGGGCTAACCGACCTTACTTTCTATTTGTCCTATGAAGGGAGGACTATAATCTGTTCCTGTTTCTTAGTTGCTTTAGTGTTATTGGCATTTTGGCACATACCTTCCCATTAGAAGGATCATACTCGAAACGTTGCTTCTAGAATTATTGTTATTTTGTTTGTAGTAGCATTCTATGGACTGTAGATTTATATACTATCTTGAGATTTTGCTTCATTCCAAAATGCCATGTTGCAGGTTCTTCTGTATGTTGCTGCTGAAGATGAGGCATTTATGGCTTTGAACCGAGAGAAGGATGCTTGTTCACTTCAAAGTGAAAGGAAAGATGCTTCTGTCCTGTCTAATGCCCAAGCATGGGATTCCTTGGAGGAGACGCCTTTGGCTGGAAAGAGTATCAACGGGTGGCTGACTGAGTTGGATACTATTGCCAAAGAAGTCAAGGCAGAGTTAATTTCAAGAGACATAGGTTGCCATTTGGTTGAAGTTTTGGAGGCGGTGAACTTAGTTCTTTTTGAGTCAAGAGGTTTCAAAAGGCCACCTGTACTAGTAGATTCGAAGTATTCATACTTGCACTCAGTTTTGAGCTCTGGATGTGGCAGTGGTAAAGCTTCATTGTCATCTCTTACTTGCTTATGTGCATTGCGTTGTTTTGGCCATGCGCAGGGGCATTCTAAAATCTTTTTCTGCTGATTGTTTATGTGGTCTCTTTTATTCAGTCGATATTGATGTCACCTGACATATGGTTATCTTGTTGGCAGCAATTTTACTTAGTGTAATTTATATTGAGGTTTGTCGAAGACTTAATCTGACAATTGTGGGATCTCGAGTTGGGGAAGAGTTTTTAATTTGGCCCCAAACAGAGAATCCTGAGGTGTGTTAATCTTTTGAACTTGTGATTACAAACACTTCATGTGATATCAGTGCCTACTACCCAAATGCACATTGCCAATTACTTATTTATTCTTCAGTTCCATATCATGTGGGAAAACCCTAGTATATGATGGTCATACAGGTTCTAAGTGCTCCTAAATTTTCTGTCATTTTAGGAGCTGTTCAAGATAACTTCAGGACATAGTTTGTTTGGGGTTGTTAATGGAAGGTGCGTGGACGACCCAAGATCGAAGGCCTCTGATTTAAATAGCAATTCGCTTTCAGGATTGGACATTGCAACAAACCGAGACATTATTGGGATTGCTCTAGCAAATTTGATTGTATGTTCTAATCCCTAAAGCAGTGTCACATGAATATTTTTATGTTACTCCAGTGATTCCATTAACCCATATTTTTTGAATTACCTCCTCACCTCCCATGAGAAAATTGAAAAAAAAAAACGTATAACGTATAATATTGCAGAGGCTTCATTGGAAACGTGCTTCAAGAACAAACCATGGTTTGATGCTAACTTCTCCACTGAGGCCTGTTCATGACACTAATGACAAACTGAGCAAGATAGATGGTTCAAATGTTCCTTTGGTGCGGCCCCAAGATCTTAGGTACCGATCTTATGCTCCTTTGTGGCATTGGTTACCACCTATCCAGTTCTTTCCTGATCATGCAGGTGCTGTTTTGTGTTGTCCCTACAGGTTCAAGATGCTAATTTTGCAAGATTTGCATGAGAAAGGGGAGAATTGTGAAATATGGACTCATGATAGAGTCCCAGTAGATTCTAGTTTCCTAATAAGGCTAATTAATTTTTTGTCTATGCTGTGATGATGCTTTATTTATTATATTTGACTTACAATCTGCAGATGGGTTTTATACCTTCCCAGTTACAGCTCCTTTTCATCTTTAATGCAGCGCTTTACTCTTCTTATAAGTTAAGATATTGAAATTACAGATAATCCAGGACTATGAAGGTTGAATGAATGACTCAGGCTGTAGCCCAAGTGGTTGTGAGAGGGCATTTAGGTGCTAGTGAGGTAGTTTTAGGTTTGAGTCAATGGTGTGGCATCTGCTTGATGTAGTAATCTAACTCTACTAACATACTAAAATCCTACCGTGTGACAAAAAAATAAAAAATAAAAAATAAAGGTTGAATTGGTTTTGTAATGGATTGCTATGTAGATTTGCTTGTGGGTCATATTCTCCCATATGCGAGCCTCTTGATCATAGTTACACTATAAACTAGGCTTTTAATTTGGCAAAAATTTATATGAATAGATTGTAACGCACCCCTTCCACTATTGGGGAACTTAAAATGTAGCCGATGGTGGGCGTAATGGTCAAAGTTGCTTATTACAAACTTTGCTTATTTCTTATTTTAGTGGTTAAATACACACACACACACACACAAGTCATACATATTTCAAAATGTCAATTGTCTGTTATAGAGACATTTACCTGACGCCTTACTAAAAATATTATTCGAGAAAGGAGGTGGGTTGGTTCTGATCATTGATATTGTCTGGCGGGGTATAGATCCAAGTTCTAGTCTTTACATAGAGTTATCCGGCAAAGATCTATATTTTGAAATGATACTTCCATGTTGTTAAACAGGATGCATGTGCTGAGCACAGGCTGGATGCATGTGTTGTTCCACTACAATTATCGTGTGAATAGCCTGTAGAAAGTATTGTCTTCTACAATAAGCTCTTCTTACCTTAAAAGATTTGCCTCTTATGTTGAATTCGCTTTGTTATATTTTCCTCACTCCACATGCTTAGCCTTGTGGAGTTTAAATTTTGTGCATTGAAATGCAGCGATACATCACCCTTTTGTAACTCGTTGAAAATTGCACAATAGCAATGAATCTTGCTGTAACATCCTATTTATGTCCACATATGTTAACAAATAACACCATGCTTGGTATCTTATACTTATTTTTTAGGCTGGCTATCATGGCTTCAGAAAGATTGTTGATTCTCCAGCCACATAATTGGACTTTGAGGAGAGACCATGGCTTGATGTTGTATTACAGTAGGTATGAAGTCAGTATCTTCTTTGCTTTTGTGTTTGTCAGGATGATTGTTTGCGATTCATCTTTCTTTTCAAATTATGTGGTAAAAAATTATTCCGCCATATTTCAGGGAATACGAGGCAGCAGTCCAAGAGCTTAGCATTTGCATGGCCTTTGCACCCGAAGAAGAGGCAGGAGTTCTAGAACCATTTGTTGAGAAATTGCATTTGTTGCGGCTTGAATCATCATGGAAGTCTTTGGGGCATAATGGTCCGTTGAGAGTTCCTTAACTTGTTTGTACAATACCCGTGTTTTCCTAACTTCTTAAATCCTTAGGTTCTTATGAAAATCATTGTACTGTATCTATTGTCTTTTTCGACTTGGTAAGATCCATATATGCTCAATCATCCGACAGCACTTGGGGTAGATCCTTTTTTAATCAACCTTTTGCTTTTGGGGTTTTCATTTCTGTTGTGACAACCGCCTAGCGACGTGGTACTGTATTACATTTCTGGTTTGTTATGAGTTAAAAGCTGTTCTATTGAGGAGTTGATATCTGGTATTCATTTGTGTCAATGCATTACAAAATTTTAGGGTTCGTTTGGTTTGATTTTCTGAAAAAATTTTGGGAAATTTTCTCTACAAATAAGTTTTCAAAAGTAATCAAACCAAACAAATTTTCCCAAATTTTTTTTCCAAAACTTGTAAACCAAACAAGTTTTCCAAACAAATCTCTCTCTCACATATATCAAATCAATCACTTTTTCTAAAACTCTCTCTCAAAATCATTTTCCAAAACATCTTTTGAAAAAAACCAAACCAAACATGTTTTCGTACTTTTTATTTCTAAAACACATCTCTCAAACACAAACCAAACATATCCTTAATATTTCTTTACAGTACATCAACTAACCCGGTAAGTGTTGTATTTTTTTAGCTTTATGATGATAAATGTAGAGATTAGCTCTAGTCAAATGTTCCGAAACAAAAAGTTACTGGGTCATAATTCTAAATATACGCCCACTGACATTCTCTCTACGACTACTCCCTCTCACAAGGAACTCTGCTCATTGGAGATCGTGGTCTCAAGATGGAGAACTTTAGAAGCAAGCGGTCCTCATGAACTTTATTACAAGCTCATAATCAGCTGATTATCAGTTTACAAATGAGTTGAGCCTAAACTGTTCTCAGTGCAGTGAAACTCAATTCTTTGATCAAAATAAATTTCCCTTTTGCTTGAACTTTCACAACGCAGATAAGGTTAGGTAAAGGTCAGGTCAAGCTTTCTTGATTGGGGGACCCAACTAATCCTAATCTATCTCATTATTTTTTTATATTCTATTTTTGTTTTTTATATCATAAGCTAATCTGTTTTATATGTCACAAAAATTGACTCATTGTCAACAAACCTATTTACTTCTTTTCATGAATCTTGTGTTTTGCCCAAAAGCTAAAAAAGGTAGGTTACTTGTGCTTCACCTATATGTATCTGTCATGTGAATGGTGCTCATGCTTCTTTACATAGCAAGGCCTCATAAATTATTTATCTTATTCAAAATGATGATTCCATCAAAAATGATAAAAACTGAATTATAAATCATCATTCATCATTGAATAATAGTAGGAATTATGAAAAAAATATTATGAAATGATTCATGAAGATTTTTCATCCCTTGATTAGTGTGTGGTGTTTTCTTATATGTGTAATCTAATGGTAGAGAATCTTTCATGATCATTTTCATGATATTTTTTTCATGATACATAGCATTACTCTTCATCATTACAAGGTGAAGGTGAAATGATCATTCATTATATTATTCATTAAAAAATTATTAAGTATGAATTATAAACTCACTGATGATGGTGGAAGATGAGTTTGTGTAGTGAACTATTAGATTGTATTTAGATTATAAATTAGTGGAATGATATGAAAATAGGCTAGTTTGGCATAACCTAAATAAGCCAAAAAGTCAAAAAGTCACTATCTTATTTAAGTCACATCATCTTATTTAAATCACATCACCTCTCTAACACATCACATCAAACTCAACCCAAACCCAACCCAAACCCACCAATAAGTCAAAAAGTGCACTTTTTTAGGACATCCTAAACCAACCCTTACGGAAGCAAAAAGTGAGCAAAGTATAATTTTAGTTTTTTTTTTGGGTAAATTAATTCATAAATATAAATATAAGATGCAAACATAATATTAATGGAATATTCCTACTACACATTTTCTCTCTTTGGAGAACCATGATTTGTTGCCTGGTGTTTGAAATTAGTTATAACTCTTTCTCTCTTTGTGGCCCAGGCCCACGAAAGCCAGCCTAACATTAACCTAATGTGTTGCAGTATATTAGATGGGCGGCATTTGCTTAGGATCAGACTGGGAAAAAAATAAAAAAATAAAAAAAATTGAAACTTGGTTTTAGTTTTCAAATTTATCATTTATCATTTTTTTGGGACAATTGTAAAAAAGTGACAATAATATCACAAAAAAATTGTAAAGTGATGAAAGTACAAACAGTTTATGCATTAGATTGAGCAAATAAGTCTTGTACTTTCATAACTTTGTAATTATTTTATGTTGTTATCACTTTTTTTTGCAATTGTCTTCTTTTTCCTTTTTTTTGTTTTTGTTTTTGTTTTTGTTTTTTGGGTTCTATGCTAAGAAAATAGGAGAATATCAGATAAATAAAAATTATAAATTAAGTACAAATGTTTTTAAATATATATAGCTCTATTATTTTTATATAATTTGTTTTAGAATGCAAATATATTTTTTTTAAATTTAAAAATATCCTTTTGATATTTATTTTGGTCAATTTTATTTTTAATTTTTCAATTTCAAAAAAAAAAAAGTTCTGAAATAAAAAGAGTCATTTTTCAAAACTTATTTGATGAAGAAAAAAAAAAAAAACTTTTTTTTAAGATTAAATTATTCACCAACTATAAACCACTAATTTATGAAAACAGAAATGATACAGACTAGGGGTGCAACTCGGGCGGGCTCAACTCGAGCCTAGCCCGAGTTTTTTTAGGGCTTGGGCAACTATATCTTGTAATTTGGACGGGCCTGGACAGATTTTTGATGTCCGAATTGTAATTCGGGCCGGGCTTGGGCAGAACCAATGGCCAACCCGAGCAACCTGAACCCGAATTAAATTTAATATATTATATAAATTATATAATATATATAAATTAAGTAAAAGAGTTAGTCTTAATTTTTAATTTTTATTTTTTGGTGACCAGAAAATAACTTTGAATAATTCTCAATTCTTTGTTAATTATCAATTCTACCTACAGGTTTCAAAACAAATCTACTTACAAGTTTCTGGGCAATTCGGGCAATTCAGGCAATTCGGGCTAGCCCGAGTTCAAAATACAAAGCTTGGGTCGGGCTTGGGCAGCAAAGCTCGGGTTCATGTTCGGGCTTGGGCACTGCTCTGGGCAATTCGAGTCGGGCTTGGGTAGACCCCCAACCCGACCGAACCCGCCTGAGTTGCACTCATAATACAGACCCCACAAATATCCCACCCTCACAACCCTTATGCACACGTGTCAAAGAGATAGGAAAAAAATAAAGGGTAAATTACAAATACACCTCCTGAGGTTTGCTTAAAGTACAAATTGTCTCTTGTGGTTTGAAAAATTATAAATACCTCCTTGTTAGTATTTTTGATTTAATAGAATTAACTAAAAAAATGAAATTCATAATTGCTCTCCTATATAGTAATAAAATTACCTAAATTATTAACTGAAATATATTTATAATATTATTAAAAACTGTCAATTGACTTGATGATTTATTAATAGGGGATTTGGTGATTGACCCCTCAATGTCTAATTTGTCTTTCAAAAGGACAAAAATTATATAGGTCATTTCAAAATCCCCTAATATTTTAAAGCTTGTTTCTTTTACTATATTATCCTCATATTTGTCAGCTCTCCTATTAAGCCATCTTCACAGTGTATTTCAGAGAAAAATTTTACTTTGAATCAGAGTAAAGTTTACTACGATTCAATTGTTAAACAAATCAACATGTTTTTAGCCAGAGTAAAATTTATTTTACTTTGAATCATAGTAAACTTTACTCTAATTCAAAGTAAAACTTTACTTTGAAAGTACAATTTTACTTTGAATCAGAGTAAAGTCTACTAAGATTCAAAGTAAAATTTTATATCGTTAAGTAAATCAACATGTTTTTTACCAGAGTAAAATTTTACTTTGAACCATAGTAAATTTACTCTGATTTAGAGTAAAATTTTACTCTGAAAGTACAATTTTACTATGATCTAAGGAGAGTATCCAAATTTTATCTATATATATTTTCTAGGGCAAATTACACAAATAGTCCCTATAGTTGGAGGCTTGTGTCACTTTGGTCCTTGACTTTTCAATTGTGACACATTTGACCCTGAATTTTGAATCTTGTTCCAAATAAGGACAATTGAATATATAATTAGATTTTTAAGGGTAAAATTGTCAATTTGATAAAATATAAACTAATTTGACAAAAATAAATGTCAAACAAATATTTTTGAATTTTTAAAAATTATTTCTACCCACTAAAAATAAAATTATGTAAAATTGATAAATCTTTTAGACATTTATTTATTTTTTTTACCAAATTAATTTTCATTGTGTGTTTGGATGATGATCATGTAAAATTACTTTTAAAAAATTAATCATGTAATTTTTATTAATTTTACATAATTTTATCATTGGTGGATAAAAATAATTTTAAAAAAATTTAAAATATTTTTTTGACATTTATTTTTGTCAAATTAGTTTGTATTTTATCAAATTGACGATTTTACCCTTGAAAAATTTAATAATATTTTCAATTGTCCTTATTTGGAACAAAATTCAAAATTCAGGGTCAAATGTGTTACAATTGAAAAGTCAGGGACCAAAGTGACACAAGTCCCAAACTATAGGGACTATTAGTGTAATTAACCCTATTTTCTATCAATCCAAATTTTTTGTGTGAATTTTCTATTTGTCTAATTTTCTGCCTGTTTAAAACTTGTATGTTCAATAACATCAATTTGTTCTTATGTAGTGAAAGATTCACAATCTGTACAAATCCTATATGTTCATCATCTCGAGAAGTTGTTCACCAAATCCTATCTGTTTATCATTATCATTATCAATATCAACAACAACATCAAAAAATAAAAATAAATAAATAAACAGATTTGTTGAACTCATCACCAAATCCTACATGTTCACGATCATCAACAATAACATATTCAAATCTGAGATAGATATTCAGATCTGAAGATGAAGATTCAACAACAATAACAAGAAGATAGTGTGTGGGGGGTGTGTGTGTGTGTTTGAGATGACTGTTACACTATATCATTCACTTCCAAATTTGATGAGTGAGTGATAATATACACACACACACACACACACATATATATATATAGAGAGAGAGAACAACAAGGAGAGAGGATGACGATGGGGCTAATTGTGCCGTCTTCTGAAGCTTTTTAGTGAGATTTCATAGAATGAGTCACTCAGATCTTGAACCTTCTTTCTCAGATCTGTATGGTAGTGGTCTTTCTTATCGATCTCTCTTTTACTCATGTCTAGAATCCTTGGCAACCACCTTATCGCTGAGAGTGGAGGGAGAGAGAACTTGTTGAAGCTTTTCGGCGAGATCTCATGGCGGCGAGGAAAAGCACGGTGGTAGTGGCGTTGGAGGATGCAACGACTTTAGATGTAAAGTGGAGAGAAAGAGGAGAAGGAAGAGGGAATGGGAGAAAGGTGGGGAGAGAGTGGGTGCAGAAGGTGAGAAGATTTAGTTGAGGGTATAATAGTCTAATAAAATATTTAAATAATAAATTTTGTCCTTTATGCAAGATTTTATAATTATGAGGGAGTTTAGAAAGTATAATTTTTTTCTTAGTCTTTTTAACAGTGAAAGGAAGGTAAATGAGATTTATGGCCAAATTTTCTTTATTAATAAAAGGGCGATTTGTTATGAAATTAGAAATCTCGGGGGTGGAATGTAATTTTCAAAATCATAGGGACGATTCGTATTTTAATCAAATCTCAAAGGATATATTTTTATTTTATCCAAAAATAAAAAAATAAAAATACACTTGACCAATCACAATCATTTAGAAATTATGAGAGTCTCCCAAAATAAACGTTCCAAGTATTTTTCTTACCCCAAAAAACCGCTTAAACCACACATCAGCAAAAGTGGGCTCCTGCATTCTAACTTCACACTTTTTCCCTGAACACACTACTAACTCCAAACCCATAGCATAACCGATCAAATTCAAAGAACCTTTAGAATGATCAAATAAGTGAATTCTTGTAAATTTATCATTGATTTACGCTGATCAAATTGAAGAACCCATGGCCACCATTGCAACCACATCTTCATGAAATCTCATCCAATGATTATCACCATTACAATTGCAAATGGGAAATTTAGTTCTGACTGAGTAGTGTTTAATGAATTATTTTTTCAATTATGCTAGAGATCCAGGACCCCCACAACCCTCACAACATTTGTGAGAGAGAAGGAGGAAAAATAAATAAAAAATAATAATGAGTGGTCACCAATCAATTGGAGACCGTGAAGGTCACAAAATATGGGAGTCTCAAGTTTTATTCTTATTTTTTTTAGGCTTCTCTGTTCGTGTTTAATCTTGAATGAAATTGGATTGTTCAATGAGGAACCCATTTCAAATCTCCATCCTCCATTTTTGTTGGTTGAGATTATAGAAAATGGAAGTCTCAACAATTATCAAATTAGAACATTTCATATAGGCATGTTTTGGGAACAAAAGAAAAAAAAGCTGCGTTTTGTAGTTTGGGCCAAAAAAAGTCAAAAAGGCTTTTTTGCCATCAAATCATTTAGGAATGTAGCTAAAAGTTATTTGTGAAATTACAATTTTACCCTTTATGTTGTTTAAATGAGCCACATGGGTGAAGGTAGTTATTTTTTAAAATGAGTGGAGTATTTTGGTCATTTGATTATGATGTCACAGCATAAACAAATATTAAGTAAAAAAAGTCAAAAATCAACTTTTTACTAATTTCCCAAATGACTTTCTAAAAAAGTCAAAAAGTTTGGTTAAAAGCCAAAAAATTATTTTTAACCATTTTCTCAAAACATCTCATAAAGAAAGATCAATTTCATGTCTTGGGTAAACCACTCACTGAAGCCAAAAAACCTATTAGTCAATTTCCTTAGAAGTTGAAGGGGCCATCGAAGGGGTTAATTGTTGTTGCATTGGTGGTAGGGACAAGAGTGGAAGCCGGAGTCGGAGTCGAAACAGGAGCTAGAAGAGACTGAGATTGAACGAAAGGCAAAATGATAGCACAAATGAGAGCAAAGATCACAACCACACCAAATGAACCCTAGAAATTGCCACTCTCTCTCTCTCTCTCTCTCTCTCTCTCTCTCTCTCTCTCTCTCTCTCTCTCCCCATAAAATAAAAAAACTAGGAACCTAAAAGCCTACATACACATGGTAATTAAGAGCTCAATCTCAATTATCTCTTAAGATGTAATCTCTAACGTTGTATTTAGTTAGGGGATTTGAAGAAGAATTTGAAAAAGTTAAGGAAAAAATGTGTGAAATTATATGAAATATAAGTATACTAGTACATGCTCGTGTTGTGCTTGAAGGCACGGTGTAAATAAAATATGTGAGCAAAAATGAGAAATAAATAAATAAATAAATAAAGAACTAGGAAATAAAATAAAAAATGGTGAAAAATAAAAAATAAATAATAAAGAGGAAGGAAGGTGAGCAAGAGAGAGAGAGAGAGAGAGAGAGAGAGAGAGATTGCATGAGTGAACAAAAATGGGGGGGAAAAGAAGGTGGGTGAGTGAGAATTAAAGAAATCTTGACCCTTAATGAATTTGGGAATCAATCACAACCCTTGAAACAAAATATATCTCTAAGACATTTTGACACATTTTCAAAAACCCTCTTGCTTTATTATATAGATTTGGAGAAGAATTTGAAAAAGTAAAGGGAAAAAATGTGTGAAATTATATGAAATATAGGTATACTAGTGTATGCCCATGCCCGAAGGCACGGTGTAAACAAAACAAGTGAGCAAAAAGGAGAAAAAAAAAATAAAGAAATAGGAAAGAAAATAAAAAAGGGGGAAAAATAAAAAATAAAAAGGAAACAGGAAAGAAGGTGGGTGTAGACACCTCATTTTTGACGGCCCTTACGACTTGGACGTCATCGCTTGCGCACCCAATGATGAGTGTATATGTTTGTTAAGTGCTTGAAGTCCTTAGAGGAATGCCATAGCTTTGAGCCCTCCAAACCTTGCACCGCTGTTGCCCTGTTTTTGGACCAAAACCTTGGATTTTCAAGCCTGCAACCTCAGGTGTCCTGCCAGCCACTGCTATGGGTTGTCAGCCATTGCTTCTGGTTGCGGTCACGGATATGGCTTGCCAGTCACCAATGTGTTTTGCAGATATTTAGTGCCAGCTGTTTGCATAGATGCTTGCATCTGCTCCCACGTGTATAGTTGGATGTTTCTAAGGAAGGTTCATGTTTTTTTCTATATATAGATGACCTTCCCTCTTGCTTTAGAGGTTAGAAAAATTTTGGAGCAAAATTTTTCCTCTCTCTCTTCAATTCTCTTTTGCAAATTTCTACATCCTTGCCTATACACTCTTCACCTTTGCCTATACACTCTTAGTCAAACCTCTCCATCTTTGAGCTGAGATATCTTTGAGCCTTGTTTGAGCTCTTGAGGGTGTGTTTGCCTTGTTTTATTGCTTGAAAGTGATCTCCTCTTTAAGAGGTATAAAGCTTTGCCTCTTTTCTTGCTTTATTTATTCTTACTATTTTCCAACTATTTTTGGGCTATAAAAACTCTGTATTTTTGGGTTGAAACTTGGGTTTTAAAGCCAATAAAGGTTGAGGGGTGGTTCACCTTTATTTACACCTTGCTCTCAAGGTTTTGACCCTTGTGTTTCCCACCTTTACACTATATTTTTTTGAGCTTTTAAACATTGATTTTCAGAGTTATTTTAGTGGCTAAAAACATGGTTTGAAGTCCAAAATTGGAAGGGTTAGCCTTCCCTTCTTGTATTTTGCTTACTAGCCTAGCATGATCCATGTTTTAGCTTATTGTCCTAGCTATTTTTGTCTTAATTCCACTATGTTTTAGGACTTATTTAGTACTATTTTAGAACTGTTTTTAAGTGTTCATTGCATTTGAGACTTATATTGCATGCTTATAGTGTAATTGTCCTCATAAGTTTGGTGTTTTAGGCCTGAGACACCACCTTATTTGAGTTGATTGCATTTATTTATTGCTTTTCTTACTTGTTCTCACCTTTAATGACCTCTGCAACCTTCTTCTTTTCTTGGCCTTTTCTTTTCTTTGAAAGTGGTTTCAAATTATTTGTTTGTTTAGGCATGAGATCGAGGTGTTATGCTTAATGGTTTAATCCCTTTGGGAGTTCATTACCAACGGTATGATGTCTCTTTCATGCCCAAAGCAACACTTGGTTTGATCCCTCTTTCCATTAGAGGATTTAAATTCACTTGTGGACTTAATTGACTAAAGAATTGAGAGTTAATTAAAATCGTCTAATAAAATTGGTGAATAAAAAAAGGTGCTAGATAATAATTTGGTTAGGGTTCAATCGGACGTTAATTGAAGCCTTGAGTCTTGAGTTGTTTCATACTCATTAGTGATGAAAACGGTTCAAGATTCATTGTCAACTACTTCCCTTGATCTTTTATGATAGGGAGTTGGTTTTGAGAGTTTTGTTTTATTGCATTCATTGAATTTGCACACTTGATTCATAAGCCATCATACAATGAAATTGCATCTATTGGTGATTTGTGAATTAAACTTACTACTCCTTTCAGTTGTTCAAATGATAAGGAGGGGTAAATTGTGCAAACAAACCCTTGAAAATGCCTATCCATGCTCTATTTGCTCTCTGTTACAACAAGATAATCTAGTCATCAGTGGCCGGTAGGTCATTATTGGTGGTCAGCAGGCCATCATCAGTGGACGGCAGGCCCTCTGTAGGCCACCACTGCAAAATCCAGTAGTGTCCTTTTGAAGTAAAACAGAGTTGGTCCTGAAGTGGAAATCAGTGCAAGTGTTTTACTGTGCAACAGAGGCATTTAGTAGCAGAAATAGTGACTTTTTTGGGTGGAAAGTCCATGCATGCATGAGCATTCCTCGTTCCCAAGGAGAAGTAATTAGAATAGTTAATTTGAATACATCGTTTTGTAATGAATTAGTTAGCTAATTTTGTCTTGTAATAATTAGTTAGCTAGAATAGTTAATTAATTCGATTTGTAATAATTAGTTAAGTAGTTTAGCTAAATTATTCATTTGGGTTTGTAATAATTAATTAATTAGTTTAGCTTTAATTAGTTAGCGAGTTAGTTGATTTGAACCCTCCTGTGTGAGGGCGTAATGTTGTAATAATGTGTCTGTCTTCCAACCCCACATCTTTCTCCCTTTTATTTGCTAGCTTATGATGGTTAGTTTAGAGCATCATGTTTGGTTTAGCATAACTCATGTTTGCATCCACTTGTATTGCATGCACCGAGGCTCGGTTCATCATTCTAACTTGTATCATTAGTTAAATACTTCTTTGAATACGTACTTAGACCACATGCTATTCACTTGATTTATATGCCATATTAGTAGCCGAGCCTATTTAGATTGCATATCGCATGTGTTGTATTAGTCATGTTGCATGGTTAGGATCATGCATTTTTCTAACTCTTTTGTTTATTTTGGCTTGGAGTACTAGGTGAGCCTTTTACTTACTTTAGCATATTACATGATGGTGATTATTGCCATGTCTAGCATGCTTGCCATGAGGCTAATTGCTTAAATGCTATAATTGTTTGAATGCTTGTGGATGAAGGTTAATTGCTTGAATTGGAATAATTTGAGTAAATGTTCATATGCGATCACTTTTTCAAGTGGTACATATTCAAAACAATTTTCAAAAAGAACATGAATCAAGCGTTCCAATTCTTGCAAATTAGCCTATACTTGTGACGACCCTACCATGTATAGTAATTAGCACTCAATTAATTGAGGAGATTTGAATTTTAAATGTCAATTATTCCAATTCAATCCGAGATTTATGAAAACTATGGAGACTGGTTCGTATATAATTCTATTGAGGATTTATTTTGGAATTAGAAGTTTTTAGCCTAAATGGCTCAAGAAAGTATAATTGGTGAATTGAATTATTTTAATTTCGAGTATCGGACTGTATGAGAATTTAATTAAATATTCGATTCAGATTTATAAAATTGAGATTTGATTAATTGGGTCCAAATTGGAGTTAATTAAGTTATGAAAATTGGGAATTAAGGTTATTGTGAATCAAATTTGTTTATGAGGCATTCAATTAAGGTATTCATTGAGTATGTAATTTATTGGCGAAGATTTTGAAGTTTAATCTGAAATTGAAGACCTTAATGATTTAAGAAATCAAAATTGAGGATGGAAATAAATTTAATTTGATATTTGGAGCTTTTTGGAAGTTTGACTAAAAATCTGATTCGGATTGATAAATTTGAATATATTTAATTAGGCTCTAATGGAAGTTAATTAAACTAATTAAATTATGTGGGATTTGAGATTAGTTATATTTAAGTAATTTTGTGTTAATCAAAATTTATTAAGATTAAGTGATGCTTAATTAAATTAATCCTAGACATAAATTAAATTATGAAACAAACTAGAATTGTGGGTGTGGATGTGTGTGTGCAGAGAAATTGTGTGTGTGCATGTGAGTGTTGTGTTGGAGCTCAAAGAAATGTGCAAGTGTGTGCACGTGTTACAAGGAGTGAGAGTGTGTGTATATGTGTCTTGTGTTGAGTTTTCTTTTATCAGAAAGAGAGGGTTTGGCTTGTGAAGGGTGGAGAGCTTAGAAAGAGAGAGAGCTCAAAGAGTGTAGAGAGAGAAACCCAAATTTGGGTGAAAGAGTGGAAGAAAGAAGAGCAAATGTAAAAGGAGCTCAAGAAATTCTGCAAACTCAAAATTATAGGTAAGGATTTTAAGTTTAATTTAAAAGATTAATCTCCGTACATCTTGAAATTAAGAGAGTTTTGAAGTTATGTTCATGAATTAAAAAAGTTTTAGAATCAATAACATGTAATTAAAAAGAATTAGCAAGAAGATGAAGAAAAGTTGAGTTAAGTGTAAGATTATGGAAATAAACATGGAAATTGATTATTTTGCTTTGATGTTGAATATCTTGCATGAATTTGGGCCTCATTTTTACATGGATGCAATTTGGAAGAATTAAAGAATAAACATGGAAATAATTGTAGGAATTCTTCAAATTGAACTTGGGTTTGTGAACCTTAATATATGTATATATGAGATGTATATTTGCATGCACCATGAGTTTTGAAAGGGTTTGAGCCATGCAAATTTATTATACATTTGATTTTGAAGAAAAGTTTGGAAACCATGAGTTCATGAAAATATGGGTTTTGATTTTGATTATTAACCCATGCATGTAATGTAATTTAAGAGCTTTATTTAATTTAAACAAATTTTGGAATATATATTAAATTAGTTAGTTTTATTTGAATTATACATATTCAATGTTTGCTAGGAAATTGACAAGAAAATGAAGAATTAGAGCCAAGATCAAGTTTATGAAGTTAAATTAGAAATTAATTATTTTGGATTTGATTTGAATGTCTTATATGAATTTGAATCTTATTTCTACATGCATGTAATTTGGAGGAATTAAAGAATTAATTCATGAACATGGTTAAGGTTAATCAATATGGAAATAAATTATAATTTATATTTGAGAATCAAAATTTGTTTGATTTTGATTTAAATTTCTTACATGTAAATATTTTGAAAGGGCTTTATAGCTTTAATTTATGTTTTGTAAAACAAAGAAGAAGAATGTTAGAATTATTATATTCATGAAATTATTGGTTTTAATCTTAATGATCAAAGAGATTTTTGTATTAGAAATTGGAAAATTAGTCATGGGTGTGGAGAAGTGGTTTGGAAATACTCTTTTGATCCAGGGGGACGTTCTTGATCCTCAAATAGACACCTGAAAGGAAATGAACACTTCGGTCGGGGGTGCCGGAATTAGCACTCCGACGGACAAGTCAGTCTCTATTCTCTCTGGGTTACTTGTATTTTAAGTTAAGCATATTAATTTTCACATACCTTTCTTTGATTGTTGTTCCTTTATTTATACTCGCTTCCAAGGCCTCAGGGCCTGGTCCACTTTTCACTCACTATCTGCTTATTTATTCGGTCCCATAGGTCAATAGTTACTCGGCCTATTTATTGTATTCGGCCTCATAATCATGCATGTTAGAGCCGAGTAATGTCTATCTTCTAAAGCGTACGCTTCTGATTCTGCTAATTATTCGGCTCCCACAATTGCCCCCCAAACTCTCCATTGACGGCAGTTAATTGGTGTGTTTGGTTTCGAATTTGAAAAGTCAAGAGAAACATAAATTAGGCGGCTTCACCTATCCTAATGTGAATGTCAGAACACACACGCCTTTCGGTCATCATTATACGTTCCCACCTCATTCGTGCATCTTTTGCATTTATTATGATTTGAAACTTCAGTCTCTTCGAATGCATACTTTTTGAATATTTGAGCCTCCTGGATTGCCAGCCGAAATCCCTCCTTTATTTCGCGTCTTCTGCAACTTCTTCCCGTCTCTCCTTGTCTCCTTTGCCTCTCGTAAGTTTTCTTTTCTTCTCTTTGTAATCCTATTTTCCGTGTTCATTTTTGATTTAGAATACCTCTGAGTCCTAACTAGAATGGCTAAGCATTTGAAAGACCTCCTTTCTGAGGCTCGTATTTCTGGGTTCTAACGACATTTTTCTATCCCTGATGATGTCCATATATCTGTAGTGACGGACAATACCCTTGATACGGAGAGGGAGGACCATAATACCATCGTCTTTCCTCTCCTATCCATTGCGGAGGGCGGGGCTTAATTTCCCCTACACCTATTTCTTAGGGCCGTCTGACCTTCCCAACCCCATATGAATTTCTTTCGAATCATAATAGGAATCGTGGAATTGAATCGGCGCCTTAGGATCAACCTTGGCATTCCGGCGATTCGGCACTGCTATGCCTTAGCTAAATCCTTCAGTCGGCTCGGGCACTACTTTCTCAGGACCAAGGACACCGACCATCACTTGGTAACCATGCTTGCCAGTTCTGGCAAATGAGTTGACGATGTAATGGTCAATGTCCGAGGCAACTGGGAATTCGGCGAGGGCGAAGATCGCCTAGACCTTGTTCCTAGAAAGAGGGGCGAACCAGGTTGCCGTATAACCCCTTGTGTTTATTGATCTTTCTTTTATTTGGCTTTCTCTTCAAGTCTAATCCTTTGTTTTTGCAGGCAATAAGTTGAAGAAGATTCAGACCTTGGCTGACGACGCAGTCCTTGTGGAGATTAAGACTGCACTCAAGTATTTTGGCCGTCCGAACGTACAGAAGCAAGGGAGAGCCACCCATATACTTCTGCTGTACGAGCCTACTTATACTACGTTCTTGGCCGCGGACGACATTCTGATCCCATCCGGCGAACACCACCTTACGGCTCTTATCTTCCCCAACTTTAAGACCCTTAGGCAAATTGGTTTCGAAGTTTCTAATTCGGAACAAGACATAGAGACGGTGTTCAAGGTAGTTGCCGAACCAACGAGAGAGTTCGCTGTAGAGGCTGAAGAGGTCGACGAGGCTCTAAACTCAGCATTTGAGGCAGCCGGACTTAACCGGCCTGACTCACCGTCCACTTCGGGTCGGGCGGAGTTTTCCTTCGGAGATATTTTTACAGATTTAGGAGATCTTCCCGGCGATTTTTCTGAAGGTATGGCTGGGGAAAATCTAACGCAGATGGCGCAAAACAGAAATGCTGAACGCATGGCTGCACGACGGAAAGATGAGGCCAGCTGTTCTGGGCCTGCCCCGATTGAATCTTCACAACCCGTTATTGAATCTTCACAACCCGTTATTGTCTTGGCCGAGTCGGATAAGGAGGCTGAACAACAGATTCCAGAAGAACAGCCGATTCAAGAAGAGCGGGGCAAAAAACGTACTGCCAAAGGAGATGCTGGCTCAGAGGAGAGCCCTGCTGACAAATGGCCTCGTCTAGAGGAGTCGAATGTGGTTGTTCCTTTCGTTGTTCAACCGAAGATCAAAAACACGCCGATCTCCTCTGACGCATCCGCCTTGAAGGATCCAGCTGTAGCGTTGAGCTTGGCCGCCTCAGTCTCATTGCCGGCTGATAAGGCCACCTTTCGAGCAGAGCTGGATTTGGTAGCTATAGCGTTAGCTGCCCAGTCGGCCCTTCTGGTATGTAACTTGATCTTTTTTACTCCTTGTTTGGTATGGTTTGCATACGATATTTCTCGGTATATGATGATCTTGACACCTTGTTTTGCAGATGGTTAGAAGGATAGCCGAACTAGGCCGCCGCCAGCACGAAGCCATTGAAAGAATTGGCCACCTGAAGTCGGAAGTTGAAGGTGAGAAGAGCATGGCCGAGTTCGAAGCGATGAGAGTTGCGATGGAAAGTGCTCAAGCCAAAGCTGAGAAGGAGAGGGCTCAGGCTGCTGACCGGCTCAGATCCGACGCCGAGGAGAGGGCTAACGCGAGCGAGGAATCGCTCAAGTTAGCCAAGGAGGCACTTGCCAAGGTGGAGGCCGAGTTGGAAGATTTGAGGAAGGCCAAGGAAAAAGCCGACTCTGAGGCTTCTGCGGCATTCGAGGCTGGAAAGAGCGCTGCCCTTGAGAACTACGTAGAAGAAGTCCCCAAATTCGAGAATTGGGGATTCAAACATGGGTGGCTCAAAGCCCTTGCTGCTGTTGGAGTTACATTGGCCATGCCAATTTCATATGAGCAAGTGGACGTTGAGCCACTTGAGTCTGATCTCGAGGATTGATTTGGGGGACACCCTAGTTTTATTAAGTATTTTTAATTTCAATGTATGTTTTTTGTTAGTTGATTTTCATCTTTTTTGGATTTTCATCTGTAAAATGTCCGCTGCTAGCGCCCAATTTATGAATGAAAATTTAATATTGTACTCAAGTTATTGCTTGTATTGTTTGTTGTATGAGTGCATAACT
Organism: Camellia oleifera; assembly: GCA_022316695.1. Classification (NCBI taxonomy): domain Eukaryota; kingdom Viridiplantae; phylum Streptophyta; class Magnoliopsida; order Ericales; family Theaceae; genus Camellia; species Camellia oleifera. Next base: position 110,908,494 of record CM039318.1, read on the forward strand.
AAGAGAATCAGCAGTTAGAAAGAAATGTCATGATTACGTGAGACGGCAAACTTAAGAGCTGATTAAATTTATGGATGTAATTTAATCATAAACAAAATGAGTTCATGAGGTGACGGATAAAAAGAACTTATGAATATTGTACTGATGAATCGATTCGTGGAACGGCTGGGGCATTGAAGTCGACTAGATTGATGAATCTGCCCTTACCCCAGCTGGTTCATGATCGTCTAACGCCGAATAACACGTTAATTATGAATCTTGTATTGATGAATCGATTCGTGAAATGGCTGGGGCACTGAAGCCGACTAGATTGATGAATCTGCCCTTGCCCTAGTTGGTTCATGATCGTCTAACGCCGAATAACACGTTAATTATGAATCTTGTACTGATGAATCGATTTGTGGAACGGCTGGGGTACTGAAGCTGACTAGATTGATGAATCTACCCTTGCCCCAGCTGGTTCATGATCGTATAAGGCCGAATAACACGTTAATTATGAATCTTGTACTGATGAATCGATTCGTGGAACGGCTGGGGCACTAAAGCCGACTAGATTGATGAATCTGCCCTTGCTCTAACTAGTTCATGATCGTCTAACGCCGAATAACACATTAATTATGAATCTTGTACTGATGAATCGATTCGTGGAACGGCTGGGGCACTGAAGCCAACTAGATTGATGAATCTGCCCTTGTCCCAGCTGGTTCATGATCATCTAACGCCGAATAACACGTTAATTATGAATCTTGTATTGATGAATCGATTCGTGGAACGGCTGGGGTACTGAAGCTGACTAGATTGATGAATCTTCCCTTGCCCCAACTGGTTCATGATTGTATAAGGCTGAATAACATGTTAATTATGAATCTTGTACTGATGAATCAATTCGTGGAACGGCTGGGGCACTGAAGCCGACTAGATTGATGAATCTGCCCTTGCCCCAGCTGGTTCATGATCGTATAAGGCCGAATAACACGTTCATTATGAATCTTGTGCTGATGAATCGATTCGTGGAACGACTGGGGCACTGAAGCCGACTAGATTGATGAATCTGCCCTTGCCCTAGTTGGTCCACGAACATTAAACACCGAATAACAGTGGCTGATGGGGCGATTGGGGCATATGACTTAGTCGGTGCCGGGCTGTTGACGTTTCAATATTAATGAGATTGTCTTGGAGGTGCTGCCTTCGTAGGGAATAAATGGGCGTTCGCTTCATGAACGAGGGTCCTATTTATGTGCTCAGTCAGCAACTCAGTCCAGCTTTTTGAGGAAGATTAAACAAGTGCGAATGTCAAACAGACTTTTCTTCAACAGCGGAGGCGAAGTGAAGACGTTAGTTGAGTTGGGAGGAGCCATGAGTCGAAGTGGTGAACCTTTACGCACGGGCAGTAGGACTTCGAGGGATCGGGAGAGACACCAATCTCCTCGTCGTCGAAGTAGGTCACCTAGGAGGGACAAGTAGCCACAGCGCAAGTCTCTTTAACCCCGTCCTGGGAGGGAATCCGACGCGACTCCTTGCCCATTGAGTTTTGCGGTCTTCGTGGGTAATAGACCAATGACAGAGGCGGATTCGATCGTTCGAGATCTGAATGTGGCAGTCGAGTTCGCTCGATAAATTTTTCCACCAGAAGTTCAGCAATTGATGGTAGGTCGGCAGGACTTCGAAGTGTTTTGTGAAGGCGTTCACGGGGCGGTGAAGGGATTGTACACCACTTATGAGATCGGCATGGGTCTCTACGCCGCTCACCGCGATATAGAACAGAGAGATAAACGCATTCAGAAGTTAGAAGCTCACGTCGAGAAGGTCGAGCGTAAGCTAAGGAAAATCAAGTCGGCTGAGCCCCAATCAGCCAGCCATCCCAACCCGGTTGTGGAAGAGAGGGTTACTCAAAGGCTGATTAGTGATGCGATCGCCGATCGTAACACGGCTAGCATGTTCGCGATTGAGACCGCGAGGGTTGCGGCTTATGAAAAAGGCTTGCATGACGGCCGACTGGTCGGAATTCAGAAGACCAAAGAGAAACTCACCGAAGAAGTTTGCCGATGTGAAAATCGTGGATTTAAGCACGGTTGGATCAAGGCACTTCAGCAGGCTGAGGCTCTCCAGGCAGCAGGGTTGGATTCTGTGTTGTCGTATCAACAGAATGATTTCCCCTTTTCCGCTTTCGAAATTGAGAAGAGTGATGATAAAGGAGCCGCTGAATAGAAGAAGACCTTTAATGCCTATGTAGATTGACAGTGAAATTATGTATTTAATGGCTGATTTTAATAAAACGCTTAGTTTTTGATTTGTAGTGTACTTGTTATTTATTTTAGTACATAATTTATTCTGAGTGCTCGCACGTTTTAGACTATGTTTATGTGACTGACTTGAACACGGTAGGTACGAATGCCATTTCATTTTGAATAATTAGAGACTGACTTGAACAATCTCATTTTGTATAATTAATTAGAGATTGACTTAAACAATCTCATTTTGAATATTTCCATTTCTCGGCCTTTGTTGATACGGTCAGCACGAATGCCATACTTTGATCGGCCCAAAGGCATCGTGCACCGATGGGGCTCCGAATCCGGAGTCTTTGTGGCCAATCGTGATATCCACAAAGGGCACTCCGAATACGAAGGCTTTAATCGGCCCAAAGACGTCGTGCGCCGATGGGGCTCCGAATCCAGAGTTTATCTGGCCAACGTGATATCCACGAAGGGCGCTCCCAATCCGAAGGCTTTAATTAGCCCAAAGACGTCGTGCGTCGATGGGGCTCCGAATCCGAAGTCTTTATTTGGCCAATCGTGATATCCACGAAGGGCGCTCCGAATCCGGAGGCTTTTATCGGAACACCTTTGAACTGAATTTTGTAGTGAGTAAATAGAGATCTTTGCATTACAGAAAATGAGATGTACATGGCGAATCGTTCAGAACAAGTATCATGCCCCACAAGTCGGGTCAATGATAAAATTTGCGTAAATGCGTGGAATTCCAAGGCCGTGGCAGACTCATTCCTAACATGTCTTTGAGCCGATATGCCTCTACTCCTGCGATTGAATCAATCTGATAGGGGCCGTTCAATTAGGACCCAAGTACCTTCTTCAGGACCAACTCTCTTGGTGTGTAGCGGTGCAGCTGAACACGTTGATTATATGACTTAGCAAGCTGCTGCTGATATCGTGCCATGGACACAAGGGCAAGGTCTCTTCGTTCTTCGATCAAAATCAAATTCAAAGCCAGCATCATGTCGTTTTGGCCCATATCAAAAACTTGCGATTTCAGGGTTGGGTGGCCGATCTCCAAGGGTATAATCGCCTGGGTTCCAAAGCATAAAGTTAACGGCGTTTCTCCAGTGGACCGTCTCGGCGTAGTTCGATGAGCCCACAATACACTCGGCAATTTTTCGACCAATTTGCCTTTAGCTTTCTCCAGCCTTTTCTTGATGCCGTCCAAGATGGATTTGTTAGAGGCTTCGGCTTGACCATTGCTTTGTGGGTAAGCCGGCGTAGAAAAGTAGGGCTAGATACCATATTTGCTGCACAACCCTCGATAGACGCCACAATCAAACTGGGTGCCGTTGTCTGAAATAAGAGTTCTTGGAATGCCGAATCGCGTTATGATATTTCTCCATACAAAGCGCTTAACATCAGCATCTCGAATGTGCGTTAATGCCTCCGCTTCGACCCATTTTGTGAAGTAATCTGTCGCGACGATCAAGTATCGCCTGTTCCCTGGGGTCCTCGGCAACGGTCCTACGATATCAAGTCCCCATTGTGCGAACGGCTAGGGACTGGTAATGGAGCTTAACCCTTCAGCAGGGAGATGGGTTAACGGGGAGAACTTCTGGCACTGTTTACATTTCTTCACATAGCATTCGGCATCAGCTCTCATTGTCGCCCAGTAATACCCCTGTGTTATAGCTCAATGAGCCAAAGAGCGCCCTCCAGAATGGGCACCACAACTACCTTCATGTATTTCAGTCAGAAGCTCTTCAACTTTGTCCGGGTGTATACATTCCAGGTATGGACCAGAAAGAGATTTTTTATACAGCTTTCCTTACGGATCCAAGTAGTATAGCAGGGCTTTATTTCACAGCTTGTGTGCTTCTTTTTTGTCCGTTGGGAGCTGTTCAGAAGACAGGAATGCAGCAATGGGGTCCATCCAACTCAGTCCTGGCTTTATGACATTGACTTGGATTTCCTCCAAAGGGCCAATGCTCGGCTCTGGGATGATACCTACTTCGATGGTCCGTTTAATCTCTAAGTTAATGGTGGAGGCTAGGCAAGCTAGGGCGTCTGCATGTGTGTTCTGGTCACGTGTTATCTGATTCAATTCATGATGGTCAAATTTGGCCAGCAAGGAGCTAGTTGATTTCATGTAAGCCACCATGCGGTCATTTTTAGTTGCGTACTCCCCCTTTAGCTGGTTGATCACCAATTTTGAATCGCAAAATACTAGCAAACGCCGAGCACCAAGAAGGTGTGCATTCCTCAAACCAACCAGAAGGGCTTCGTATTCGGCCTCGTTATTTGATGCTTCGAAGCCGAGTTTGACCGCCTGCTCAATTATTGTGTCGTAAGGAGCCATGATTACTACCCCGGCTCCACTGCCCCACTGATTGGATGATCCATCACAGTACAACTGCCAAATGTCCCCAACATAAATTCTCCAGTTCAGCTTAGGTTGAACATCGTCAGACTTGAAGTTGGCAAGACCCCCGGTAAATTCGGCCACAAAGTCGGCAAGCACTTGCCCCTTGATTGAGGTTCTAGGTAGAAACTGAATGTCGTACTGGCTGAGTTCAAGAGCCCACTTTGAAACGCGTCCTGATGCTTCCGCACTACGTAGTACTGATCGGAGCGGGTAATCTGTTAGCACCCCGATACTGTAGAAATAATGCATTAGTTTTCTCACCGCCATGACTGGGGTTAGGATGAGTTTCTCCAGCAGTAGGTAGCGTGTTTCGGCACCGACCATTGCCTTGCTCACATAATACACTGGCCGCTGCTCGCCCAGCTCTAGTACGGCGCTGACGGCCCAGTCGGAAACTGCCAAATACAAGATGAGCGGGTCGCCTGCCAAAGGTGTTGTCAAGAGTGGAACTGATCGGAGGTAGGTTTTGAGACTGTTGAAAGTGGCTTCGCATTCGGCGGACCATTCGAAAGCCTTGCCCTGCCGTAGTATATGGAAGAATTGTCAGCAGTGATTCGTAGACCGACTGATGAACCTGTTGAGTGCAGCGGGCATCCCCATTAACTTTTGAACCTCTTTTACTGAACGAGGGGAGCCAAGTTCCAAGATTGTTGTGATTTGCCTTGGGTTGGCCTCGATTCCTCGGTGATTAACAATGTAACCCAAGAACTTGCCAGAGCCGATCCCAAATGCACATTTGGAAGCATTCAGATTCATTTTGTATTTGCGTAGAATGCCGAATGTCTCCTCCAGATCGGCTATATGATTCTGCTCTTCTTTGGATTTGACCACCATGTCGTCGATGTATACTTCCATAGTGTGGCCGAGTTGCTCCTTGAACATGGTGGTGACTAGTCTTTGGTAAGTTGCCCCTGCATTCTTCAGCCCAAAAGGCATAACCTTATAGTAATAGGTTCCTCTTGGGGTGAGGAATGCAATTTTGTTTTGGTCCTCAGGATGCATGACAATTTGATGGTAGCCTCTGTAGGCATCGAGGAAGCTCATGCGCTGATGACGTGCTGTAGCATCTACCAGTTGGTCTATCCTTGGGAAAGGAAAACAATCTTTGGGGCAAACTTTGTTAAGGTCCGTGAAATCAATGCAGACTTGCCAAGTCCCATTCTTCTTCTTCTTCTTCACAACCACAGTGTTAGAGAGCCATGTAGGGTAGGTCACTTCCCGGATTTCCCCGGCATCAAGCAACCGGTCAACCTCTTCAACAACTGCGGTAGTGTGCTATGTGGCTGATCGCCGACTTTTCTGAATGATCAGCTTGCACTTAGGGTCAGCATTTAAACGGTGCTGCGAAACAGACGGATCTACACCCGGCATCTCATATGGAGTCCACGCAAATACGTCGAGGTTGCCGAGTAGGAAGGAAATTAGCTGCTGCCTGTCTGCTTGATTGAGGGAGGCGCCGACCATGAAGAACCTGTTTGGGTTGCCGTTGATTTCAACTCGATCTAGGTCTTCCGTGGCCTTTTCACTTGGGAGCCGCCCAACATCATCAAGGCTCTCCTGATTCGGTATTCCAATGGAATTCACTTGCAACTCCTTTGGCGTCTTTCTGGCAAGGACATAGCATGCTCGTGCTGACTTCTGTAAACTACGGATTTGCTCAATGCCGCGTGCTGTCGGGAAGCGAAGCAGCTGATGATAGGTTCTTAGCACAGCCTGCATAGTATGCAACCAAGTCCGGTTCATGATGAGATTATACGGCGATGGCAGCTTCACGACCAAGAACTCTACATCCTCTGTTCAGGAGCCCGCTCGAACGGGTAGTGTGATTTTTCCCAACGGCTATTCTGGATTGGTGTTGAAGCTGAATAGTGGATAAGGGGCCGTGGAGAGATCTGATTCAGAGAAGTCGAGTTTGGTGAATGTTTTGTAGTACATAACCTCCGATGTGCTCCCTGGGTCGATGAGTACACGCTCCACTGTGAATCGATTTATGCGTAACTCAATTACCAAGGGATCGATATGGGGAAGCGTCACACTGGCCAAATCTGAATCATCAAAAGAAATGCTTGCAGCTTCATGGGGCCGTTTTTTCGGAGTGAGTTGATTTTGGGGATCGGGATTCGACTGAATCGTATGCACCGATGATGAAATTGGCAGGCTGTATATCATGTGGATCACGCCGAGTGGCGGGGAATCCTGTCTTAGGGTTATTGCTTTGGTTGAGTTGTCTTTTCGGACCTATTGTTGTAACCGACCATCTTGCACTAATTCTTCCAGGTGATCCTTCAATGCGTAACAACTCTCAGTTTCATGGCCATGATCCTTGTGATACTCGTACCGCCTATCCCATCTTCGAGTATCGGGGGGTCCCACCATTTTCGACGGCCACTTGAAGAATGGAAGATGTTGGATTTTGGACATGATCGCGCTGATCGGCACTGACAATTCGGTATATTTCTTGTCGGTGCGCCTTGTGCCCTTGCTGTCGACTTGCAGCTGTTCATTCGCTCGGAGAGAGCATTGGTCACTTGATCGGCGAGAATCCCGTCTCTTATCTCGTCTTGCCTGGTGCTGTGGTTCAGGGCTCTAAGGTGCTACAGAATTTAACGGTTGAGTAATTTCAGCAGGAGCCATCCTGTTGGTCACATTTCCGGTTTTAACCTACAAGGCATCATCCTCCACTTTACAGTATTCTTCGACTTTCTTCATCAATGACCAAACTGTTTTGGGGGGGCGTCTGGTCAAAGAGCTACGGAGGGCACTGTCGGGATGCAGCCCCATCTTGAAGGCGGTGATGGCCATGGAGTCATTGCAAGTGTCGTCTACCAGATTGAAGCATTCCCAATACCGCGCCAAATAAGCATGACGGGTTTCCCCCGGTTGAATCTACATCGCCCAGAGGGAATCGGCCTGCTTTGGATGGACCTCATTAGTGATAAACCTTGCCCTAAAGGATTTTTGGAGTTGGTGGAAGCTTTTAATCCAAGCTGGCTCCAGTTTATAATACCACCTGACAGCTAGTGGTCCCAAACTGCTCGGAAATATTCTGCACATGAGAGCTTCGTCGTCTGCATGCAGCGTCATGGCTTGCTTGTAATTGCGGATGTAATCTGTGGGGTCTGATTTACCGTCGTATAAAGTGAATGACGGTGCTTTGAATTTCTTGGGTAGCGCTGCCTTTGCAATTTGTCGTACAAAGGGATCGTGCTGGTGTTCTTCATTGGAACTGTTTCTTTTTTGCTTATGCCTTATACGGGGACTCTCTTCAGAAGAACTAGTAGTTTCAGGTCGCCTCTTCTTCTTGGGCTTCGGGGATAATGAGTCGGAGTCGCTATCAGTGTCGTCTTGTCGGGCTCGTGGTCGTTGACCACCTGCCCTCGGAGGTCGTTCTGGTTCTAAGCGTACAGCTTGTTTGGACTTTGCCACTTCCAAGGCCGAATCTTGACGGAGGCATTCGTTCTCAACGATCATGTTCTCCAACCTCTGTTCATTTTGCTTTGCTTGTTCCATGATCGCCTACATTGTCTCATGCTCCGGTGAGGCGAAGTTCAAGGCACGTCTTGCGGCGATAGTCTCCGAGCCAAGCATGTTTGTTGGAGTGAGGTCGTCTCTTTGCGTGGTTTCGTCAGTGACTATCGGAGGTCTTTTGTTACGCCAGCCATGGATATATTTGAGTATTCCCACAGACGGCGCCAATTGTGGAGAAGTGGTTTGGAAATACTCTTCTGATCCAGGGGGACGCTCTTGATCCTCAAATAGACAACTGAAAGGAAATGAACACTCCGGTCGGGGGTGCCGGAATTAGCACTCTGACGGACAAGTCAGTCTCTATTCTCTCTGGGTTACTTGTATTTTATGTTAAGCACATTAATTCTCACATACCTTTCTTTGACTGTTGTTCCTTTATTTATACTCGCTTCCAAGGCCTCGTGGCCTGGTCCACTTTTCACTCACTATCTGCTTATTTATTCGGCCCCATAGGTCAATAGTTACTCGACCTATTTATTGTATTCGGCCTCATAATCATGCAGGTTAGAGCCGAGTAATGTCTATCTTCTAAAGCGTACGCTCTTGATTCTGCTAATTATTCGGCTCCCACAATGGGTTTATCTTTATTAATAAAATTACATGTTTAAATTGGATTATGCAAGAGTTTAAGTTTTGAAAATGTGTTTGGAAATTATTTGTTGATTTTGAAAGCACAGGAAATTTACTGGCCACTTGAGTGGAAAAGTCACCGCTCGAGCGAACATTAAAGCCAACCAGTATTTTTATAAAGCTTTGTAGACTGCTTGAGTGACCAAAGGTCTGCTCGAGCGAAGACCCTATTTTCAGCATATTTTGGAAAAATGCATTTAATTCACATTTTTATTCTCATCTCTTTCCAAAGCATTCTAGACATGATTTATAGCTCAATAAAGATTAATAAGCTAATAGTCAACATTAATTAGTTGATTAAAAGAATAAGTTATTAAATTAGTAGCACTTGATTAAGAAGCCAAGTAAGAAATTGGTTTATTCAAAAAAGAATGATTTAGTAATGAAAGGATATGTGAAATGAGAACCCGATTCATTTAAATAAGAAAGAATAAGCATAGTAGAACTCCGGACTACTTAGACAGAAAAAGACAAGAAAAGTCAAGCTTGATCAAGGAATTGATATTGTATTTCAATGTGTATATGTTATGTGCTTGTGTAGGTCACGCATTATTGTCTGCCTAATTTGTTTGATCTGTCTAATCTGTCTGATCTACTTCTGCAGCTATCTGTGAGTAATAACTCTATAAAGTTATGTTTAATTGCAAGTATTTTCTGACTGATATGATACGATCTGTTTTCTGAAATGCCATTTTATGAATTATGAATGAATGTCCATTTTTCTGAAATGTATTTGTGGCATCCTTAGTTCACGTGGCCCTCGCCCAGGGGTAACAATACTGTGACCAATATGCACATGGCCCTCGCCCAGGGGTAACAATACTGTAGCTTGTATTCACGTGGCCCTTGCCCGAGAGTAACAATACCGAGGCCTATATTCACGTGGCCCTTGCTTGGGGGTAACAATACAATGGCTACTTGCGCGCAAGATATGGACCTTTATGGTCAGTGGTACCGACTATACATGTGGGTCTCAGGATCAAGTTGATATGATAGCTAATGGGTGTACCACGTATGATCTTATACAAAATCTAAATATGAATATGAACATGTATTTGAATCTATTTCTGATTTGAAATCTGAATATGCATAAGACTCTGTTTCCGATAAGAATATGTTTTTGATATAAACTCTGATTTCTAACTCTGTAATGGATATCATTCATTAAAACCATTTACCTTGTTATTATTCACTAGGCTCCAGCTCACTGTATTATTTATATATGTAGGTGACCAGGCGCGTGACCAGGCTTAGAGGCGTGAGCCTGGAATTTGTTTTTTTGTCAGCCAACCTATGTGCCTCCCGTGGAGGTTCCAGATATGTCAAGTGGTTATAGCTATGTGATTAAAGTTCAAGTTTTGTTTTCTTATTTGTTTAAACAAGTATTTGTTTATTTTGTAAATAGGGCTAAGTCCCTTTTTGTCTAATTTGTATATATATGATGACGTAAGGATGATGTATAGATATGTATATAAAAAGTTTTAAAATTTTCTGTCTCATGTAAGTCTGCATAGCTTAATGGATGTTGTATATTCGTTATTTGCTTTCGCTAGTCCTTAATATTATGTTATTCTGTCTTAGAGGCCTTCGGTAATCCCATGATTACTGGCCGGTTACGATGCTAAACCCATAGGGGCGGGTTTGGATCGTAACAATACTTGTGTGCGCATCACATAGTAATGCTAGCCTAATAATCGGAACAAGAGCATATAATGTAAATAAGATTCATATCATGATTAATAGAGGCTGATCTTTGATTGGGCGAGCGGGGGTGCTCAATTCATGACCTTTCCTTCTTGTACCTAAGTTTTCGAGCCGAGACAATCTTGGTGATGACGAACACGTGGCCTTTGGCACGGGTCATGGGCTTCCTAAATTTCTCAAAAATATTTAGGTGGCGACTCTGTATCTGGCAAAGTAGTCCATTTTTGATAATTTGATTCAAAATCGATTTTCCAAAAGATTTGTCGGATTTGGACTCTTTGGTGATTATCTATTTCATATTGCATTTATGAGATCAGATTCAAAACCGCGAGAGTTCGATACTGTAGGGCATATTCAACTCCCGAAAGGGGGTACGAAAAGTCGAGCTACAGTTTCCGGCGACTCTACTGGGGACTTAGAGAACTTGACTTGAACTTCATGAAATGAAAGTTTATCTACACTTAAATGTTTTTGGCATTGCATTTGCATTGGTGCATTTAAGTCACTGTGTTTGCCATATGTTAATCCTGGACGGTTTGCCGGAGGTTTGCCCAAAAGCTTGCCAAAAGGCTGGCCGGTCACGGGCTTTGGCATGATAGGAACACAACCCTTGGATCTGGATTACCGCTGTACCGTTTGATCCTTCTTTCACTTCTCAGTGTTAGGTGTAAGAGGTATATTAGGTAGTCTTGCTGAGGTACCCTTCTGACCATTCAGCCTAGTTACATATCGAAAAGCCATAGAGACTGTTCCAAACTAGGACATGATGCTCACACGAATACAGGATTGTGTGAAACTGCTCTGTTTGAATAGTGAACCTTAGTTCCTGAAGAAACTAGGATAGGGTAACCTTACCCCCTTATAGGGGTGTTTTGGCTCTCACTTAACTGCTATGTGCTTTACAGTGAAACTGTACAGGAGTATACGTATCAGTTGCAAGTTTGGTATCTGTTTTGGGGGCAGAATTTAGTGTTGAGTGTAGTCTTACAGCTTTGATTATATCTGTGTTGGTAACATCATTAGCTGAGGTGTTGTGCGATTTCTGATTACTATTTTCTTTTTGCTAAGTAGTTTAACACCATAGCTTCAGAAAGTTTGGATATTCCCCAAGTGCTCTGGACCCGAGTCAGAAGGCTTTGCAAAGCCAGGGATCTTGTCACGTCTTAAAACTGCCCCTAAAAGTTTGGGCATGACTGCTTCAGAAACGGACATTTAACTTGAAATATATATGAGATATGGGGCCTGAACGGAAGCATTTAATATTTTAAAATAACAGAAAACCATCTCCATTGAGCTATAACTACTATGCCAGGATCACCAACGGAATATAAGACAGATAAACATACAGTGACGTGCATCTGAAAATTTATGCATATACACATACAAATACAGACCCAGTCCTCAAGATTGGGCGTATAACAAGAACTTTGAAAGGTAAGAGGATTATATATACTTCCTCTTTAGACAGACAATTAGGGTACAAAATCAAAAACTTCGCAAAACTCCATAAAATGAGCTGCCTTCATTTAAGTGTCTGGACACCCTGAGGTTGACATAAGAGGAACAGATGCCATGGGTTGAGACTGACTTCCAGGTGGAGTGCCTACAGAAAAAGACATAACATAAAGTGAGCCAAGCTCAGTGAATAGTAGTACGTAACAATTTAACAATTAACTTGAATTACAATGTACTTGTATAAGGCCAAAGGACATATAGTTAACTTATCCTGTAATTATTTTCAGAATGGCCTTAGGCCTAAACTTAAACAGAATGGCTTTAAGCTCTTGACCAGATTGGCATTAAGCCCTTAAACAGAATGGCAATCAGCCCTTAAACGGATCGGCATTAAGCCCTTTTCATGCATGTATGAACTCAAGAGGTGGCTCGCACGGATTCTAGAGGTGACTCGCATGGCAGCACTTAGTTCCGTGTAGCACTTTGTTTCATACTAACAGATCATACAAAATGGCCGTAGGCCCAGATGTCACAGATTGGCCATAGGCCTCACATATGTCACAGAATGGCTATAAGCCTCATAACTTTCACAAAACGGCCATAGGCCTCATAACTTTCACAGAACGGCCATAGGCCTCAGTTCACATATGTATGGACTCAAGAGGTGGCTCGTACGGATTCTAGAGGTGGCTCGCATTGCAGCACTTAGTTCCGTATAGCACTTTGTTCCATACCAGAAATCATTAGGTCTTAAAGACCGAATCATCCATATCATGTCATTACAATACGCTTAACAAAGACAAAACAATTTACATTCCAACGTGGGTTACATAATGATGTTAAACCTTTGCATTCATGTCGTAGATTCTAAACGACCTCGGGTCCACACGTAACACAACAGAATAATCTTGGATTCATACAAATACCATTATGAACATAATTTCTATTTATTCTTTAAGAAGTAACGTAGTATGCTGATAAATAACAGAGGGTTAATATTTGTTATTGACAGAACAAAAGGATTCCAAAGTCATACCGATGTGCGCAAATCTTCCAATGTTCATATAAGTTCACATTGATTTCCAATCGTCATAAATGTTTGTGTAACACTTATGAAGAACAGAGTGTTAGTGACACTAATTATCAACGATAAATAAAATATACATTTCTGTACTGCTACTCATAGTGTGCTGGTGGAGCATTTGTTCCTCCCGAAGCGTGTCCTACACACATACGAAGTCGCACATTAATTCTCTTTTCCTTATTAAATCGTTTCCTGATTCTCCTTACTTCGACTGAATTTACAAACATTAAAACAATATCAAATACATATTTTGACATTACTAGAGGGTCCAGCACGGAAAACGGAGCATGTCATGTTTTTCAGCTTGGGCCGCACGAGCGGCTGTGAGCCCCGCACGTGCGGCAGTGATGCCTCGCACGTGTAGCAGTGATGCCCTGCACGTGCTTTTTAAGCAGAACCCAAACTCAAAATTTCCCATTTTCCCGCACGTGCGGCCATGACTCCCGTACGTGCGGCGATTGGTCCCGCACGTGCGGCCATGACCCCCACATGTGCGGCGATTCTGCACACTTTGGCAGTCCGAAATTCAACCTACACTTCGCTTAGCCAATTTAACTTGAAGCACAATTTGAAAATAAAATTCATGCAATATCATGGTTTAATCTTACAATAACATGATTTATATTACAAGAATTACAAGTTACAATCCAATTGAATTACTTCTTCACATGGACACAACCATAAACATACTTAACTCTCTTTTGCATATAACATCACTTATGTAAAATTAGGTAAGTTCTATATGAGAAATCAAACAATAAAAGATAGTCCTTTTATCTATGCATAACAAAATATAAACCAAGCTAAGCCATGATCATACACTAAATTCAATTTCATGTTCTAAGTTACATAGTTGTGAAGGAACCCTACTCAAATTCAAGAGAGAAGTTATAGGAGAAGAGACTTACCTTTTTAGCTTAAATCTCACAAATTCCCTCTAAATTATTCAATCCTTGATCTTGATAAAGCTTCTTTCTAGATCCTTTCTCTCTACTCTCACTATCCTCTCTCAGGAGATATTTCTTGAGCTAGGATCTTAAGTCAAATAGATAAAGAAACACACACATATATATAAGAAATGAATAGGACAAAAATCAATCATTTAATCATCCCAAATTGAAATTTCACAGAAATGCTTATTATTACTTAAAAATTATGCTGATTCCAATTATAGAATTTATTTCGGATTATCAAGTCTCTAAGGCCCTAAATTTCTGATTCAAACACTAGAATTGTAACAGATAGTTCTCATATTAAACAGATACACATCTAGAAGCATAAGATTCACTTCGTTAAACTTACTTTCACATGAAATTTCACAATAAGCATACAAATGCACAGAATAAGGGACTAAAAGTGTACCAGAAAACATGTGCGAGTGTCGGGTTATTATAGATCTTGTTAGGGGACAACTCGTGTTTACTTTACTCCCACCGGTTACGAGACGGAGGAGAGTTAGGCAGAGTTCACCAGTCCAGTTTTTACAGCAGTCACCCCTCAATTCACCTACATCCAGTCAGGCTCAGGGACAATCTTCTACTTATAATCCAGCATGAGATTTTTTGCCTATTTCGGTGGCACAGTATCCCCTAGTCAATATGAAGGAATTAATACAACATTTTCAGCAAACAGTTGAAACCCTACAGCAAGATGCTGCTCGATAGGCCAATGTCACAGTCCGTCAGGCTGAGGTAATAAATAGGTTACAACAACAACAACCACAGCTAGCAGCGGCCTCTGCATCCCATGCACCTCCCACGGGTATCCCAGCACCCGGAGCCACTGTCCATATCGCTAATGTCCAAGAAAATAAGGGCAATCAGGCAAAGCCGATCCCAGCACAAGCCTCCAAAACACTTGTGTATCAAACTGAAGCTCCATTTGAGTTTGAGGTTGACCCAACTGTTCTTAAGGTCAACAAGTTGGAGAAGCTATTCAAGAGAGCACAAGGTGTTAATTCCATCCCTGACATAGAGGACGAGTATACCGACTATATAGTGACATTGCCAGATCGGTTCAAAATGCTGCACATTGATCGATTTGACGGCTCCGGAGCCGTACCATGTCCATGGTTCATCTATGGCTGTTTTCAAACATCCTGCAGTCGATGGGCCTGACTAGATTGCAAAAGTTATCACTCTTTAGCTGTACCATGTCTGGTATAGCGGCCATTTGGTATGCGAAGTTGGAGGATTCTATTAAGCAGAATTGGAAGGAAATGACCGAGGCCTTTATTGCTCAGTACTCGGATAACATACAAATCGAGGTCACAACTCATGATCTTGAGGCGACGTGCCAAGAGCCGAAGGAGGGCTTCTCAAAATTTGTGACAAGGTGGAGGGCTAAAGTTTCAATGATAACCATAAGGCCTTCCGAGAAAGATCAGATAAGGATGGTAGTCCACAATCTACACGGGAAGTTGTTACAGAAAATGATCGTCCTACCTCTGTTCATATTCATTGAGCTCCATGAGATGGGGGTTCAGATCGAAGACGCCATGAAACAAGGGCTCATTATAGATGAGAAAGAGCAGGCAAAAAGGCCTTTTGTGTGCAGTTCCAATACTACCACTAGTGGTAGCACAACTGCGAGACGGTCAGATGTGAGCGTTGTTGTAGATCGCCCGAACTCTACTCCGCGCGCGAGGGTGCGAATTGTAGTTCTAGCTACTACAGTTCGAACTCCTGTCACGGTTCTGAATCTAATCTCACAAAGTGCAATGTAAGACTGATAAATCACCAAAGAATCCAAATCCGAAAATTGGTTTTGAAAAATCAATTTTAATCAAGAAGTGCTAAACATGGACTGCTAAAGTCGCCACCTAAATATTTTGTTTTAGGAAAATTTAGGAAACCCTGACTCGTGCCTAAGGCCACGTGTTCGTCATCACCAAAGTTGCCTCGGCTCGGGAACTTGGGTACAAGAGGGGAATGTCCTGAAATGAGCACCCTCATTCGCCCAATCAAAGGATCGGCCTCTACTAACATGAAATGTTGTTTTTGAAAACACATGTGTTCTTATTCTAGTTTATTAGCTAGCTTACTATGTGATGCGCGCAACATTCAAGTATAGACTCAATCACGAGATTTGGAACAAAACAATTCAATGTTTGTTTTTGAAAATGGTTTGAAGGTGCTACTCGCAAGTAGGCTAAGACGCGGATTTGCCACCCTCAAGTGGGCTTAGAAAAAACATGATTTTGCCACTTCAAGTGGGCTTAAAACTCACAGTTGATGAATTGTTCCAATTCAAGCAATGAAGCCTTCACCCACAGACATTCATGCAGTTAATCAATTAAGCAAATAGCCTCATGGCAAGCATGCTATACATGGCAACATACACATCTCATGTAGTATGCTAAAGTGTAAAAGTTTACCTAGTATTCCGAGCCAAAACAGAAGCTAGTTAGTAATCATGCATGATTCTAGTTATGTTAAGATGCCTAATGCAACACATGCAAAAATGCAACTAAAATAGGCTCGGCTATCTAGAATGGCATGTGAATGCAACTTGATAACATGTATTCAAATTGGTATTGAAATACAGTGCAGTTTGTATGATGCGCCGAGCCCGGTGCATGCAAGACAAAATGAATGATGCACGCATGCAAACATAAGTATGCTAATTGAAACATGCTCTAAAACTAACCATCAAAAGGTAAGAAGTAAAAGGGAGAAAGAAATGGGGTTGGAAGACATGCATCACACACACGCACACTTATTACAACATTTGCCCTCTCGACAGAGGGTCCGAATAATAAGCTAACTAACTATCTAAGCTAATTAAACTAATTATTACAAACCAAAACTAATTAACTAATCCCAGTTAACTAATTAGTTATTACAACACAAATTGATTAGTTAAGCGCATTAACTAATTTAGTACAAAACCAAAGCATTAGCTAGCTAAGCAAAGCAACTAAGTAAAGCAGTAAAAGGAGGTCCTCGGGGCGAGGGGTGCATGCATGCTCGGTCGCCTCGTTCAGAAATCCATTACTGTGCCCCAAATTGCCTCTGTTTGCATTTGATTTTAGAACACTGCACAAACCTCCAGATAGCTTCTACTCCAATATGGAGACCTCCAGAAGGGCTGTCGACCAGAAAATGGTGGTGTAGACCACTTGTAGACCACTTAAACATGTTGCAGACCAGAAAAAGTGGTCGGCCAGCCACTTTTACTGGTCTACCGACTAGAAAATCCTGCCAAGCTCCAATTTGCTGCAACAAAGAACAAGAAGGGGCACAGCATTGTATTTGCAAGGTATGTGCGCACAACCACCCTCCCTATTATTTCTTAAGCTCAAGGGAGTGCGGTACTCAACTCTCGGGCCACCAATTGAGCATTGCAATGCACAATGGCCGAGAAGCCAAGTTTGCACAATTCAATGTCAATGAATGCACAAATAACACATAAGGGCCTTAACCTCTATCGTGCATGATCAAGAGGGTCGGCTACCGAGAAATGAGGCACGTTTCATCACTTCAAGTATGAAACGTCCCTCGTTTCTCGTGTTTGGATCAACGCCCGATCCAAACACAATGCAATGCAACAACATTCCAAACAACATGCAAACAACATGAGCATGTCAAGTTAGAGTCCTTAAGCATGAAAGTTAGTGAAGGATGCAACACAAGGGCTACATGATGCAATGCTCAATGGACCAAAACCGAATATGGACAGACCTAAATCATGCCAAAATAGTAGCCAAAATACTCCGAAATGATGGCATGAAATGCAAAATAATGCATGCTCATGCATTGGCCCATCAGCTAAGCATAAGAGCACAACTCTCAAACATGATTAAGAAGTGACAAACATGGAAGTGTGACAACACTATATACTCTAAAATCAAGTGTGAAATGATGCCAAATCATTCAAACAACACAAGCATAGCATCCTAGAGGGCCTAAGGCACAAGGCTACTAAAGGAGACTACACAAGAGGCATGCAATACATGGTACAAATGATAGAACCAACCATAGATAGAGCTCAAATAGGTCAAAAAAAAAAAACCAAAACATGCTGAGATGGGAGCTCAAACGCCTAGGCATGCATGCATACAAGTTAGGCCATAAGCAAGGCACAAAGGCATAACCCTTAAAAGCATTCAAAGAGTGAAAGAAATGAGAACATGGCAATGCTATATGCTCTAAAATATCATGTTAAATAATGCCAAATCATGCACATGTTACAAATGAAGCATGCTAGGAGGCTCAAAGCTTGAAACTAGCATAGGCACTAGCACTATAGCTATACAAAGCAAGCCCCAAAAGGCCAAGAACACCTAAAACAGTCCTAAAGCATGTCAAAATAATGCTAAAACCTGTATGGAGTATAGCCAAGGCAAGCTAGCATGAAGGGCCAAAACACCAAGTAAGCTAGGCCAATGAGCATGATTACACTACAAGTGTAAGAAGCAAATGAGGGATGCTCTAACCAACCAAAAAAAAGCATTGTATCATGGCAAAATAACACCAAAAACACACTGAAATGGTAGCCCAAAAGCTTAGGCAAGAAGGCATACACATTGGCTCATATTTAAGGCATAAAGCACCAACCCTCCAAAGCATTGAAAGAGTGACACATGTGAGTTTATGGCCATGAAACATGCTCTGAAATCATGTATCAAGTGATGATAAATCATGCAAATAGCCCAAGCAAAGCATGCTAGTGGACTCAAAACACAAGGCTAGTGGGCAAGAATGAACTATGGCTATACAAAGCAAGGTCCAAATGATCAAGACCACTTAAAACAGAGCTTAAGCATGACAAAACAATAGCAAATACATGTTGAGATAGAGCTAACACAAGCTAGGATTAAAGGCATGAAGCATGGAGCATACTAGGCCAACAAAGGGGATTACACTACAAGTGTAAAGACCAAGCAAGAGATGACTCTACCAACCAAAATCAGAGTTAAGGCATGTTAAATAATGACCAAAAACATGCTGAAATGGAACCAATACATGCTAGAAAGGTGAGCTAAAACCTTAAGCATACAAGGCTAGTTTGCAAGGATTACACTACAAGTGTATAAAGCATGCAAGGGTGGCCTAAACTAAACCAAAATAGAGGTATGACATACTGAAATAAGGCCAAAAATAGGCTAAGATGAGGCCAAAAAAAGCGTAACAAACATGCTACTTTGATGAGCCATCAACACAAGCAAACAAGAGAAAAGGAGGGGGGACAACCCCCACCCGTTTGGGGCCTCAAAACACACTTTCTACCACTGAAAATCCACTAGATTTTAGTGGCTAAAAGGCCAAGAGAAGGTGATCTCAAAGGCCTAAAAGGATAGCACAAAACAAAGCCAAACAAGGCACAAAAGGGGGTAGACCACCCCCAACACCAAAGAAGCCTCAAACAAACACTTTAAGCACTTAAAATTAGAACTTTTTTTAGTTGAAAGTTAGGCCTAAAACATCATGCAAATAGGGCCCAAGACTTAATCAAAAACAAAGCTTTAAGGGGCTAGTTTCTTACCCTTGAAGAACAATTTCAAAGCAGCAACTCCAGCAACTTTTTTGGACCAAAAGTAATCCAAAAATACCAAAACCAGCTTCAAGGTGCCTCAGCTCCAAAGCAAAGGTGTTTCACTAGGTGTTTGTGTGCAAAAGTGTGAAGAAATGGCACTTTTAGGCACAAAACCAAACAAATATAGAGAGAAGAAGCAATATAGAGATAGAGGGATATATCTATAGCTCCAAGCAAATTTCTGAACCTGAGACAAGAGGGAGGAGGCTCCCTTTTATAGAAATCCATGGTCCAAGCTTGTTTGACAAGCTAGAGGCTCCAAGCAATTCCTATGGAGGATGCTTTCAGTGCCCAACAGCTGGCACAGCTGGCAAGAAAATATCTGCAGAAAAATGCAGAAAAGGTGCCGACCAGTTGAGGTGGTTGGCTGACCACTCCCACTAGTCGACCGACCATAAAAAGTGGTCTGCAAAGACAAAAAGTGGTCGGCAGGGTGGAAGAAGTGGTTTGCACAAAGAAAGGAAGGTGGTGGCATGGCTGCCGACCACTTTAGGTGGTCCACAGACCACTCACCCTAGCTGGCCAACCAGAAAACTGGCTGGCAGGGAAGAAAAGTGCACTATAGTGGGAGAAACTGGTCTACACCCCTGTTCCACTCTCCAGGCAAAGGAAAACAAGGTTTGGTTCAAAACCAAACCAAAAAGGAAGCAAGACAAAAGTCCGCGGGACAAGGCACGCAGCCGGAAGCCTCGAAAACTAGTCTACGAGCACAAAAAGTGGTCTACAAGAGGGAAAGGTGGTCTACGACCACAAAAAGTGGTCTATAGACCCCTGTTTCCCTCTAGGTAAAGGCAACAAGGCATAGTTCAAAAACCAGGCCAAGAGGAGAACGTTAAGAGGTTCCGAGACAAGGTGCTCGGCCGAAAGCTCCAGAAATCGGAAACTTGCCTGCAAGAGGGAAAAGTAGTCTACAACTACGAAAAGTGGCCTACAGGCCTCTCTTTCCCTCCAAGCAAGGTCAACAAGGCATGGTCCACAAACCAAGCCAAAACACAAAGAGTTTAGAGGCCCGAGGCAAGGCACTCAGCAGAAAACTCCGGAAACTCGAAACGAGCACAAATATGCACAATCATCGAGTGCTCAAACGATGACATCTGAGTCTTAAGGTTGGTCAAAAATGGAATGTCTACAGTTGTCACCACCACAACCAAGACCGCTAATCCCTTTGCCAACACAGCTCCACAAACTTCAGCCAACTCTTCCCGATCCCAAAGGACCTTTACCCAACTCTACATGACCCTATCTCAAGCCATGAAGGTGCTAGTCAAAAAAGGACACCTTCAACCATTAGAGCCTCGCCCACTACTTGATCCTCTTCCACCTAAACACAACCCAGCAAAATACTGTGCATTTCACTAACAGCATGGTCATGATACCAACCAATGCTTTCAATTGCGTCATGAGATTCGAGACTTCATTGACAACAAGGTGATCATACCACCCTAGAAACCAAATGTAACTACAAACCCTCTCTCGGCCTACAATCAAGTTCCCCCACTTCAAAATCTAAACCTAGTCCATACATTGGCTATCCCCTACGACCCTAGTGTATATATTACCCCTTCCCACCTACCAAGACCGACGTTGTTCATTCTTGAAAGCACAGATTTGTGCATGATGGACACGTCCGCACTTCATCCTAAGCCTGTGGTGGTGACAGTTGCAGTAGAAGGAAGGCTGGCCTTAGAGGAAAGTATGAGTCCATTGCCAGAGAGCTCTGAGGACTTGTCTAAGGGGGTGTACGATCCAAGCTGCTACATTGTGCCGATTGGTCAAGTTAAGCTGGAATTGGTGTTGCCAACTGTAGTGGAGGTTAATATGGTTAGGGAGGATGGCTCAAGCCAAGGGTTGGATGATTTGGCAGAACTTGAGGAGGATTTAGACAACCTGAAGTTCTTTGACAAATAGGATTAAAGGGATGTGCAGATTGGCTGGTTCGACTTGAATGGATCAATCGACAACTCTAGGTGGCTGAGTGATGAGCCGGATAAGGAGGATGGAATTGAAATGAAATTTAAGGAAAAGGAAGCAGGAATTGCTGTAGTGGCCAAAAGGGTCGATGAAAAAGGAAAACTGCCGGAGAATGCTGGCATGGAAAATTCAGCTCAGGAACTGGGCGCTGTGAGCACTGTAGACACAAAACAGGAAGCTGTACTGAAGCATTTTGCATAAGAGAGGGTTGAAGACAACCAAAAAGCAGTACTGGCCCAACACCCCATGGGGGATACTTGTGATGTGAAAGTGATCCGAATAGAGCCGGACAAATGTTGTCGGCTGCCGAAGATATATGGTGTGATGATGATGATTTGCATTTGGCTCACACCGATGAAGACTAGGGTGAGTGCCTTCCAGACAACACGTGGTACATAGAAGAAATAGATCACATGACAAGAAGTGGGCAGTATTTTAAGCCACTACACTTAGATCAAGCTGAGGCATCTGGGAAAGACAGAGAGGTTGAGAGACAAAAAAAGAAGTAGCTGGAAGAAGAGGCAGTGTTGAAGCAGCTTAAGAAAATCCAAGCTGACATCTCAATCTGGGGTCTTCTCATGGTCTCCTGGGTACATTGATAGGCAGTATTGTCACCAATAGTCAAAGCTAAATTGTCCATTGACACTACTCCTGAATAGAGTGGGATTGGTCTTCCCAGGTGGCGCCGGGCCAACCCTAACCTTTTCTGACAAAGAATTGCCGCCGAAAGGCTCAGCTCACAATAAACCCTTGTACATATTTGTTGAGTGCAGGGAAAAATGGGTGCCGGTGGTGTTGATAGACACTGGTTCGGCCATCAATGTCCGTCCTTCCCGCATAGCTTATGCAATCGGCCTTAGACCAGCAGACTTTGTGCCCACAGCCCAAGTAATTCGGGCATATGATAATACGAGTAGGGAGGTTATGGGCATGGTGTAAATCAGAGTCCAGGTGGGCCCAGCTTAGCAAGATGCAAGTTCCATGTCCTCAATGTGTCGGCCACTTTCAACTTACTGTTAGGGAGGCTTTGGTTGTATCATGTGAAAGCTATCTCCTTCACCCTTCACCAAATATTGAAGTACCCTCACGGGAAATGAGTGGCAATTGTTTTCGGGAATTCATCCATCCATCCCCCGTTAGAGGTAACTACACCAGTGTTGGAGATCACTCATGGCGAAGAATATGTATTCCTCTTAGGGTTCACTTTGGCTGAAGCCCAGGTGGTGTAGACTATTTTGGCTGCAGATGAGGGTATATATGTCAGCGCCTAGTCTATCTATTTCTTGAACAAACTGCAACATGTGCCAGGAATGAGACTTGGAAGAAGTGGTCAGAAAGGTGTCACAGCATTGATAGACGTGCTGTACAATCCACATGCCTTTGGTCTGGGTTATGTACCCACCAAAAAGGACTGGATTAGGAAAGTAGAAGAAATCAGAGCCAGAGCCAGAGCCAAGTAAGCTGGGAAACACTATGAACTCATCCACAAGCCAATCCTGTGAACGCTGAATGGCCACTTTGTTCTGGAGGGAGAAGATTTCTCCTTTTGCGGCTTTCCCGAACCCTGGATGAATCCTACGAAGCAGCGTGTCCCTGGGTTCAAAATCTTATTTGACCTGCCGCTGCAAGATAGTGATATCGAGGAAAAGGATGAACCAAGTACTGAAGCTGAACAGAGCATGGAAAGTGACTCAGACAGCAGCGAACTTGGAATATAGGCAGCACTGGCTTGTTTCTTTACAGATTCTGCGGTTGACTCAGAGAACTTGAGGGATAACCTTACCATCTCTGTGATCGGGGAAGAACCGGGTATGAACCCAACCAGCAGCATTTTGGATGCATCAAAGGCACCATCTCTTATTTGGCAATTAGAGGAAGGCTATCTGTCTTGTTCTAAGTCGAGTGATGAGCTAGAATCTAATTCCACTGAGTCTATGGAGTTGGGATCAGATTCCGATTCTTCTGAGTCTGAGTCTGGTATTCCCGGGGGTAGTAACCTGGATGCCAAGGTCTTGTCTAGGTCCTCTTTTCTTTTGCTTTTAAGTCAGTTGTAATTGAGGAGCTGGAACTTATGAATGAGAACGCGGCTGATTCTGAGTATTTCTCTGTGTCGTTTATTTATTATATTGGCCAAGATTTTCAGAATTTTAATGAAAACAAAGAGGAAGGAATTCCTCTAGTTTTGAAAAACTTGATTAATCAAGAAGAGGAGAGGTTTGCTAAACCCTGTGCTGATGAAATCATTGCTATTAATGTGGGTACTGAGAAGGATCTGCGTCTGGTCCAAATTGGGTCCACATTGTCTTCGGAGGAGCGTGAGCGCTTAGTTGCTTTATTAAAAAATTTCAAAGATGTTTTTGCGTGGTCTTTCAAAGATATACCGATCCTGAGATTGTACAGCATTGGATCCCTCTTAACCCTGAAGCTTGACCCGTCAAGCAGACGTTGCGTCGAATCTGTCCGGATTGGGTGCTGGAAATCAAGGAAGAGGTCACCAAGTAGATCGAGGTAGGTTTTTTGTTAGTATCTGAGTATTCGACTTGGTTGGCCAACATCGTCCCAGTGCCGAAAAAGGATGGCAGAATTCGAGTGTGTATGGACTTCTGGCACTTGAACAAAGCTAGTCCGAAGGATGACTTTCCTCTGCTACATATTGATGAGTTAGTGGACTTCACTGCAGGGCCATGCATTGCTATCTTTTATGGATGGGTTTTTAGGGTACAAGATTCTGATGGCGCCCAGGGACAGAGAGAAAACCACATTCACTATGCCATGGGGTACCTATTGCTATCGGGTTATGCCGTTTGGGCTGAAGAATACCGAGGCTACCTATCAGAGGGCTGCTACCACTATTCTACATGACATGATACACAAAAAGGTCGAGGTGTACGTGGACGACATGATTGTCAAGTCCAAAGAAAGAGAGGGCCACTACACCGCCTTGGAGAAATTCTTTCAATGGATCAGAGAATACAGGTTGAGGTTAAACTTGCAGAAATGCACCTTCACCGTAACAATAGGGAAAATTCTAGGCTTTTTGATCACACAAAGGGGCATCGAAGTAGATCCTTTCAAAATCAAGGCCGTCCTAGAAATGCCACCACCAAGGACTGAAAAGGAGATGTGTGGCTTTCTGGGTAAAGTGCCATTCATAATACAGTTTATTTCCAAATTAACATTGACTAGTGAACCACTATTTGGTCTCTTGAAGAAAGGGAAGAAATTCCAATGGAATGATCGATGTCAATTTGCCTTTGAGCAGGTTCAGCAGTACCTCCAGAATCCGCCTGTGTTGTCACCAGTAGAGTCGGGAAGGCCTTTGTTTCTATACCTGTTAGTGACAGACACGACCATGGGATGTATGTTCGCTCAGGAATCTGAAGATAGGATGGAGAAAGCCATCTATTACTTGAGCAAGAAAATGCTGGATTATGAGACCCGTTATAATCCGTTAGAGAAAGCTTGCCTAACCTTGGTATGGGCTACTCAGAAGTTGAGGCACCACTTGTTAGCTCACTCTGTAATCCTGGTTTCGAGATTAGATCCTATCAAATATCTCTTTGAGAAACCAGTGCTTACGGGTAGGCTGGCCTGTTGGTTGCTTCTCCTCTCCGAATTTGATCTCAAATATGTCACCCGCAAGTTGATCAAGGGAAGAGCTGTAGCGGAGTTCCTGGCAGACCACCCAATAGAAGGGGATGAGGTGGTGGAATACTTGTTCCCAAATGAAGCCATTCTGCAAGTTGAGGAGGAGACTTGGATGATGTACTTTGATGGAGCAGCCAATCAGTACAGTTATGGGATAAGTGTGTTACTGATAGCACCTGACGACTCCTATATACCTTTAGCCTTCAAACTATAGTTCAAGGTGTCTAATAATGAAGCAAAATATCAAACATGTATCGTTGGTTTAGGAGCCGCCCTGGAACTAGGGGCAAAAAGGTTGGATGTTATCGGGGACTCGAACTTAGTAGTTTCTTAAGCAAATGGAGACTGGAAAGTCTAGGAAGAAAAGATGAAGGTTTATCACCAGACCCTAGACGTTCTGATTCCTAGGTTTGAAAAGCTGAATTTCATGCATCTATTGAGAGAGAACAACAGGTTCGCTGATGCTTTAGCAACTCTATCTTTTATGGTAGACATCCCACTTGGAGTTCGGATGCGTCTAATTATCATTGAGCAGGAATACACGCCGGCTTATGAAACTATCGCCGCAATAGATGAAGCGCAAGACAAAAATCCTTGGTACTACCATATTTGAAACTTCTTGGAAAATGAGACATATCCACCAGGGGCAAATGATAAGGACAAAAGGGCAATACGATGAATGGCCATCCAATTTATCATCTGCGGTGGTAAACTGTATAAAAGAGGTCATCTGGAAATGCACAAATTGTGTGTCGAAGAGGAGAAATCAAAGTGTCTGATGGAGGCCATCCATGGAGGAGAGTGCGGAGTGCATATGAATGGTGTGATGCTAGCCCGGAAGATTCTTAGGCAAGGTTACTACTGGTCCACCATGGAGGAGGATTGTATTGGTTTTGTTCGGCGATGCCACAAATGCCAAATTCATGCTAATCACATGAATATCCTACCGTCAAAACTGTACAACATGATTTCGCCATGGCTTTTCTTGGTCTGGGAAATCGACCTCATCGACGCAGTCACACCAAAAGGATTGAATGGGCATGAATATATCTTGGTGGCAATTGATTGCTTTACAAAGTGGGTGGAAGCTCAGTCCTATGCAGTGTTGAAAGCATCGTATGTGGCTAAGTTCATTAGAAACAATATCGTTTGCCGGTACGGAGTCCCAAATGAGATTATATCAGATAGTGGCTCCCACTTCAAGAAAGAGGTGATAGACTTGTTGGAGAAATACAATGTGGTTTTCCATAAGTCATCTACATACCAGCCGTAAACCAATGGAGCTGTTGAAGCCGCCAACAAGAACATCAAGAACATCTGGCAGAAGATGGTTGAGACCTACAAGGATTGGCTAGATAAATTGCCATTCGCACTCTGGGGTTACAAAACTTTAATCCGGACGTCTACAAGGGCAACTCCTTATTGTCTTGTCTACGGGATGGAAGCCGTTTTGCCAATTGAAATAGAAGTCTCGTCAATGCAAGTTATGGCTAAGTGTCAGATAGTAGAAGTGGACTGGCAATAAAGCAGATTTGAGGAGTTGATGCTATTTGATGAGAGAAGGCTGACAGCATTATATATGTTCAAGGTTACCAGCTCAGAATTGCTAGGGCTTTTAACAAGAAAGTTAAGTCCCAGAATCTCAAAAAGGGGACATGGTGCTGAAAGACAACCGAGCTCCCATGCATGACCCTATGGGCAAGTTTAGATCCAGTTGGACTGGTCATTACATCATCAAAGCTATCTAGTTAGGTGGAGTTGTTGTTTTCATGGACTTAGATGGCTTGGAATTTTCGTAACCGATCAACATGGACAAGTTGAAGAAATACTATCCCTGAGAGGCTCGCTAGGCCGAAAACCTGAAAGGGCAACCTAGGTAAAAATTAGAGCACAAAAAATTAGAAATAAAGAAAAACTGAGCTCGTAAGGTTGAAAACCCTAAATGGTGACTTTGGCAAAAGTTAGAGCGTAAAAGGAGAGAGAGTTAATACTCGAGTGAACTTGAACTGAATTACGAAAGGCCTAGTTCCCGTCTTCGGGATATGTAGGCAACTTTATCTCAAAGTTCAGTCATTATCACCTCCAACTTAACTATCATGTCCATGTGACTGATCGGGTCAGCTTTGTCTATTCTTTACCTAAGAGTTCAGTTGTGATCTTTACTCTGAGAAGAAGAGCTGGTTACAATGCAGAGCACTGGTGTTCAATCAGGGGTATCTTTAATCTTTTGATTCGTGTTGTATATCTTAAGGATTGATTTCGTACGTGTCAGGTGATGATCATTTTCGAAAATAGTTTTGAAAAGTTTTAATAAAAGTTGATTTTGTTCAAAATTTTACCTTTTACAACTTAGACTATTTTTGGACCAAAAAGAAAATTTTTAGTGCTCACAACTTTAATTTCCTTGATTTCAACATAAAGTTCTCCAACTCTCTGATATAAATCAAAGTTTCTTTTACTACATCACAAATAAAAAATAAAAAAAAACTTGAAAAGAAAGGTCAAAACAATAAACTAGGGGCATAGATGAGTCAGGTGCTCCTGCGTTCTTTGCTCGTACTTGTGAAAGCTTCTGAAGCCAAAGTGGGCTCGGTTTGTGCCTCATCCTCGAACCAAGCCAAGCACTCGTCGAAAAGGGGGCATAACTGAAACTAGGGGTAGGGACTAGAAGTTCCCTCATCCTCCAAGTAGTGAGGTACCTACCCAAGTGTGAACCATGAATAGGGAATGAAACCAGGTACTCTACCCCCTCCTTTGGGCTGGTCTGATTATGCCCAAACTGGCGTCTGAACCGAAAGGGAAAGTAGAACATGCAATGAGTGAGGCCAATCAATTGTATGCCAGGTTGCCAAGCCATGTTGTAACTCATCTCGGTCAGATTAAGCTAGGGGCAACGCCAAGCTATGTCTACAGCAAACCTGCTACACATCCAGTTTCACCACCATTCCTCATTCGGGAAATCCACTAGTTAGTGGCGGAAAAAATAACCTCGAGCTGAGTACTTAGGACAAGAGTCCACTGCCTTCAGCTTATCCATAAGCCACACCTGGGAAGGGATGAAAGAAAAGAGAAATTAAAGAATAAAGAGATGTATGTTAAGAGAAAAGTAAAAAAAAGGGGCTTTGAGAGAAAAATAGAGCATGAGTGCCGAGTGATGTGAGAAACACATATGAGAAAGGGTGGGAAACAATACCTGAAGAAGTAGTGGACTCCCTATGAATCTGGTAGTCTCTTGCCGATGAAAGGCATCTAAGCCCATCAAGGTCTTAACCAGCGCTAAACCAATGCAACTCTTACCTTCTTTCAAATCTTGAGCCACTTCGATCAACCGAATGCTGGATCCACTGAAACTAGGGGCAAGAAAGAAATGTGCAAGCATACATAAGCAAAGGGCATGTTGCCGAAAACCTTGCTAGAGAAGGACGCCTCTGTCACTGACGTCAGAAAATTAATGAATCAAACTGGGTATGTCTAGCTCTCTGTTGTGGGCCAAAGATCCAGCCTCGTACAGAGTGAGCCCACACATCTATCCCAAAGGTTAGGCGTGGCCAAAACGAGGTTGAGGCATGATTTCCTCATCGTGCTGGGATTCCATTAATGCCTGAAATTCTTCAAGTGTCAGGCATATTTTTTGTCCTTCGAAGCGAAAGACGTGTAATTGGGTCCTAACATCGGGTCGTGGCATAGAGGGACGGAAAACAAAGTGGAGTACGGCTCAACGAAAAAAGTGCATTTATGCTGAAATCCCAGAAATTTACCTTTTCCATGCCGTCTAAAGCAGCTATCCAATCCATGAGATTCTCAGCAAGGAATATCTCTATTTGTGGAAAAAATTGCAACTGAAATGAGGTTCTGGAGAATAAATCACGAAGCAGAACCTTTTGTAGAAGATAAGGCTGTGAGTGGAAGCCAGCTGTTAACAATCTGGAGGTTCCTCACCCTGGTGGCCGGCAGGCTCTATCTCTGGCCGACAACTTTCTTTTCTGGCTTGCCGTCCACCTGTGTGCTGGGCAGTGTTGGCAGCATGTGTTTTGTCTCAATCTTTGAGTGTTTTAAGGTCTTATTTTGAGTCTTTTGGTTTTAGCAAGTTTGTTTATTTGTATTTGAGTTGTTTTTGCTTTGTTTATCGAGTTGTATGTTGTATTTTGTATTTTGTATTTTGGTTGTTGGTCGGCTCATTACCCGATTAAGAACATTGTTTTAATCAAGCACTCTCTTGGCCAATTCAATTCCATGTCCATTTCATGCAAATATGATGCTCATGATGCAAAAATGACAACACTCTTCATGAAGAAAACTACAAGGTTTTATTCCGATCATGGTTTTTACAAAAGAGGAGTACAAGTTTCAAAAGCAAATAAAACCTATCTGAAGTTATGCATGTGGTAATGCTACCAAAGAAAGAAACTAAGTAAAAAGTACAAAAAACATCAGCGCCGGTCATCTCATGCCCGAAAGGCCCTCTTCGTCTTCTTCCTCGGAGGGGAGGACTCAGGGGCACTATCTCTATCAGCATCGCTGTCCAAATCAAACTCTGAACCAGAGCCGGTCTCATCTCTGTTCCCTGCCTCAGAGCCCGTGTCGGCGTCAACTCTGCTCTCAGACCCCGAGCCAGTATCATCACCTCCACTCTCGGATGACTCAGAATGCTGACTCACTGCCTCCTTGGAGTCACTAGTCTCAGTATCATCATTTCTTAAGATAGGCTCTGAAGGACTGCTCTGGCCTTGGGTGCCCCTATCCCTACCTCGACTGTGGCTCACATCGCAACCACGAGCTAAGGCATGTCTCTCTCTCTCTTCCATGCTGCTGGAGGATGTGCTACCAGTGCTGGTGTTAGTGTTGCCGCAGGTGCCATCGGTGCAAATGGAATCTGGAAAAAAATAGTTGGCAACATATCAGCTACAGTGTGTGTATCAGATACAGGCATAGTATGTAGAATAAGCATCATGCAGAAATTAGATACAGTGTGCCAGTGCAGTGTATTAGTGTAGTTTGGGAAAGATTACAGTTGAAATGCCAGTGTATCAGTTGAAATCTGATAGTGTGAGGCGTAAACAGAGTTAATAATGAAATGCATGCTGAACTGAAGGAAATTACCTAGATGCCGTAGAGACCAAGCAACATCTCCCTCCTCTGCACCATACCCATCAGAGAAGCCACCAGCTCGAGGAGGCTCCCCGTATACTCTATAGATGCCTGCAAGTGCATTTGGGTGATCAATGTCTGGGATAAACATATCTGAAATGGAAATGTGGGGGGTGCAAATTGTAAAGTGTGGTCCATACTTGAGATGTACCCCAAACTCTGACAAACTCATGTCCAGCCTCTGCCAGCTCGATCGAAATCTGGTAAACAGTCCAGTAGGCTGCCAGCACGTGAGCACAGTGGGAAGCTCCGACCAACGGATAATCTACTCCACCGGGGGAGCCCCTCTAGCATGGGCCCTAGTCGCCTGAGTTGCCTCGCTTGCCGCAGGAGCCCCTACTCCCTTGCCTGCATGAGCACCCTTCAAAGGAAGCATAAGGTGGGTCTGAATAAATGTCGTGTAATCGCCCTCTCCTCTAAAGAAGTTAGCATCCAAGCCCACCATGAACTGAATGAATGCGTCAACAGATAGGTTATCCACTGTCCTCATAGACTCGGAGGGTAGCATCGGAACGACTGGATCAGGCAAGCCTATAGTCTGGCGAACAAATCTCTCGCTCAAAAACCAAGCCCAACAGATTGGGCCCTTTAGTAGAATCCGAAAGCGTGATGTGCCCTAAGCTCCCACATACTGGTCTTTCACCCCAGTTGGCATTATGGCCCAGGGCTGCCATGCTATTTGCAAATAGGGGATGTACAGATTGTTAGTTACTGTCAGTTGTTGAAGTATGAATCAGAATAGTTGTAAAGCGAAAATGACTGTGTTTTGAGTTACCTTGTGGGCGGCCACTGTATCAAAGTACTAGCAGAAGAAGGCGGAAGTCTCATGACTTTGGTGCCGACACCGACCATCGCATCGTCTTGAGTAGGGAACCACCAGGGGGAGCTCCTCTATAGG
The DNA here is from genome assembly GCA_022316695.1 of Camellia oleifera. NCBI lineage: Eukaryota > Viridiplantae > Streptophyta > Magnoliopsida > Ericales > Theaceae > Camellia > Camellia oleifera. The sequence continues at coordinate 110,939,741 of CM039318.1, forward strand.
CTCTAGAGCGAAGGTTGGAAAATATCCATAAACCCATAGCTACAAGGAAAGTGCAATGATCTGAGAACACAGGGCATGAACAGATATAGAAAGTGCAAAGCAGAAAGCACATAGCATGAACAAATATAGAAAATGCAAAGCAGAAAGCACAGGTGTTGAACAGATATAAAGCAGAAAATGTAAAGTGAAAAGTGTAAAGTGCAAAGAGGGAACTAAAATGCATACTGCCCAAGCTCGCTAGTAGCCTCCGATCCGCTCTCCCCTCAGATGGGAGGTGGAGCTCATATAGTCGTATAAGGTAGCGAGGCCAGCTTCGTCTCAGTTGTAGAAGCGTACTTGGTGAAGGATCACCAAGGCGTTCAACAGGTATAAACCCATGGTGTTCCACCTATTCGAAAACAAGGTGGTACCGAGGACAAACATTAGGAAGCCCTGGGCATATTGCTTTATCTCTTCTAGCGTCTTGGGCTTGCTCTCACGGAACTGCTCGGTGAACCAACTGTATCTCACCATAGCTGGATGGTACAGAGGTGGGTGCGCTCCCAACATGTCGATCCAAGCAGCCTCCCACTCCTCCATGTCTGTTTCAAAAGGGATCGGATCACCCCTACTCTTAAGCTTGTGATCATGGCGAAGGCATGGGGAGTCATCGTTATCTCCTCGGCAGTAGAGAGGTGGAAGGAGTTCATAGTGTCCCACCACCTCTCCACTAGTGCTCCTAGAAGGGAGCGGCTCACTATGATGCGTGTCAATCTAAAGCAAAAAAGGCCGAAGCCAACCTCATCGATGATGTTGCGGACCTCGGTAGGGAGCTCGTTGTACCAGTCACTCGCCATTATTGCTCCGTACTCCCTGTAGGCATGAGAGTCTCCTTGCGGCAAAGAACAGAGCAATCAGATGAAAGGCAATGATAAAAATACATTAAGATGAAAGGCAGTGCAAGAAATGCAGTTAAAAGAAAGGCAGGAATGCATGAAAACAGAGTTCATACCTCAGTAGCTCTGGATAAAAGATAGGAGGCTGGCTCCCTTAGCAGGAGGTCCTTTGGTATGCCGCGAGCAAAGTCGCTGAAACGCCTAATGCCTTTAAACAGTAATATGTGCGTGCGGGGATGATATGTCGTCGGATCAAAGGGCCGCACTCTCAAAGGTAACGGCTATGGATCTAACTCTATCGCAAACTCCGCCCCAAGATTAGCCTTAATGTCCTCAGCCACCCCGCCTACCTCGGCAGCTGCTGGCTCCTCTACCTCGGCAACCGGTGGAAACACAGGTGGAACCTCTGGAGGAGCTCCGTTCGTGAGGAATCTCATCTGCCATTTGGAAAATGGGTGACAAGAAGGTGAAAAGTGAAGAAAAATGGAGAAAATAGGGTAAACTTGGAAAAAGTCAACCCTAGGAAAGAGAAAATGAGAGAAAAAGTCAAAACTTGGGAAAGTTCACGAACCCGTGAGAAACTCGAGGGAAACAAGCCTTAAGTGGTGAAAATTTGAGAAAAAACGATGAAATCAAAATCTAATCGGTTCAAAATGTAGAGAACTAAGAGGGTTTTACAAAAAAAAAGTTTGTGCGGGGCGTTGGAAAACGCGTATAAAGCACGGATCCAAAGAGAGAGAGGGGGAGGGTTTTTGACCTTGGAGAAGTGAGGAAATGAAGCCTTGAGCCCTATACTTAAAGACCCGAAGCAAAAGGACAATTTTACCACGAATCTGCCATCGATGGCCGGCAGGCCACCATTGGTGGCCGGTAGGCCACTTTGGTGGCCGAAAAGGTTTTCTTGTGGCCGGCATGTGGCTGATGGCTTCTTCTAGTGGTTGGTAGGTGGCCGGTGGCTCTCAGGTGGGTCCTGGTGCTGTTCTGTGCTTCTACTTTCTGAGTAGTGTATGAAAGGTTCTGTTTTGGCAGCTTACAGCTACGTTCCAGTACGAACGTGTCCCACTTGCTACTATGAACGAGGTGTATCCTTTTGAACATGTTGTAAATCCGCCAAGAGGTAAATCGGAAGGTGCCACTGAATATTGTTTTATTTGTTTTGTCAAATTATGTCTTTGTTCTCTTCCATTGCATAGAATGTGCATTTCACATATATATATATGATGTACGCACATCATTTATGATTCATGCATAGAACATGTTGTCAATTTTTCATAGAATATGTTTTTGTTTCTTGCATAGAATATGCATTCAATTAACATCATACATCAGTTGGCCATCTTGCATGGAACATGCGTTCTCACTGTCTTGATTTATCTCACACGTTTATTTTGTGCATTTATCGTACACCTCATTATTTTATCTCGGGATGCGTAAAGCGCAAGCCCGAGTGGTTTCTCTTTTATCTCAGGACGCGTGAAGTGCAGCCCTGGGTGTGTTTTATCTCGGGACGCGTGAAATGCGAGCCTCAGTGATTTCTCTTTTATCTTAGGACTCGTGAAGCTTGGCCCTGGGCGTGTTTTATTTTGGGACGTGTTTTATCTTAGGACACGTGAACCGTAAGCCCGAGCGGTTTCTTTTTTATCTTAGGACGTGTGAAGCATAGCCTTGGGCGTGTGTTATCTCAGGATGCATGAAGCGCGAGCCTGAGCAGTTTCTCTTTTATCTCAAGACGCGTGAAGCGCGGCCCTGGGCGTGTTTTATCTCAGGACGTGTGAAGCGCGAACCCGAGTGATTTCTTTTTTATTTCTGGATAAGTGAAGCGCGGCCCTGGGCGTGTGTAACAAGCCCGCGAGGGACCTCGCGCTACAGTTCGGACTCAATTTTGTCACGGTTCTTAATCTGAACCAAAGAGTCCAAATCCGGCAAATTGTTTTGAGAAAACAGATTTTGAAAGAAGTGCCAAACATGGACTGCTTTGCCAGATATAGAGTCGCCACCTAAATATTTTATTTTGGGGGAATTTAGGAAACCCTGACTCGGTGCCAAAGGCCATTTGTCCGTCATCACCAAAGTTGCCTCGGCTCGGGAACTTGGGTACGATTGGGGAAGGTCAGCTATGAGCACCCCCTCTCGCCCGATCCGAAGATCGGCCTTTACTAACCGTGATATCCAATTTTGAAAATGTTATGTGTTCTTATTCCCATTATTAGCCTAGAGTTACTATGTTATGCGCACAGCAAACAAGTATAGACTAGATCGCCTAACTTGGAAACAAGCATTGCATATCCGTTTGTTTTGGAAAACGCTTTGGGATTTGCTACTCGCAAGTAGGCTAAAATACGGATTTCAATGAGTTGTTCCAACTCAAACAATCCAACCTTCACCCATAGGCATTCAGGCAGTTTAACATATAAGCATCTAGCCACATGGTAAGCATGCTGTCATGGCAACACTCACACGCATGCAAGGATGCTAAAGCATAAAATACTTACAAAGTACTCCGTGCCAAAACAAGAACATGTTAGCAATCGATGTATGATCCAAGTTCATGTTAAGTGCCTAATGCATCACATACAAAATGTCACTAGAATAGGCTCGGCTAATCTAAGGATGACATGTGAAATGCACAAGTAGCAGGTATTCAAATTTATTTTGAAATATAATGCCATTAGTATGATGCGCTGAGCCCGGTGCATGCAATACTGATGAATGGTGCACGCATGCATAGCATAAGGTATGCTAAATTAAATATGACCTAATACTAACCATCAAAGCAGGTAAGTAAAAGGGAGAAAGAAATGGGGGTTGGAAGACATACACACACTCACCCACACTTATTACAAATTTGCCCTCGCTCAGAGGGACCGAAAGAATAATACAGACTGTAAATAAGTAATCAACTATCCTAGCTAATTAATTATTACAGACCAACTAAATTAATTAAGCAAATTAATTAATCTAATTTAAGCAATAAACAGTCCCGAGATGAAGGCCCAATGCAGTGCACGCTCGGCTTTGCCCGGAAATCCGCCACCATGCACAAGATGCCTCTGTTTTCCCTGCTCTGCTCCTCTGATGACTGCCAAAGCCTCAGAGTTTACTCTGTGGATGCTGGGAAACACCACCGGCTGAAGGAGAACACCACCGGCCATGCAGAATGGTCACCGGCCATCACTTTGATCCATCGGCCAACAATGGTGGCCAGTCGGCACTAAATGTGGCCGGTCGGACAAAAGTTCCTGCAGAATCTGGTTTGACAGCAGCAGAGGGCAATACTTGGCATGGCAATGCATTTCAAGCAATGTATGCACCAATCACATCCCTTATCATGTTTATGACTCAAAGGGACATGAACCTCGATTCTCGGACCACCAATCACGCACTTCCATGCATGATGGCTCAAAGAACCAAGCATGCAACTTCAATTTCAAATGAATGCAAATCAAATAAACACACAAAGGGGCTCAACCTCTATCATGCTCAATTCAAGAGGTGTAGCATGCATGTCAATGCAATGCAATCTTAAGCATGTTGACTAGTATGCAACATGGATAATGCAAGCAAGCATACAAGACATGCAAGGCATGAGATAATGCAACTAACAAGTATGCAAGGCACAATGTGGGTGTTTAAGCATGTAAACAAACATGTGACTTCATTCAATCATGCAAGTTCAATTATGCAACAACTCACCAATATGCTACAACATACAAGGAGTACATGTAACAAACAAAGAGATGGACTTAAACATGATTTAGGCAGTCCTAACTAGGCCTAAAACAGTGGCCAAGATGCTAAGGAATGAGGGCCAATTGACACACAAACATGCATGAAAACATGGACCAATATTCAAGCATAAAGAGCAACTTCTAAGCACACTTGAAAGGGGATAAACATGGATGCATGGCATGCATAGAAAGCTTTGAAATCATGTTATAGAAGGTGCAAAACCAAATAAACAAGACAACCATGGCATACAATAATGGTCCAAGTACTTAATGCTAACCAAAGAGGTGTTGAACTACACTCAATGCAACCACACATGGCATGAACTAAGTGACCAAAATCAGAGTTTTAGCATACTAAAATAAAGCCAAAAGGCCACTTAGGTAGCATCTAAATGACTTAAGTATGGATGCATGCATAAGGGCCCAAACAAGGAGCATAAGACCTAAACTCTTGAAGCATCAAAGGGGACATTAAATGCAAGCATATGGGCACATCATGAGGTCTGAAATAACATGTCAAGTGGTTCCAAATCACTGAAACAAAGCAAGGATGGCATGCTAGAAGGGCCAAAGCTTAAGGCATACAAGAGGGATTACATGGTAGCTATACAAAGCAAGGCATGAATGACTCCAATGACTTAAAATAGTCCCTTAGCACATCAAAACATGCATATAAGCTTCACAAAGCATGGCCAAAAACATGCTAAAACAAGGGTCAACACTTAGATGCATGTTAAGGCAACAAAATGGCATTACAAGGCATGTATGCTGAGCAAGCATGGTGTACCAAAACCAACCCAAAACAGAGCTATATTATGACATAATAAGCACAAAAATCAGCTAAGGCATGGCCAACACACACTTAAGCATAGTGCTCCCTCAAGAGGCAAAAATGGTCCTTTTCAAGGACAACAAGGAGAGGGGATGGCCCTCTCCTTCCTAGGACCTCAAGGCACCATCCTCACCTCTGAAATCCCTCAAGATTTCAGAGGTGAGGAGGCCCAAACACAATGGTCCTGGAGTTCACACAAAATGGCACAAAACAAGGGCCAAACAAGGCTTAAGAGGGGTCAAACAACCTCAAACCACAAAACACTCTTAACAAACTATTTAGAGGCCTTAAAAACAGAAATTTTATGTATTATATGAAAAGCCAAAAAATAGTTGCAAGATAGGCAAAAGTAGTGTGCAAAAATGGGAAAAAAAAGGGTGAGTTTCTTACCCTTGTTGACCTTCTTCACAAATGGTGGACCAGCTGCTTCCTTGAGCTTAAACCAGCCCTAAAACTCCAAGAACAGACCTTTGGTCCTTCAAGAACCAAGAAAAGGTGTAACACTATGTGTTTATGTACAATAGTAAGCCTAAACACACACTAAACACAAGAGGAAGAGAAATATAGAGCTAGGATATAGACAAACCCTAACCCTAGAACTCAAACCCTAAAATGGCTATCTAAAGGACCTAAAATGTCTAACCCCTCAAACAAGAGAGAAGACCTCTCTTTTATAGAGCTTTTTTTATTGTAAAGCTTACAAGACAAGCTTCTAAAGAGAGAGATCCCTTCATACACGTGTATGGAGGGCAGCCAAATGCAATCCAGCTGTGTCAAAATATCTGCAAAAGCAGATGCACAGTAGTCGGTCGGCCAAAGATGCAATTGACCAAAAAAAGATAGCCGATCGTCCATCTATAGTGCCGGCCGGCCAAACATTTGGCCGGTGGCCACAAAACACAGCTGGTGGCCTCAAGCCATGGCCGGTGATGGGTGGGGATGGTCTACAAGCCCTACCCTGCCTCTCAAAGGCAAAACACAAGTGTTTGGTGCAAAACCAGACACAAAACGGTCGAGTTGAGAGATCCTGAGGTAAGGCGCGTAGCCAAGGCTTCCGGGAACTCAAGACGAACACAAACAAGGGTGACCACTGAGTGTTCAATCAGGGACGTCCAAGTCTTGAGGATGGTCAAAAATGGGGTGTCTACAGCTTGTTTTATCTCGGGATGTGTGAAACGCGACCCCAAGCAGTTTTCTTTTATCTCAGGATGTGTAAAGCGCGGCCCTGGGCGTGTTTTATCTCGGGACGCGTGAACCACGAGCCCAAGCGATTTTTCTTATTTCTTAGGACATGTGAAACGCGACCTTAAGTGGCTTTTATCTTAGGACACGTGAAATGCGACTCCGAATGGTTTTCTTTCCTCTATTTCTCAAGATGCGTGAAGCATGACCTTGAGCGGTTTTTATCTTGGGACGTGTGAAACACGACCCCGAGCGGTTTTCGTTTCTTAGTTTCTCAAGATGTGCGTGGCGCAACCTTAAGCTATGATTTCTTTCCTCATCTTGTGTTTTGGCGTGGTCAGAGTGTATGGATTTTTTTTCAAGGAACCTGTGTTGGGTTTAGGCTTGAAACTGCTCATTCATCTGCTATTATCTTGTTATCTTGCTCATTGCATCTATTATTGCTTATTGCATCATCTCGCATGATCATGAGTTTTCAAAATAGCTGGCTTCGCGAAGCATGTGAGTCCAGCCTTCAAAGTATTTTTGTGCATATCATTTGAAATAGCCGACTATGTTGGTTTGATTCTTTGCAAAGGGGTACGTAGGTAGCCTACGGGCACAACCATCTATTTCTGTCTTGATTGTTTGTCCAAGTCTTACGGCCTTGTCAAAATGGGTCGTCTTTGGGCTTTGACATTCACTCATGTCATTTCATAACTCCGAGTTTTGTCAAAGAGGGGCAACTGTAGACACCTCATTTTTTATGGCCCTTACAACTTGGACGTTATCGCTTGCACACCCAATGATGAGTGTATATGCTTGTCAAGTGCTTGAAGTCCTCAGCGGAATGCCACAACTTTGAGCCCTCCATACCTTGCACCCCTGTTGCCCTGTTTTGGACCAAAACCTTGGATTTTCAAGCTTGTAACCTCTGGTGGCCTGCCGACCACCGATGTGTTTTGCAGATATTTTGTGACAGTTGTGCCAGCTGTTTGCACAGATGCTTGCATTTGCTCCCACGTGTATGGTTGGATGTTTCTGAGGTAGGATCATGTTTTTTTTTATATATATAGATGACCTCCCCTCTTGCTTTAGAGGTTAGAAAATTTTTGGAGCAAAACTTTTCCTCTCTCTCTTGCAAAATTTTTCACCTTTGCCTATACACTCTTAGCCAAACCTCTCCATCTTTGAGCTGAGGTATCTTTGAGCCTTGTTTGAGCTCTTGGGGGTGTGTTTGCCTTGTTTTATTGCTTGAAAGTGATCTCCTCTTCAAGAGGTATAAAGCTTTGCCTCTTTTCTTGCTTTGTTTACTCTTTTTCTTACTATTTTCCAACTGTTTTTGGGCTGTAAAAACTTTGTTTTTTTGGGCTGAAACTTGGGTTTTAAGGCCAATAAAGGTTGAGGGGTGGTTCACCATTCTTTACATCTTGCTCTCAAGGCCTTTACCCTTGTGTTTCCTACCTTTACACTATCTTCTTTTGAGCTTTTAAACACTGATTTTAAGAGTTATTTCTATGGCTAAAATTATGGTTTGAAGTCCAAAATTGGAAGGGTTAGCGTCCTTTCCTTGTATTTTGCTTACTAACCTAGCATGATCCATGTTTTAGCTTATTGTCCTAGCTATTTTTGTTTTAATTCCACTATGTTTTAGAACTTATTTAGCACTATTTTAAGACTATTTTTAAGTGTTCATTGCATTTGAGCCTTATATTGCATGCTTGTAGTGTAATTGTCCTTATAAGTTTGGTGTTTTAGGCCTTACACACCACCTTATTTGAGTTGATTGCATTTATTTATTGCTTTTCTTACTTGTTCTCACCTTTAATCACCTCTATAGCCTCTCTCCTTTGTTGGCTTTTTCTTTGCTTTGAAAGTGGTTTCAAATTATTTGTTTGTTTAGGCATGAGATTGAGGTGTTATGCTTAATGGTTTAATCCCTTTGGGGGTTCATTACCAACGGTATGATGTCTCTTTCATGCCCAAAGCAACACTTGGTTTGAGCCCTCTTTCCATTAGAGGACTTAAATTCACTTGTGGACTTAATTGACTAAAGAATTCAGAGGTAATTAAAATGGTCTAATAAAATTGGTGAATAAAAAAAAGTGCAAGATAATAATTTGGTTAGGGTTCAATTGGACGTTAATTAAACCCTTGAGTCTTGAGTCGTTTCATACTCATTAGCGATGAAAACGGTTCAAGATTCATTGTCAACTATTTCCCTTGATTTTTCATGATAGGGAGGTGGTTTTGAGAGTCTTGTTTTATTGTATTCATTGAATTTGCACACTTGATTCATAAGCCATCATGCAATGAAATTGCATCCATTGGTGGTTTGAGAATTAAACTTACTACTCCTTTGAGTTGTTCAAATGATAAGGAGGGGTAATTTGTGCAAACAAACCCTTGAAAATACCTTGTCCCTGCTCTGTTTGCTCTCTGTTGCAACAAGATAATCTAGTCATCAGTGGCCGACAAGCTACTATTGTTGGCCGGCAAGCCATCATCAGTGGACAGCAGGCCCTCTGCCGGCCACTAGTGCAAAATCCAACAATGTCCTTTTAAAGCAGAACAGAGTTGGTCTTGAGGTGGAAATTAGTACAAGTGTTTTACTATGCAACAGAGGCATTCAGCAGCAGAAACAGTGGCTTTTTCAGGTGGAAAGTCGGTGTATGCATGAGCATTCCTCGTTCCCGAGGAGGAGTAATTAGAATAGTTAATTTGATTACATCGTTTTGTAATTAATTAGTTAGCTAATTTTGTCTTGTAATAATTAGTTAGCTAGAATAGTTAATTAATTCGGTTTGTAATAATTAGTTAAGTAGTTTAGCTAAATTATTCATTTGGGTTTGTAATAAATAATTAATTAGTTTAGCTTTAATTAATTAGCTAGTTAGTTGATTCAGACCCTCCTGTGTGAGGGCTCAATGTTGTAATAATGTGTATGTCTTCCAACCTCACGTCTTTCTCCCTTTTATTTACTAGCTTATGATGGTTAGTTTAGAGCATCATGTTTGGTTTTGCATAACTCATGTTTGCATCCGCTTGTATTGCATGCACTGAGGCTCGGTTCATTATTCTAACTTGCATCGTTAGTTAAATAATTCTTTGAATATATGCTTAGACCGCATGCTATTCACTTGATTCATATGCCATATTAGTAGCCAAGCCTATTTATATTGCATATCACATGTGTTTCATTAGTCATGTTGCATAATTAGGATCATGCATTTTTCTAACTCTTTTGTTTATTTTGGCTTGGAGTACTGGGTGAGCCTTTTACTTGCTTTAGCATATTACATGAGTGTGATTATTGCCATGTCTAGCATGCTTGCCATGAGGCTAATTGCTTAAATACTATAACTGTTTGAATGCCTGTGGATGAAGGTTAATTGCTTGAATTGGAATAATTGGAATAATTTGAGTAAATGTTCATAGACGATCACTTTTTCAAGTGGTACATATTCGAAATAATTTTCAAAAAGAATATGAATCAAGTGTTCAAATTCTTACAAATTAGCCTATACTCTTGTGTATGCGCATCACATAGTAATACTAGCCTAATAATCAGAACAAGAGCATATAATGTAAATAAGATTCATATCATGATTAGTAGAGGCCGATATTTGATCGGGCGTGTCACGACCCTAACCCGCCCTCGTGGATTAAGGACGTAACCGGCCAGTAATCTTGAGATTACCTACGGCCTCCATACAAATAAAACATAACTCGACAGAGTAAAGGGGCCAAACGGAAGCAATAATTAAAACTTTGTCCATAGAGCCGTGCTTATATGCACTTTAAAACAACCCATGCACATATACGTTAATAACCCACATCAAAGTACAGTAGCATAAACTTCTTTACAGACAGGATCATCTAAACTGAGTCAACCCATAGCAACTATATACAACATACACAAGATCCTTGCCAACAAAACAGAATATAAACAAGTAACAAAAAGGGCAAGGTTTGGTCTCGTGCGTGAGACCCAAGGCTGACTCTCCCAAAACTCCTGCTGTTCCTGGCTGACTTCACTGGGGCTGGGGTTGGACCTCACTTGGCTCACCTACAATTTCATGAATGAGCGTGAGCGAATGCCTAGTGAACAATATCAAATAACAAGCGACGTAAGCAATTATTGGAATAGTACAACAAATGGCCTTCGGCCCATTCATTCATGTCAATCGGCCTTTGGCCCAATCGCTCATTTCCATCGGCCTTTGGCCCATTTATTCATTTCCATCGGCCTTTGGCCCAATTATCCATTTCCATCGGCCTTTGGCCCAATTATCCATTTCCATCGGCCTTTGGCCCAATTTTCCATTTCCATCGGCCTTTGGCCCAATTATCCATTTCCATTGGCCTTTGGCCCATTTATTCATTTCCATCGGCCTTTGGCCCAATTATCCATTTCCATCGGTCATTGTTCGCCATTCAAATTTATAAACATACAAAACTTACATATAAGTAAACAATTGAACGACGATATACTTCAATTATCTTGTCAAGATATTACTCACAGTGATCGGTTGATTGGTTCGCCCTGGAACTCGACCCTACACATGCCATGAACATAAAAGGGTCACTAATAATTCCATCCATTCAAAATTCACATATTCCTCTTTAGGCTTTGTTATTATCTCATTAACTCACTTACAATGCTTAACATATGCCTAAGAGTGCTTACAAGTGAAAGAGAACGGAAAACAGAACATAAAGTGCAAGAACGGAATTTCTGAAAACAGGGTCCCCGCTCGAGCGCCAATTTCCCCGCTCGAGCGGACCCTTAAGTCTGAGAAAGTACTGGTTGCCTCCAATCCACGCTCGAGCGTGCATTCTTCCGCTCGAGCGGACTTCATGTCACATAGCTCCCCGCTCGAGCGCCAACTTCCCCGCTCGAGCGGGAATCATGTCTGCAGAAATATGCTGGGAGCTCGATTTCTCCGCTCGAGCGGCCATTACCCTGCTCGAGCGGGCACCAGAATTCTGGGTTTCCCAGATTTTGTTCTTGAGCTTCATTTCGATTTTCCCAACTTCATCCCTTGCATGCAATGGCTCAACCTCACATATGATCATGCTAACATGGTATAAACACCAAAACATATCATCATGGGGCCTAATTTCAAGGATTAAACACTTGCATGCTTCAAATTGACACCAACTCACTTCTATCATTCATATTCATACATTCAAAGCTCCTATCTTCATAAATTGTACATGCATGTGGTATATCACTTTCATCCTTAGTTCATATGATGAAAAGATGGTCAAGTACATGGCTTTCAACCAAAATGCAACATAAGTCATGTGATTCAAGCTCAAATATGCCAATTCCAACAATTACATACATGCATGCATATATGGTCCTCCAACTCAACAAAACCAATTCAAAACATGCTCTTGACCATTAATTAACTTTGAACACACAAGATTACACATTAAACTCATGGATTCAAGAATCAATGCTTACCTAGAAGCCCAATCTATGGTTAACTCTTGAGTTGATCTTCAAATGATCAAGCTTTGAGGCCAAAATCCCAATTTCCCTCACTCCCTCTCTCTCTAGCCGACCTTCTCCCTTCCCCTTTGAGTTTTTTGATCAGCCAAGATGAAACAAATAGGGAGAATAGGGGATGTAGTGCCCTTCTCCAACAAAACCCACTATTGGCATTATAATAATAAGTAATGGGCACTAATTCACTAGTTTAATCAGTTTAATCTGACCAGAATCAATTTTCAATTAAATTTTACCGTAGGCTCTAAAAATTATGCCAATCACAATGGCGCAATAGATTTTGGATTCTGTGGCCGATAAGGCCTCCAATTTAATTTCCAAAGCAGATAGTCAAACAGATATTCCTACGGTGAACAGATACGAACTCAAAATCACATATTATCACATAATGGCACACAAAATCATGCTAAACACATAATCATAAACAAATTAATGACCAATTTAGCATAATACAGGACAGGGGTATCACAGGGCGAGCGGGGGTGCTCAATTCATGACCTTCCCTTCTCATACCTAAGTTTCCGAGCCAAGACAATTGTCACGACCCAAACCCGCCCCTATGGGTTTAGCACCGTAACCGGCCAGTAATCCAAGATTACTGAAGGCCTGCTTAATCAGTAAAACAGTAATACAGAGTTCAGGGGCTGGCGGAAGCCAAAACAGTAATAAAAGATGTCCAATGAGCTGTGACAGTAGTATGCAAAAAGACTTTTTAAACATATTCACAGTCAAAAGCAAAACAGTATGTACATACATCATATACAAGTATTCAGGTTAGGGACCAAATCCCCACCATAACAGTACAGTACAAGTCCATACAGTCTATACAAAACAAAAATAGAAAGGGGGAATCTAAAACACCCCACAGAAGCCTTAGCTTGGCAGTACATGGAACCTCGTAGTGAGGCACAGTGGTTAGCTTGACAAAAAGGGAGTTTAACCCAATGCTCCTAGCTCCGATCCGGTGCCTGGACACCTATATATATATAAACAGTGAGCTAAAGCCCAGTGAATAACATATGCATAAAGAGGTTAAGAATGAATGTCCTTTCAGTATTTAAAACAGTCATTTAAACAGTATATCAATTATTCGATCATAGCAGTCATAAGTGGTTACATCCAATAGCAAACAGTATAGTAGATCTGAACAGACTGAACAGTCAGTCGATGGCCATCATATCAGTAAACAATAGTGGTTCCAACATGGGAACCGACAGAGATCTCTGTAACAGTAGCAGTAACAGTAAATTGCTATGGATGCCACGAATATAGTTCGCAAATAGGACAAACATTCATTCAGTAAACAGTGTCATTTCATAAAGCAGTACAGTCATTTGTTCAGAAAATAATCTCGATTGAACATATCTTTACAACATAGTTACTCACAGAGTTCTGGGCTACAGATAAGCTAGTGCGCGTCCTCGGATGCCAACCTTACACAGTTACAGGATGAACACACACTAAGTCACATACTTGGGAATCGAAGACTTAGTCCCTACTTACACTCGGTGTGGTTCTACATCAATATCCTCATTAAGATGCCTTAAACTAGGCCTAGGAATGCCTAGGATGAAATGAGGATGCAAAGATGCACTTAAAAACACTTTTCAAAATTTTGCTGAAACAAGGGTCCCGCTCGAGCGTGGATTTCTCCGCTCGAGCAGACATGTAGACAAAAGGGCTCCGCTTGAGCGTGTATTACTCCGCTCGAGCGGACTGTAAACTATAGTAAAAGTACTAGATGCACGAAATTCACGCTCAATGGGAGCTCGATACCCACTCGAGCGTGAGACACAAGTCCTCGCTCGAGCGTGCATTCCCCCCCGCTCGAGCGGACTGTAAACACATACAGGGTACTGGATACACGCATTTCACGCTCGAGCGGACTGCATGAATTCAGGTTGTACGCTCGAGCATGAAGTTCCCCGCTCGAGCGTGAGTTCAAAATCTGAAATTTCCAAATTTGAACCTCAAGCTCAAAACTCAACTTTAAAGCATAAATTTCGATCCTCTTGGGCTAATTTTCTAGAAAACACTTCAAAACCCATAATATTACATGTTTCAAAGATCAACTTAAGAAATCAAAGCCCAAAGGTAGTTCAATTAAATACAATTTCAAAGAAGTTTTCATGAACATGAAGAACATATGACATGCATGAATTCTAGTGAATTCTAATGCCTCAAAACATGATCCAAAGTAAGATTGAACTCAAAACCATGATGAATTCATGGACTAGAACAAGAATGTAAACTTGCATGCAAGATTTCATGAAAATCAACTTCAAAATGCAAGAATATGTACATGCATGCATGGTTCAAGCTTCAATTCAACAATTTAAGCCATAACTTGGCTCTAAACTCCAACAATCCTCTAATCCATGCAAGAACGAACCCAAAATATGAACAAGAAGGTACATTCTCTACCTTAAGTCTCCAAGTTCAAGGATGGAAGCTCAAATGTGCAATCTACACTTCAATTCCTCAAAATTTCCAAGTAATTCTTGATGAACTCAAACTATCTCCTACCTCTCTCCCTTTCTAGTCGGTTAGGCTCTCAAATGGCTGAGGAAATTTGATGATAAAGCTAACATGTATAAATCAAATAAAAGGCTCATGAAAGTCCACTAAGTGGCATTTTGGTGAATAACTCGTGTTGATGCATTTTAACTTCATTTATCTAATTTAATCATACCAAATCACATTTCAATTAAATATACCATAAAATCACATAAATCCGAATTAGCATAAAACATTAATCGATTTCGAATTCGGCCGCCGATAAGGCCTTCAATTTACAGTTCAAACTTAAAACATGAACAGATCAATTAACAGTCGAACAGATAGAAATGCGTTTAAACTAATACACTCAATCAATCAGTTCAGAATTTCAGTCAGATCAGTCACTAAACATGCTTAATCATAGATTAGCACTAATCAGTAGTGAGGGTTGTCACAACAATCTTGGTGATGACGGAATCGTGGCCTTTGGCAAGAGTCATGGGTTTCCTAAATTTTCAAAAATATTTAGGTGGCGACTCTATATCTGGAAGAGCAGTCTATTTTTGGAAATTTGATTCAAAATTGATTTTCTAAAAGATTTACCAGATTTGGACTCTTTGGTGATTATCTATTTCACATTACACTTGTGAGATCAGATTCAGAACCGCGAAAGTTCGATACTATAGGGCTTATTCAACTCCCGAAAGGGGGCATGAAAAGTCGAGCTATAGTGGGGCACGCGAGAGAGAGAGAGAGAGAGAGAGAGAGAGAGAGAGAGAGATTCCATAAGTGAACAAAAATGAGGGAAAAGAAGGTGGGTGAGTGAAAATTAAAGAAAATTTGATCCTTGATGAATTTTGGAATTAATCTCAACCCTTGAAACAAAATGTATCTCTAAGATATTTTGATACATTTTCAAAAACCCTCATACTTTATTATGTAGATTTTATTCACATTTCACCTAACTTTTCATTTTTCTTTTCTTAATTCCTTTCTAAGTCTCTTAATCAAATACAACGTAAGAATTTGCTTGCCATGACTTCGAAGAGATGCACAACAAGAGATAATGTCACGACCCAGGCCCGCCCTTATAGGTTTAGTGTCATGATCGGCCAGTAATCCGCAATTATCGAAGGCCTAACTAAACTAAGCAAATACACGGGGCTAGCGGAAGCTATTACACAAGAAGATAAAACGTCCAATGAGCTGTGAATTTATATGAGACAAAAGATGTTGCTATGTTTATATATATACACACGCATAAGTACATCACGCATTCACAAGTTTGCCAAAAGACAATAAAAGAGAAAAGTCATTCCCATTGACAACAAAAGTAATGTCAGTGATAACCAATTAAAATACATGTGCGAACTACAAAAGGGTGCACACTAGCCACCTCATAACTCGGATAGATGGGAACCTCGCGGTAAGGCACAGAAGTTAGCTTGACAAAATCAAAGCAAGACCGACGCCACTACGCCCCTTCTTGAGCTGGATCACCTACATGATATATCCAAAATATGAGCTAAAGCCTAGTGAATAACAGCTGAGTAAAGAGATTTTGAACGATCATTCTAATGTAAAATAAAGTACATACTGAGCAGATTGGTATTACATAAGAGAAGCATAATGTAACACGTAGTATACCCAAGAGTCATAACTACAGACGGTCATGAAGACCGAATAGGCAGTCGTGAAGACTGAACAGACGGTCATGAAGACCGAACAGGCGATCATGAAGACCGAAGATCAGATATGATAACCAACACTATAAAACAGAGTTGCTTTGTAATCATATGAACAAATGCTAGGGTTGCCACAGTGAACAATGCAAACAGAGATAGAATCATCATTTATCAATGTAAGAAACTTATCAGAGCAATGCACAACCTTGAAGTAGAGAAAAGGTAATTTAATTACTCTTATGTTTACAACAGTGTTACTCACAGTCGGTTTCGTGGTGCAGGTGACTGAAACGTGGCGTATGACCTTGATGACTTGATTTAGTGTAGTTGTTTCAAGTTCTTTTCTCTTCCTCTTCTTTCCTCTTTTTCTCTAGCCTTCTCTCAAGTTCTAGTACTCACACTCTCTTCCTCAAGTAATATCTCTCTCTCCTTCCCATTTGAGTTCAATGTATATATATATATAATATCCCAATTCTCTAACTTAGATTAGGTAAAATGAGAGTTGCTTTAGTTAAATTATTTAATTAATTACACTACCAGCTATCTTAATTTAAGGTGAATCAACCCCACTTACTTAGTCCATTAACTAATTTTATAACTCATACGATTTAACGAATCAGATAGGTCTTTTCATAAAGGAACATATCTGTTAACAGACACAATGCATAAAAATAGACATATAAGGCACGAATAAATGAATAATTCTGATTAATAATAAAAGTAATAACTAAGGAAAAGGCAGGTGTTATAGTCTCTCCCCCTTAGGGGGTTTGGTCCTCAAAACTTAGTGTACCTTCTTCAGTGGAGAGTGCAGGGTCTAAAGGAAACAGTTTAGGGTATTTCTCTTGCATATGTGCTTCCCTTTCCCATGTTGCGTACAAGCCACTATGGTTCTGCCAGTCCACATTTACCAATGGAATTTCTTTATTCCTCAACTTTTTAATTCGACGGCTACCAATGTGAATGGGTCGTTCTACGTATGTATAGTCATCTTCCACAAGTATCTGGGTAGGTTCAACAACCTATTGAGGATCTAAAAGGGATTCTCTTAACATGGAAATATGGAAAACATTGTGCATGTGCTCCATATTCGGAGGTAGGGCTATTCAGTACACTACTGGACTCAATTTCTCAATAATCTCGTACGGTCCGACGTAACGAGGTGCTAGCTTACCCTTGACTCCAAAACGAGTGTGTCCTCTCATTGGTGTAACTTTAATAAAGACATGATTGCCTACTTCATATTTTCTTTCCCGTCTACGCACGTCAGCATAACTTTTCTGTCGGCTTTGTGCAGTTTTCAATCATTGTTGAATTAACTTTACTTTCTCTGTAGTCTCTTGTACAAGTTCAGGTCCCAATAACAATCTATCTCCAACTTCTGCCCAACAAAGTGGCAACCGATATTTCCTACCATAAAGAGCCTCGTATGGTGCCATGCCAAAACTTGAGTGATAACTATTGTTCTAGGAAAATTCAACCAAAGGTAAGTGTGTTTCCTAATTTCCCCGAAAATCCAATATATACATGTATAGCATATCTTCGAGTGTCTGAATCGTTCTCTCTGACTGGCCATCTGTTTGTGGATGGTACGCACTGCTCAACCTCAACTCAGTTCCCATTGCCTTTTGCAAACTTTGCCAAAACCTCGAAGTGAACTTCGGATCCCTATCTGATATAATTGATACAGGGACTCCATATAATTTCACAATTTCATTTATATACAGAGTAGCCAATTTATCCACAGATATGTCATCTTCACGGGTAGAAAATGAGTAAATTTTGTCAATTGATCTATGTCTACCCAAATAGAATCCATACCCCTACTGGAGCGAGGCAAGCCAACGACGAAATCCATTGTGATATGTTCCCATTTCCATTCCAGTATTGGCAATGGCTGAAGCAATCCTGCAGGTCGTTAATGTTTTGCCTTAACTTGTTGGCATTGCAAACACTTAGATACGAACTCCACAATTTCCCTTTTCATCCCTGGCCACCAAAAATTCTTCTTTAGGTCTTGATACATTTTCGTGTTTCCTGGATGGGTAGAGAATTTGGAACTATGGGCTTCTTGGATGGTTTGTTTCTTTACATCATTGTCGTTTGGGACACATAACCGTCTTTGAAACTTGAGTATGCCATCTTCAAACCAGAACCCCGGTCTAGGTTTAGATTCCCATTCGTCTACTATTTTCTTGAGGAACTCATCTTGCAACTGTTTCTTTTTGATTTCTTTAACTAGCATCGGCTCACGCACCACTGTTTCCTGTCTAGTGAGTATATAGGCTAAGTTTCCCATGGATTTTCGACTAAGGGCATCAGCCACTGTATTAGCTTTTCCAAGATGATACATAATTTGCAAATCTTAATCCTTAATTAGCTCTAGTCATCTGCGCTGCCTCATGTTTAGCTCTTTTTGAATAAATAAATATTTTAAACTTTTGTGATCCGTATACACCTCACACGTAGCCCCATACAAATAGTGATGCCAAATCTTCAATGCAAAAATCACTGCAACCAACTCCAGATCATGAGTCAGGTAACTCTTTTCATGCTGTCTCAACTGATAGGATACATAGGCAATCACCCTTCCGTTTTGCATCAACACACACCCTAAACCCTTATAAGAAGCATCACTGTAAATGGTAAAGCCATCCGTACCAGAGGGTAAAGTGAGAATTGGTGCCATCACGAGTCTTGTCTTTAATTCTTGGAAAGCTACCTCTCTTTGATCAGTTCATTCGAATGGTACCCCCTTTTGTGTCAATTGAGTGAGTGGCAAAGCAAACTTGGAAAAGTCCTTCACAAATCTGCGATAGTATCCAGCTAGGCCCAAGAAACTACGAACTTCTGTCACATTCGTTGGTTTTGGCCAATTTAGAACAGCCTCTACCTTTTGTGGATCAACAGAAATACCTTCTTTTGTTATCACATGTCCCACAAATGTCACACTATCCAGCCAAAATTCACATTTCGACAACTTAGCATACAATTTCTTCTCCCTCAATGTTTGAAGAGTAAGTCTCAAGTGGTGTTCGTGCTCCTCATCGTTTTTAGAATAGATCAGAATGTCATCAATAAAGACCACAATGAACTCATCAAGAAATGGCTTAAAAACTCTGTTCATTAGATCCATAAAAGCAGCCGGTGCATTAGTAACTCCAAAAGGCATAACGAGGCCATATCTTGTTCGGAAAGCAGTCTTTTCCACATCTTCAGCTTTAACTTTTAATTGATGATATCCGGACCGTAGGTCAATTTTAGAAAACACCTGTGCCCCTTGTAATTGATCAAACAAATCATCAATACGTGGCAATAGGTACTTATTCTTGATTGTCACCTTATTCAATTCCCGGTAGTCAATACAAAGCCTTAGGGTTCCATCCTCTTTCTTAACAAATAACACCGAAGCACCCCACGGAGACATACTAGGCCTGATAAATTTTTTGGTCAGCAATTCTTGTAATTGAGTTTTCAACTCTTTTAATTCAGTAGTCAACATCTGGTATGGAGTCTTAGAAATCAGTTGGGTACCTGGTACTATCTCAATAGTGAACTCGATTTCTTTATCGATCAAATTCCCAGGAAAATCATTTGGAAATACATCTCGGAATTCTTTCACCACAAGAATACTACTTACATTTGGTTTAGTAGTAGTTGGCACTGTTAGTACCGAACATAGAAATCCCTTGCACCTCTTATAAATCAGTTTATTCGCCTTCATGGAGGAAATCAAATACGGGGGAGGTATGACACGATCCCCACTAAATATAAATTCAAGCCTTTCAGGTAAACGAAATAGAACTTGTTTGGTTGAGCAATCGATTGTAGCACAATATTTGGATAACCAATTCATCCCCAAAATTACATCAAAATATGCAATATCTAAAGGTAACAAATCCACTTACAACTTCATGTCTCCAACAAGAATCTCACACCCAGGATACATAGATGCACAAATCACAGTTCCTCCTGCCAGAGAGGTTACAACTAACACATAGTCTGTTGGTTCCAAGGGTCTAAGTTGTTTTGGAGCAAAAGCATAGGACACGAAAGAATGTGTAGACCCGCGAATCAATTAATACATGTGCATTCTGAGAACAGACAGGAAGAATACCTGACACAACCGTCTTTGTAGTTTGCACATCACCCGGTACCAATGCAAAAACCCGTCCTTGCTTTAAAGTTTCCTTCCCCGTAACTGCTTTCAAATTTACCCTTGGTGCTAGCACTGTTGTAGTTGAGTTAGCCCTAGACTGGCTTGTACTTTGAGACACTGAAGGACAATCTTTAATCATATGCTTGTTTTTCCATGACAAAAGCATGCACTAGAAATTCTGCGACAAACTCCCTTATGTCTCTTCCCGTACTCTGGACAGATGGGTGTATCATTTCCCTGACTTGAGCTAGTAAAGGATCCTATATTCTGCCTCTTGTTCAATGGAGTACTGAAGTGTTTTCGACCCTTTTTGAAGTTAGATCCCGGCCTCTTACCTTTCCATTCAATCACTGGTGCCTTTGCTTGTCTTAGTGCGGCCACATTCGCTTTAGTTATGATGGATCTATCCAAAACATCGACATATTTTTCCAATTTGAGTATGTTAACTTGGTCAAGAACCTCAATGTCCAAATCGCCTTAAAACTTCCTGGCTTTCTTATATTCAGTGTCTACCATGTGTGGCGCGTATCGCAAGCTCTGTACATTTAGCTTCATACTCCACTACTGTCATGTTACCATGCTTTAACTGCTCAAATTCTGTCATTTTGTGGTCTCTCACACACTGCAGAAAATATTTTTCATAAAAAACTTCTTTAAACTGTGCCCAAGTCATAGCAATCTGTTGATTCTGGACAAGCATCCACCATCTTCTCGCTTCTTCTTGCAAGGTAAAAGTTGCTAACAGAACCTTCTGTTCTTCAGTACACAGAAACACTTCGAATAACTTTTAAATCTTAAGAGTGCAAGCTTCAGCTTTGAGCGGTTCAAGGCCTCTCAGAAAGGTAGGCGGCTTTAACTTATTAAACTTTTGCGTCAGGGTAATAATGTCACTGTTATTGAGTAGCTCCACTAGAACTGGCGATGGAGGAGGTGGTGGAAAGGGTTGTCTAGGTTGTTGTCTTAGTGCTTCCATCAACAACTCCGCCATTCGCTCTAACCAATCCATTATGGCGTCAAAAGTTTCAGATGTCTCTGCAGGTATTGTTTCTTCCATTAGCTATATATAAACAAAGTGATAATAAACATAGAACACATAAGGTTTATGTAGGCATTATTACCACATAGGCACATCAGATAAACCACACACATTCACACACATGCAGCTAATATGCCTTACTTCCTCTTCTAGGACATCCTATAGCTCATTTGGACATGTGTGTGCGGTACAACTCGTGCTCTGATACCACTCTGTCATGACCCAAGCTTGCTCCTATAGGTTTAGTGTTATGATCGGCCAGTAATCTGCGATTACTGAAGGCCTGACTGAACTAAGCAAATACATGGGGCTAGCAGAAGCTATTACACAAGAAGATAAAACGTCCAATGAGTCGTGAATTTACATGAGACAAAAGCTGTTGCTATGTTTATATATATACACACACATAAGTACATCACGCATTCACAAGTTTGCCAAAAGACAATAAAAGAGAAAAGTCATTCCCATCGACAACAAAAGTAATGTCAGTGATAACCAATTAAAATACACGTGCGAACTACAAAAGGGTGCACACTAGCCACCTCATAACTCGGATAGATGGGAACCTCACGGTGAGGCACAGAAGTTAGCTTGACAAAATCAAAGCAAGACCGACGCCACTACGCCCCTTCTTGAGCTGGATCACCTACATGATATACCCAAAATATGAGCTAAAGCCTAGTGAATAACAGCTGAGTAAAGAGATTTTGAAGGATCATCATAATGTAAAATAAAGTACATACTGAGTAGATTGGTATTACATAAGAGAAGCATAATTTAACACGTAGTATACCTAAGAGTCATAACTACAGACGGTCATGAAGACCGAACAGGCGGTCGTGAAGACTGAACAGACGGTCATGAAGATCGAACAGGCGATCATGAAGACCGAAGATCAGATATGATAACCAACACTATAAAACAGAGTTGCTTTGTAATCATATGAACAAATGCTAGGGTTGCCACAGTGAACAACACAAACAGAGATAGAATCATCATTTATCAATGTAAGAAACTTATCAGAGCAATGCACAACCTTGAAGTAGAGAAAAGGTAATTTAATTACTCTTATGTTTACAACAGTGTTACTCACAGTCGGTTCCGTGATGCAGGTGACTGGAACATGGCGTATGACCTTGATGACTTGATTTAGTGTAGTTGTTTCAAGTTCTCTTCTCTTCCTCTTCTTTCCTCTTCTTCTCTAGCCTTCTCTCAAGTTCTAGCACTCACACTCTCTTCCTCAAGTAATATCTATCTCTCCTTCTCATTTGAGTTCAATATATATATATATATATAATATCCCAATTCTCTAACTTAGATTAACTAAATGAGAGTTGCTTTAGTTAAATTGTTTAATTAATTACACTACCAACTATCTTAATTTAAGGTGAATCAACCCCACTCACTTAGTCTATTAACTAATTTTATAACTCATACGATTTAACGAATCAGATAGGTCTTTTCATAAAGGAACATATCTGTTAACAGACACAATGCATAAACATAGACATACAAGGCATGAATAAATGCATAATTTAGATTAATCATAAAAGTAACAGCTAAGGAAAAGGCAGGTGTTACAAATAAAGTTAGGTTTGTTTCTTTGTTAAATGATTTGATTTGCAACAATAATGCGGACTACAATCCTTACTCCTCCATTCATAAGCCTTGTTTGGGGAGTTGGCTATTTGGTTTTTTTAATTATTTTAACTTGTTTTAAAGTAGTTGTGTTTAAGAAATTAGTTGATTTTTTTTAATAGTTAATTTGATGATTGCGGAAAAAAAATAATTATAAGTTGAATGTGATATTTTATCTTATTAATTATTTTAATTTATTTTATCTTTTAGTGAACTATTTAAGTCAAATTCTCCTCCCGAACAAGGCCATAGCACCAATAACTTTAAGCCAATGGGGAAAGAAGCAAAGAGAGAGGCAACCGTGTGGTCCAATTTTCTTACATGGCATATTTTAGTTGGTTGTCGGTAAAATATTAGTCTAAACCAACTCACCTCTTTTGGCTACATATTTTGTATAAGTCAATCCAAGCTTAACACGTAGCACGTAAAAGGTAATTTAGGGAGTTAATGCAAGCTTCCAATCTGCAATAGACACGTGGCAGTTCATATGGGTAATAATGGATCTGCGTAGCATTGAAGCAGCTAAAAGGCGCAAGATGACGTTGCCCAACGGTTACTCACAAATTCAAATTCAAATTCAAGAAGGAAGCCTAACTGCAAGAATGATGTAGTGGAGGCTAATTGCGAGAGAACATGATCACGGATCATGAGAGGACTTTTCGACAGTTGGAAGCTCACTTTGACGGTTACTATCTGAAAGTATACATAGGAGAGAAGGCCAAAAAATGAAGGACCCACACTCAGATCCAGAAACCAGTTTATTTACTTCTTATTGCTTTCCAGTTTTTACATTTCCAATTCTTTACATTTTCAGCACTTTAATTCCTGTACTGCACTTTATTTCCTAGGAGTAGTTTCAAGTAGTCGTTGCTGTAAACCTTTTCAAGGCTGGGTCATTTCATTGTAAGTTCCTATTTACTTAATGAAATTCAATTTCTGAATTGTTCTGTACTTGTTATTTCCTATCACTTTCTTTTAAAACAAGCCGCTAGTAAAAGTCCTCTTCATTGAGGTTGAAAGAACTTCAACACAATCGTCTGATAATTGGTTGACAATTAAAATTCTGTAAGGACTGATTTATCCTTGCTGGCACGCTTAAATTTACACTATTAACCCTTGAAAGCCAAAAAGGCCAACATATATTTTTAGCACGCCTAGTGGGATAATTAAAAATGGCTAGACGTAGAGCAAGAGGAGAAACTGAACGCCTGTAAGAGGGTGTGGAAAGAGAGATAAAAATACCTAACCCAGAGGATAATGCAATGGATGCACCTATCCCATCAGATCCTCCGCAAATGGTCGAACAGACTAACACTTCAAAATATGTAACACATGTCTAACATACTAGATAAGGCCATGAAACTGGACCTTCAACTATCTTTTGTACCCAACCAATAAATCTATGGGGAGGTTTAGTATATGCTATGGGGTAGCAACTAATGTATACAATAGAAAGATGGGAAACATCCTTTTTGGATTGAATGAACTCTCATCAACCAATGTTGCAAGGCAGGCTGAAGAGAACGAGAATTCCCTTCAGCATAGATTGGCTCAAGATAAACAACCTATGCAAAATAATGGACAAAGTAATGGTCAGACTAGTAATCAAAATCATGAGAGGTCATCACTTGTGCCTCAGTCATGGTATGAAGCTCCTTTGAGACCACTAGCAAATCAAAATGTACTATTGCCCACCAGTGAAACCATACAAATTGGTGGATTTGGGCCAGCACAAGGGAATGGTATGAGGATGTTTTCAAATCCTATGTTCGAAGCCATACTTGGCACATGGGGTTTCACTAATCCTGTGTTTGAATTTGCACCCGGGGGGTTCGAAGGATTTCTTGCGGCTAGAAGAGAAATAACACCTGTTCCTCCTCCTGTAGCACCTTTCGTAGGGCCTTTCCCAGGATAAATTCCAAGAGGTCAACCATACCTCTAACAACAACCAGTATAACAAGGATAGCCAGTCTTGAATATATCTATGTATGGACCAAGAGGCCCTCAGGCACATGGAGTTCCAAACCATGTGTTTGTTCCTCCAATAGTGGTCCAACCAGCGTAAAATATGGTTCCAAGGGACCAAATTGCTGATATTATTAGAGAAATGTGTAGACCTATGACTCGGGGGGGTCCAAACTTCGGTGTACAAAAAAACCTTAGCCAGAGTTGGTGGATAGGGTACATGAATATCCAAGGGGGTTTAGAATACCAGATTTTACCCTTTTTTTATGAGAATGGAAACCAGTCAACGATGGAACACATTGCTAGGTTTACAGGCTAATTGTAACAACCCTCACTTTAATCTAGTCATACTTGCATACATTTGTGCATGATCTTGCCCTGTTACGTTATATTGCAAATCTTGTCTATCTTGTTTTGTCTTGCTTTGTTGAAAGTGTTGCTTGCATGAGTTTATTGCTTGCTTGGCGTGTAGCCGAGGTCATCTTGAGCTTAGTTCACCTTTGAATCCTTGTACTTAGAACAATTTTGGAACCCCTTGGTTGACCTCCATCTTCACCCCGAGCATGTTTGCCGAGATGTCACTATCTGGGCCGAGGTGTTCGGAACCAAGGCTGAGGAGTGTATCATCTAGGCCGAGATGTTTTGCACCTAGTGATCTTTGTCCTTGGGACAGGTATGGCCTAGACCAAGGTGTGGCACATCTAGGCCAAGGTGTGGCACAGCTTAGTCAAGTGTCGTCCTCCCTAGCCGATGTCTTTGTTACCCTGTGGCCGAAGCTTTGTCTTTAGCCGATGTCATTTCTTGCCGATGTGTCTTTCCTTAGCTTGTTGCATACGCTTTGTCAGAGACTTGTCTTATCAATCAGTCACTTTTGAGTTGAACCAACCCGGTAGTGCCACGTGTCCGAGCTGTGTGTTAAGACAGCCGGCAGAATTAGAAACAAATCATTTTTGTCTCAAATCTTTGCCTTTTAGAGAGAGAAGCTCTAGAGGAAGAAGGTAGAGTTCTAGAGAGAGAAGTTGATTTCGAGCTTGATCTTTGGAGTTTGAACCGTTTGATTCGAGTTTTGAGGTCTGAATCTTAATCTACCCTGGTTATTCTTATTGGTTATCCAGTTGCATTGCATGATTGAATCTGTTTTGCATGTCATGCATTGATTTAAAGATTGGTTTTGAAGAGAAAATGGTGTTCTTGAGTTTTGATGAAAAGCCTCGTTTTGATCCAAAAGTTTGGAACTAGAACCATGTTTTTGTGTTTGTTCTTGCATGATCTTCTTGTATGGGTACCCAAGTCCCTGTTTTTGAACTCTTAGCATGAAATCTCGGTTTTTGGAATAAACGAGTTATGATTTTAGCATGCATGTTCTTGATGTTCTTGATGATCTTGTTCTTTGCATTCTTCAAGGGGGAAACCCAGGTTTTCTCGGTTTCGCTTTGAATGTGGCCATCGGGACCACACCTCGGCAAGACCTGGTCTCAGTATGTTTTGCTTTGTTATTGACTTGGATCTGGCGGGAATGCCGAGATCATTTGCATGCATATAAAGCTTGTTTTGAGGATGTGATTTTCCATGTGATTGTAGGACTTTGACCTTTGCTTTGAGCCTACACCCGAGAAGATCTAGGTGAGTGGTATTTTTAATAAAGCTATGTTATAAGCTTCGATAAATCTTGTTTTGCTTCGTTTTGATGAAAGTATTTGTTAAGCATGAATGATTAGCCCTATTTTGATATATCAAGTATAAGTTTTGTTTTGAGGTTATCTTGGAAAGTCCCTTGTACTGGAGGACTCTAAACTTGTGCAGTACCTTCGCGATAAAAGGATACGGTCCTTTCTTGGAAAGTCCCTTGTACTGGAGGACTCTAAACTTTCGCAGTACTAAGTGTAAAAGGATACGGTCCTTTCCTTGTAAAGACTATTTTGTTAAAGCGGGCCACGGGCCTAAGTAACCTAAGACCATCGTGTTAAAAAGAGCTATGGGCTTAAGTAACACAAGTCCCTTGTGCTGGAGGACTATAAACTTTCGCAGTACCTTTGACTAATCGATTACGGATCGTCTTGTCTTTGTTTTGCCACTGACGGTTTACCGCATGGTTTTGTTTGTTCGGAAAGCTTGACTTGTGTTTTGCCGATGCCAGTAAGCATCCCTTGAAACTTGTAAGACTTGATAGATGAATACGGTTCATCTCTTGATTTGATAAGAATTTTGACATGTTCTGTTTGGGAAGAACCTCGGTTAACATTTGTATGGTTTTGGCATGTTTTGCTTTGTAAAGACTTCGGCTATTGTTCATGTAAAACCTTTATTACTAGTACCATTCACTGAGTTCCCAAGCTCACCCTCTCTATATATATGTAGGTGATGAGCAGGACGGCGGCGACGCCTAGATATGTTTTGCAAGCTTGTTTTGGATTCTGCTAACGTCGGCTTAACTCATGATTACGTCAGCCTTGTTTTGTATTTATGTCGGCAATGTTGCATTTACGTCGGCCAATCTTGAAAATTATGCTTCTTGAATTGTGTTCATGGTGTTTTGTACATGTTGGCTCGAGAAGCCTTTTGATCAAGATGTAACTTGTATTTCTTTTTTTTTGTTATTACAAACTGGTTGTAAAGCTATATCTTGTATGTCATTCCATCTGATTTATGCACGGCTCTCATGGACTACTTGTATTTTAATTTATTTCTTCCGCATTTGTGAGCCCCATATGTATATTATACTCTAATTGTGTGTGATCTTTGTAAGTTGGCCTTCGGTAATCACGGATTACTGGCCATCACGGCACCATCCTTCTAGGGGCGGTCTCGGGTCGTGACACTAATGTGATGAGTTCGCCAATAATTATTAATTGAAACTGAGACTCTTTCCAAACTCTTTAACTGGAGCAACCTTCGTATGGTATATAAACCTTACACCTAGCTCTATCCAAACTTGGCAGCAAATGGAGGAAGTTTTTCATGCCCAATTTTTCCAAATAGAACCTGAGGTTTCCATGGCAGACTTGGAAAGATTGAACCAAAGGCCTGATGAGAAGGCTGCTCAGTTTATTGCCAGATTTAAAAGGGCATGAAACAAATTTAGGGTCATGCTACTCGAGCCTGAATTTGTAAGATTGGCTCAAAATGGGTTGGAGTTTAGGCTGCGAAAGAAGTTTGATTCAACTGAGTTTTGAGACTTAGTGGAATTAACCTATAAAGTGTCTAGATGTGAAACTTTACTTGAAGAAGAACAAGATTGAAGTAATACATCATATAAGACTTACTATAGGGACCCTAACTATAAAATTGATACAATAGAGGTCGTAGGAAAAGATCATATGACCTGTGAAGCATTAATTCAAAAAGACAGTACAATAAACCAACAGTTTAAAAAAAAAAGACCTTCATAGAAAGTATTCTTTTGACTTAACAAAAGCAGATGACATTTTTGATCATTTGCTTGCAGCAAATTTCCTAAAGTTTCCAACCAAGACTGAGAAAGCCATGGGAATTGACATCAACCTATTTCCAAAGATTGGGGAGGCTGCAGCCAATGTTGGTATGCCTGATTTTCAAAATCTATCCTTGAAGGAATTGGAGGAAGTCACTGTACAGATGCATATGCCTAGCCAGACTGCCTTTAAGAAGGACACCATAAGTTCACTAGCCAGTGGACAAAACTCTACAGGCCAAAGGGATGGCTCTACTGAAGAAATACTGGATGATGACTTCCTTGAAACAACTATAGTGCAGAGGATGTGTCCTAGATGCAGAATGAGTTACAAATGGCTGAAGGAGCTCCCAGTTGATGGGAATCAGTATTATAAAGATGTGTAGAGAGATCGAAAACCAGCTAGCACCTACAATAAAAGGCCATATCCAACTATCCTAGACAGCATTCATCATTGGTTGGCTCACCAGACACTAGGATGCAATCAAAGGAAAAGAGGTCCCTGTATGAAATCAGGCCACCTAATTATTATAGGGTGGGCAATCAGCCGGAAGGGAAGCCTGAATTTGGCTTAAGACAAGGAATCAGGCCTAGTGATTGGCTTTCTAGAACTACTTCGAAGACAGTTACGAAGACAGGGGTAGCAGGCCCAGCAGCTAAAGCAGTGGGTTCATAGGTCCTTGGGGTTCTAGATTGGTTTGTCATGCAGAGCAAATCTAAAGTCATACCGGCACAAGGCAAGATTTTTAGAGACAAGGGAAGGATGATCAAGCCTCCTGTGGTGGCTCTAAATAATTAGGTTCTGCCAAAAAACCCAAAAACAAGGGAACTAGACATGGTTCCAGTGATTTTCAAGTCTCAAAGGAGAAAGATCCAGCGAAGGTACACTCAATATCAGAGGGACTAGAAAGAAAGTGGAGAGAGTACTTCTTTCGCACAGTCAAAAGGCCAAATAGAACAAGGAGAAGATTCAAAGCCTGCTTCTAAGATCAAAGAGGGTACCAGTAGAGAGTAGTTGGCCAAAGTTCATGCTGAAAGCCAAAGAAAGATCCAGCCTAGCAGGCTCTGAAAGGCTTTGATGGAAAGTGATAGTGAGACAGAAGAAGAAGCTGAACTAGGCCAAGAGAAGGAATTGGCTGAAGATGAAATGTTCGAAGCTTTTATGGCTAAACAAACCTTCTTGGTCGAAAAGCCAACAGGAGCAGATCACAAATGAATTGCTTTGAAGGAAACCACCAGCACTGAGGTACCAGAGTGCAATATGGAAGATAGGCTCATATGGGATGAGAGCAATCGCAACTAGTGGTATAGTTTTGCTCATTCCCTCTAGTGCCAGTATATATGGTATATGTGCTGCCACAAGAATTCCAAGCTGAAGAAGGAAACCAAGAAGGTCAGGAAGATGACCCTATTCCAATTTCCAGTGAAGATTCATAGGCTAGCATGATTCAAGATGAGTCAAAAGTGGCCAAGTGTCACGACCTAAACCCGCCCCTATAGGTTTAGCGTTGTAACCGACCAATAATCCTTAGATTACCAAAGGCCTCTTAATAGAATAACATATAATTAGGGGCTGCGAAAGTAAATATACAAAATATATATAGTCCATAGAGCTGTGCAGACATATATGGGACAAAAATTTGAAACCTTGTAAAATATACATAGAAGATGTCATGTCCATATAAGTCTTGCAACACCGTGCAAGCGTCATCAAAAGGGACTTAGCCCAGTATACAGATAAACAAAACATAAACATTCTTAACATGATACACAAAATAACTTTTGACAAGGTCCACAAAATTCAACTTCTATATACGGGAACCTCCTTGAGAGGCATGGTGGCTGGCTGACCTCAAAACTTTCCAGGCAGCAACTTAGGCCTTGTCATGCGCTTGCTCACCTACATACATAGTATAAATAGTGAGTGGGAGCCTAGTGAATAATAACAGGGTAAAGGGTTTTAATGAATGATGTCCATACTAGATTCAGAAATCAGAATTCAAATTCATAAACATAATCATGTTCATATTCATATTCTTGTTCGAATCATATATAGAAATCAGAGTTCATACTTAATCATACGTGGTACATCCATTAGTGCCAACAGAACAGATGCAAAACATATGGTGGTTATGAGTAACCAGTTTCATAAAGGAACCTTCGGATCCGGGTAACAGATGACAGATATGCTGAGCTCTATAATGGAGCATCCGGTATGGGTAACAGAGTGCAGACATAATAAGTTCCTTAATGGAACCTCCGATACTGGGTAACAGCTAACAGATATCACATGATGCTAAGGATGCCATGAATACATTGTTGGAAATAAGACAATCATTCATTGTACAGAACATAGCATTTCAAAAAACAGATCTTACTTTATCATACAGAGAATAAATAAAATTGAACATAGCTTTACTAAGTTATTACTTATAGATGACTTTGGGTGCAAACAGACAGAGCAAACTAATCAAACGATTTACGGTTCGTGACTTACATAAACACATAACAAATACACATTTGAAACACACGCTCGGAATATACTTAACTCATTACGTTTCGTTCTTGGTGTGTTTCTACGTTTTACCCTCATTATTATGTCTTAATCATGGCCTAGGAATGCCTAAGATGCAATAAGGATGCCAAATTATGCTATTCAACACTTAGGCAAATTTACTCCAGCGGAGGTTCAAGTGTGGTCGCTCGAGTGCAACTTGGGTAGCTCGAGTGGTCTGTAAACTCTGCAAAAGTATTGGTTGTGTGATTTTTCTGCTCGACGCACGCTCGACAGTTGCTCAAGCGTGAGACTCATGTCCTCGCTCGAGCGTAACTCTTGTCGTTCGAGGGATCTGCAAAACATGTAAACTTCTGGGAGCATGTATTTTACGCTCAAGCCAACTTTTTGTCGCTCGAACAGGGGTGCAAAAACAAAGTTGGTCGCTCGAGCGCAGGATCGGTCGCTCAAGTAGAGGTGCTGAATTCTGGAATTTCCAGATTGCACTACTAAGCCTAAAACTCAACTTCAAAGCTACAATTCACATCCTTTTGGACCCAAAACTTAAGAAAACATATGTAAACTCGGAAAACATCATGAATTCAAAACCATTTCGCAAAATCGAGGTCCAAAAGCTTGCCAATCGTGCAAAACAACACTCAATTCTTTGAAAACATAACATGCATGCTTTATCTTCACTTCAAAGTTTCTAAAACATGATCAAATAAGGTGTCTAACTGAAAAACATGTTGAATTCTTAGAATAAGGCCAAGATAAGGACATGCAAGAGGAAATTCTTTGAATTCAACTATAAAATCTTGAGAATTATGCATGCATGCAAGATATGGCTCAATTTCATCAATTCTAACTCAATCCTTGAATCATCCAACTTAATTCTCTAGAGTTCATGTCCTACACATCATAATTGTACAATCTAAGGGTTGAATTCTTACCTAGGCTTGTCAATGTGAGAGCTAGAAGCTTGATTCTTGTGTTTCTAAGTCCAATTCCTTTAATTTGTAGCAAATTCCTCCCAATCTCAAGTGTTGATATCAAACTCACTCTTGGTCTCTTTCGTCCTCTCTTTCACGTTGAATAGGCTCAAATGATGAGTAGAAAGTGACTCAAAGTGGTGTATAAGCCTTTTATAGGCTTGGTTAAGAAAATTAATTAATTCCTCTAATCAACTGAGTATTAATTATTCTAATTATTTCGTTCCGAATTGAATTTCAGTTAAACCTACCATAATGTTCTAAATATTCCAACTAACATATATACGAAGTTAATTTGTGATCGGATGCCGATAAGGCCTTCAATTCGCAGAACAAAATAGAAATAGAAATAGATATTCCTACTGTGGACAGATATAAACACAAATAATGCAATGCGTATGTAATTAACTCGAGATTTCATCTTAATTTCTTATTAGGCATAGTTAAGCATAGATTAACGTTAATCATGGGTCGGGATTGTTACACCAAGCTAATGGAAACTGATGAAAAAAGTGAGAAGGTGAGCATTAACCTCTCGTACCCTTTCGAGTACCTTACAATATCTATGACCCAGCACATTAAGCCCCTATATATCAAGGCTTACTTTGATTAGATACAAATGAGCAGGGTGTTAGTGGATAATGGAGTAGTTGTGAACCTGCTTCCAAGGTCCTCTTTGAAGAGGTTGGGAAAAAGAAACCCTAGGTTGATCCTAACCAGTATAACCATTGTTGGTTTTGTTGGGGACAAGCAAATGGCTCAGGGCATTCTACCTATCAACCAGAGTGTGGGAACTAGAGATTGCAAGACAGCATCCTTTGCTATAGATAGTAATACCAAGTCTAATGCTTTGCTTGGCAGGGATTGGATCCACACCAACAAGTGTGTGCCTTCCTCTCTACATCAAAAGGTGATGATAGCTTTGTGCAATGGAAAAACAGAGGAAATCAATGCTGATCCACAGCCATTTATTGCTTGTGCTGATTTTGCAAAGGCCAAGCTATACACTGAAGGGGTTGTACCACTCAGTGTGCTAAGGAAGCTTGATAAAATAGCCGAAGTGATGGCTGATGATGAAGTAGCACACCTAAAACACTTGATACATGAGAGTGCTGATGAAGAGTTTGTTGCCAAAGATGACAACGATGCTTGGTTGTAGGCAAAAAGATCAGGACCAATAAGCCAAACGATTGGCTTTAATCAAATTTTCAACATTGGACATAGAGTCAATAGTTCAGAAAGTGTAGGGAAAAGGGAGATAAACCATGGTGATTGGTTGTGATCAAGGGCAACCAAAGGCTAAACCTTTGGTTTTTGGTAAGTATTGTGCGTTGGATATTGAAATAAAAGTCCAGGAAATACAGGAAGAAGAGGCTTTGTGGACAGATTTTGTTTATGAAGAAGAGAGTAAGGATGTTGAACCAAAAAGGATGGAGGTAGAACTAGATGAAAGGGTTGCTTCAAAGATAGAGGAAGTCAATAGGGAAGCATCAATGAGTGCCCAAGTGCAAGAGCCGTCGGAAGAAGTCAACCAAGATGAAGGTTCAGCACAACAACCTACCTATATCAGTGTTTGGTTAAATCCTAATGATAGGAACTAGTTGTTGATTGTCCTGAAACAATACAAGGATTGTTTTGCTTGGTCTTATAATGAATTGTCTGTGTTGGACAAATCATTAGTGGAACTTAGGCTCTCAATGAAGCCTAATTTCAGGCCACATAAGGAGAAGCCAAGACGGATGAGTCCTAAAGTGGTTCAAAAGGTGAAAGAAGAGATTGTTAGACTCTTTAAAGTAGGCTTCATTAGAATAGCCATGTATGTTGAATGGTTGTCTAATATTGTGCCTGTGGTAAAAAAGAATGGTAAAATAAGGGTATGCATCTATTTTAGGAACCTAAATTTGGCAACTCCAAAAGATGAGTATCCTATGCTTATAGTTGACTTGTTGGTGGATAGCTCAGCAAGACACAAGATGTTGTCCATGATGGATAGACATTCTGACTATAACTAGATCTGCATAGCAGAGGAAGATGTCCATAAGATAGCTTTCAGGTGTCCTGGAAACATTGGCACCTTTGAATGGGTCAAGATGCCATTTGGGTGGAAGAATGCTAGAGGAACATATCAGAGGGCAATGAGCACTATCTTCCATGATCTTATTGGAGGGTACTTAGAGTGTTACATTGATGATATTGTTGTGAAATCTCAGTCCATGGAGGAGCACCTGGTTCATTTGATAGTGGCCTTCGACAAGATGAGAGAGTTCAAGTTGAAACTCAACCCCCTCAAACGTGCTTTTGGTGTATCAGCTGGAAACTTCTTAGGGCATATAGTGCACAAGAAAAGAATACAGATTGATCAGAATAAAGCCAAAGCCATCATTAAGGCCAAACCTCCATTAAGTAAGAAAAAATTACAAAAATTCCTTGGTTAGGTTAATTTCTTTTGAAGGTTTATTTCTAACACTGCAGGGAAAACTATAGTATTTTCTTCTTTGTTAAAGCTAAAAAATGAAGAAGAGTTTGTGTGAACAGCTGAGCATCAAGCTGCTTTTGAAGGAATTAAAGCCTATTTGGCCAACCCTCCAATGTTGATGCCACCGAGGAAGGATAAACCCTTGAAGTTATACATTACTGTAGCAGAAGATTCATTGGGAGTTTTTTTGGTTCAGGACAATGAAGAAGGCAAGGAAGAAGTAGTTTATTACCTTAGTAGGTTTTTAAATTCTTGTGAATGTAAATACTCAGTTGTAGAAAAGCTATGCCTAGCATTGTACTTTGTAGCAATAAAATTGAGATATTATCTTTTGCCTACTGTTGTCTTGGTAATTGCAACCACAGACTTGGTTAAATACATGTTATCTAGACCTATGCAAAGAGGAAGAATTGACAAATGGATATTAGGCCTATCAGAGTTTCATCTAGAATATGTTCCCCAAAAGGTAGTAAAATGATAGGTTTTGGCTAACTTTTTGGCAAATCATCCATGTCATATGGAAAGCCAAGAGATAATGGAACTTGGTATGGTCAATATTGAGCCATATCAAATGCCGTTTGATGGATCAAAAGCCAATGGTCTAGTTGGAATTAGTGTTGTGATTAAGTCACCACAGGGGATAAAAACCACACATGGTTTCAGAGTAGATGAAGCTACTAGTTCCAATAACCAAGCTGAATATGAAGCTTTAGTAATGGGACTCAAGATACTTATTGGATTACAGGCTCATGCAGTTGATATATTCGGAGATTCCCAATTGGTAATCAACCAAGTAAAAGGAATTTTCAAATGTCAAAGTACAAGCATGTTACCATATTATGTTGATGCATTGCATTTGTTTTCTTAGTTTCAGATAACCAATGTCACTTATATCCTAAGATTCATGAATCACAAGGCCAATGATGTAACTCAAAAGGCTTTGAATTTCAGAAGAAGAGGTGACACCCAAGCAGACATAAGTCAAGCAACATATCAAAAGTTAATATCACCTTTGGCTAAAAGGGGTATCATGGTAGAAGTTAACCAGAATAACTTAGAAGAGCATGATTGGAGACATCAAATCATCCAGTATTTAACTAGTCCTTCTTCGAAGGCCAGCAGAAAAATTAACTTGTAGTTAATGCAATTTATAGTATATGGGAATGCTCTTTACAAAAGGGGGACAGATGGACTGCTATTGGAATATCTAGGGCCAAAAGAGGCACTGACTGCTATGGCTGAGGTGCATGAAGGTATTTGTGGTGCCCATCAGCCTGGTGTGAAGATGAGATGATTGCTTCGAAGACATTCTTATTATTGGCCAACTATCCTTAAGGATTGCATAGAGTATGCAAAGGGATGTCAAGCATGCCAAAAGCATGGCATGATAAGACATGTGCCAATAATTGACTTGCATGCAGTGGTAAAGCCATGGCCATTTAGAGGATGGGCAACGATATGATAGGAAAAATATATCCACCCTCTTCGAAGCATCATTGCTTCATTCTGGTGGCCACAGATTACTTCACCAAATGGGTCGAAGTTAAGTCTTATAAGGCTGTGGATCAGACTGAAGTTATTGGGTTAATCAAAGAATTAATCCACAGATTTGGCATTCCACATACCATAATTGTAGACAATGGGATTGTGTTTGATGGAAAGATGATAAAATCCTTTGCAGCAAAATTTGGAATTAGTCTTATCAATTCCACCCCTTATTATGCACAAGCAAATTGTTAAGCTGAGTTATCTAACAAATCCTTGAAAAAAGGAATACAACGGGTTGTGGAAGACAATCCTAGGGATTGGCATAACTTGTTATTAGATGTATTATAGGCTTATAGGACTTCTCCAAGGTCAAGTACATGAATCACTCCTTATGCCTTAGTATATGGACATGATGCAGTATTGCCTGTAGAAATTAACATTAAGTCCTTGAGGGTAAAATGCCAAGACCAGTTAACTACTGAACAATACCATCGGAGCATGTTCTTGGAATTAGAGAATGTAGATGAAGCTAGAATTTTGACATTAAATAGTATTTTTTTTTCCAAAAGAAAAAGGTAGCCAAAAGTTATAATAAAAAAGTCAAGTACATTAGCTTTGATGAAGGAGACTTGGTATGGAAGACAATACTTCCAATTGGAATTAAAAGCCATAAGTTTGGAAAATGGTCACCTAATTGGGAAGGATTATATCAAATTCATAGAGTCTTGCCTGGGGGAGCCTACCATCTAAGAAATCTAAATGGTTATGTGCATCCCAAGAAAATCAATGGCAGATATTTGAAACCTTATTATCCAATTGTGTGGGAAACACAAGAAGTGTAAGAACTGCTAAGTAAGAATAGTAAAAGAACATGGAACACTTGGATAAATAACAAGAGTTTTATTTCATATAGATTTGCATACATGTAGCCATAAATTTGCTCAAAATTAGTACAATGTTTCAGTTGTTCCTTTCCAATTGATTCTCTACTCCTAAAGGATGGGAACAACTGAATGGTTGTAGCCATATCCTACCTTCTATCAACTAGCCTTTGATTAGTAATCTGCAGTTTTTTAGCACTTCGATCTAAGGCTAGGTTGACTATTGCTAGCTCCTCTTCCAGTTGGGCCTTCTTCTCCAAGAGTTGGGTTCAAAACTGGGAGGCATAAGGATGTTGTCCCTTTAATTCAAACACCTTAGCATGTATACGGGAGACAAATTCCTTGTCCTTCAACAGCTCCTCTTCTACAGCCTTAGCCATATGGCAGATATTGATATAGAAGTCCACAGTGGCTGTTGCCTAGGATAAGTGGCTTGAGAAGGCCATGTTGGATTGTTCGAGAACTTTGCAGCATTAGAGGAAACATTTTTTATTGTGGGCTTTTGTCAGGCTTCGAATGGGATCTTTGAGAATGATTTCAGTAAATCCAAATAGGTGCCCAAATCCATTTGAGGCAAAGAGATTTCTTTGACAGTGGAAGAGCTATCAATAATCTCCAGAAGAGAGCTAACAAGGACTAATAACTCAGCCTCACTACTGGCTGCTTGAGCTGGTGAAGGTATATCAAATAGGCTAGCCAGCCAGGTTTCAAAAATGTCCATCTCTTCTCGTAGACACCTCATTTTTGACCGTCCTAAAGACTTGGATGTCATCGCTTGTGCACTCGATGATTTTGAGGCATGTGCTTGTTTTAGTGCCTAAAGACCTCGGCGGAATGCCCTGTTTTTGAGCTTTTAAACCCTGTCCATTTTGTGCCTTATTTTGGACCAAAACCTTAGTGCTTGAAACCTCAAGACCCTGGGACCTACAGGCCTCCTCTGGTGGGCTGCCAGCCACCAATTGTGCCCTGCCGGTCACCCTTGTGCCTTGCCGGCCAATGGTGTGGCTTGCCGGCCATCAGTGTCTTTTTTCAGATATTTTGTTGATAGTTGTGCTAGTTGTTGGCACAATTGGCTGCATCTCCCTACACATGTACGGAGGGATATATCTCAGCAAAATGCATGTTTTTCTATATATAGGAGGTCTCCTCCCCCATTTTTGAGGGTTAGAATTTTTGAAACAAACATCTCTCTCTCTCTCTCTCTCTCTCTCTCTCTCTTTCTCTCTACATTTCTCTCTCTCTTGCTAATTTGTGCATACTTGCCTACATACACCACACTTTTGCCTACACCTCCTTAACCAAAGTTGATCATCTTTGAGCTGACGTTCCTCGAGGCCTTTTTAGAGCTCTTGAGGGTGGTTTTGGCTTGAATTGTTGCCTAAAGTTGATCTTTGCTTCAAGAGGTATAATACTTCCCCTTTTAACTTGTTTTGCATACTTGTTTCTCTATCATTTTTCCGCTGTTTTTGGGCTATTTTGAGCTTTAAAAACTCTGTTTTGGTGGGTTGAAATTGGTGTTTTAGGCCATTTAAGGTTAGCGGGGTTGTTTATCCCTCTTTATTACTTGTTTGTAAGGCCTTTCCACATTTGTTTCCTATTTTCAAACTATCTTTTTTTGGGCTTTTGAATACTAAATTTCAGAGTACTTTTAGTAGTAAAAATTAGCTTTTGAAACCAAATTTGGAGGGGTTGGCCTCCCCTCCTCGTGTCTTGTTTGATAGCCTAGTTAGCTCTATATGTTAGCTTATTTTTCTAGGCATTTATAGCTTAATTCTAGCATGTTTTAGGCTCTATTTTAGACTATTTTCCCTCTATTTGAGTTGGTTAAGTCATTTGAGTCTTGTTTTGCATGCTTCTAGTGTAAGTGTCCTCACAAGCTTGGTGTTTTAGGCCTTTAGACACTACTTGTTTGAGTTGATTGCATGTTTTAAGTGCCTTTCTCACTTGATTTCAGCACTCATTAATCTCTGTAACCTCCCTCATTTCTTGACTTTTTTTATTTACTTCGAGGGTTGGTTCAACCTTAGGGTTGTTTAAGCTTGAGATTGAGGTCCATGCCTAATGGTTTAATCTTCATTTGAGGGTTCATTACCAATGGCATGATGCCTCTCTCTTGCCTTAAACCACCCCTTGTTTGACACTTCCTTCTCTTTGGAGGACTTCTCAACAATGGACTTAATTGGTTAAGGAATGGTTGGTAATCTAAAATGAGTAAATAAAAGTTGAAACTAAAATCGTGCAAGATAAGAATTTGCTTGTGTTTTGGTGTGTTCAATTGGACGTTAATTGAACACAAGAAAAAATTGGGGCATTTCATACTTAAAGTGATGAAATGTGACAATTTTTTTAGGGTCTCCATTGCCCTTGATCATGCATGATAGGGTGATGGTCTTTGGTCTTGTTTGTGCATTTATTAAACTTGTACACCTTGGTTCTTTAGCCATCATGTAATGAAATTACTTAATTGATGGTTTGAGGACCAAGTGTATCACTCATTTGAGATGTTTTGATGATAAGGAGGGATACACTGTACAAACAACCCGTGAGAGTACCCTTTCTTTACCTTGTTTATTCTCTGTTACAATAAGGACTATTGCATCATCAGTGGCCGGCCGGCCACTATTTCTGGCCAATAGGCCATCAATGTTGGATGACAACCCCCTAATGGTAGCCGGCCAGCCACCACTTCTGGCATGCCAGCCACTAATGAATTTTGAGCAGAATGCTTGTGAAGCAGAGCAGAGTTGACCTGGAAGTGGAAAATCAGTGCAAGGGTTATGCGACAAAGGCTTTCAGAGCAAATAGTGGACGTTCTTCGGGTGAAAACAGAGCATGCATGGGCCTCCCTTGCTTCCCAGAACTAATTAATTAGTTTAATTAGCAATAAGCTATTTATTTGTTGTATTTAATTAGTTGTAGCTAATTAGTTTGTTTTGTACTTATTTAATTAGTTTAGATTGATTAATTAAATTAGTTTGTGTCGTAAATATTTAATTAGCTTAGCCTAGTTAAATTATTTAATTGATGTAATATTTAATTAGCTTAGATAGCTAGCTTATTTATTTAAGTTTTGTAATAATTAGTTAAGTAGTTTAGCTTAGTGTAGGCGTCCCCGAACGTCCCGGAAGGGAATCCCGTTTTGTTCGTCTGTGGGTCTACTACAGTTCAGGACTCAAATTGTCACGGTTCTTAATCTGAACCAAAGAGTCTAAATCGGGCAAATCGTTTCGAGAAAACAGATTTTTAGAAAAGGAGTGCCAAACATGGACTGCTTTGCCAGATACAGAGTCACCACCTAAATATTTTATTTTGGGAGAATTTAGGAAACCCTGACTCGGTGCCAAAGGCCACGTGTCCATCATCACCAAAGTTGCCTCGGCTCGGGAACTTGGGTACGATTGGGGAAGGTCAGCTATGAGCACCCCCTCTCGCCCGATCAAAGATCGGCCTCTACTAACCGTGATATCTTGTTTGGAAAACATTATATGCTCTTATTCCGGTTATTAGCCTAGAATTACTATGTCATGCGCGCAGCAAATAAGTATAGACCAAATCGCCTAAATTGGAACAAAACATTTCATGTTTGTTTTGAAAATGGTTTGCTACTTGCAAGTAGGCTAAAATGCAGGTTTTGCCACCCTCAAGTGGGCTTTAGAAAAGATGGTTTTGCCACTATCCAGTGGGCTTTAAAGTTTGCAGTTTTAATGCATTATTCCAATTTAAGTAATTCGACCTCCATCCACGGGCATCCAAGCAGTTATATCACATAAGCAACTAGTCTCATGGTAATCATGCTGTCATGTTAACATTCACATGCATGCGGTATGCTAAAGCATAAAAGCTTACCTAGTACTCCAAGCCAAAACAAAAACTAGTTAATAATCATATGCATGACCCTAGTTCGTGTTAAGATGGCTAATGCAACACATGCAGAATGTAGCTAGAACAGGCTCGGCTACCCTAAAGATGGCATGTGAAATGCTGCAACTAACAAGTACTCAACTTGGAATTTGAAATACAAGTGTAGTTAGCATGATGTGCCGAGCCTGATGTATGTAAGACAAATGTATGGATGCACGCATGCATAGCATAAGGTATGCTAATTCAAATATGACCTAATACTAACCATTGAAACCAGGTAAGTAAAAGGGAGAAAGAAGTGGGGGTTGGAAGACATACACACACTCACGCACACTTATTACACAATTGCCCTCACTCAGAGGGATCAAAAGAATATACAGGCCAGATAACAAATCAACTATCCTAGCTAATTAATTATTACAAACCCGTTCATTAATTAACAAATTAATTACAAAATAAAATGTGAAGCTTAAAGAGACTGCCACAGCTCTGCCTCAGAATGCGCGAATGATGCATGTTTGACTCGTCTTGCCCGGAAACTCGCTGCCATAGCACTGTTGCCTCTGTTTACACTGCCTCACCCCTCTGAAATTTATGAAAGTCTCCAGAACTGCTTTGAACTTCATTCTGAGTGCAGTGGAGTGCCACCGGCCAGGGCAAAAGGCCACCGGCCATGGGAATGAGGTTATCGGCCAAAAATGGTGTCACCGGCTGGAATTTGGTGGCCGGTCGGCACTGTATGTGGTCGGTCGGCCATTGCTTCCTGCAGAATCCTACAGTTGACAGCAGCAGAGGGCAAGCAGTGTATGGCATGGAATTTCAAAGCAATGTGTGCATGGCCACTCTCCCAATCATGTAATGGACTCAAGGGAGTGTGGCCCTCGACCCTCGGGCCATCAATCATGCATTTCAATGCATGATGACCCAAAAGTCAAGTGTGCAACTTCGATATCAAATGAAATGCAAGCACAAAACACATCAAAGGGCCCCAACCCCTATCATGATTAATCAAGAGGCAAGGGATGCATGCTCAATGAAATGCAACCTAGGCATGGAGGTTAAGAATGCAACATGAACATGCAAATGAGCAATGTATACTAGGCACGCAACCTAAACATGTAAGCAAACATGGCATGCAACAACATGCGATGATGGACTTAAACTAACATGGATAACTCACAAGCATGCCAAAATCAATGGCCATGTGATGAAAATGAGGCAACCAAGATGCATGCAAACATGCACAATGCAATGGCCCCGAGTCTAAGGCACAAAACACAACTCCACAAAGGCATTGAAAGGATGAATTATGGCATACAATGGCATATGATCCAGCGCTGAAGTATGATGCTCAATGGTCTCGAAACATGCAGGTATGCCACCCAATGCATGAAATGGCCCCCGAAACTCAAAACTAGGCACATGCATTGAACTATAACTATGCAAAGCAAGCATTATTTGACCATGATGCACAAAGACAAAACCAAGGCGGTCCCAAAATATGCACAATACTAGTTCAAAGCATGGCCAAAAAGTGCTAACATGTAGGGCTAAAACAATATGCAAGATTGGCTAGTAGCATGGTTTATACCACACCTATATGAAGCATATGAAATCTCACCAAACCAGCCAAAAATAGTGAACAAAATATGTCAAAATATGCCCAAATACCCACTGAAATGCAGCCAATGCATGCAAAAATGATGAGCTCCTTTAGAGGGCCATACAAGGGGTTATTAAGCACATACAAGGTAGACATGTAACATGGCAAAACCACCTCTGGAAATGGATTATGACAGCCCTAAACCTCACCAAATTGGCCCTGAAATCAGTCTCGGAAACATGCAAAGAAAGGCCTCTTTGGAAGGCCTTGAACGGAATTTCTCTACACATGCAACATAGACATAAAATATGGCCAAAAGGGCCTCGGACAGAGCCAAGAAAGACCTCAAAACTCACATAATAGGGCCTGGAAAGTGACTTCAAAGCATGCAAGATGGAGCCTCTTTTGAAGGCAAATAAGGCCAACAAACAAATCAAGGAGAGAGGGGGTCAGCCCCCTCTAATTTGGGCTCTCAAAATAGTATCTAAGCCACTGAAAATCCACTAGATTTCAGTGGCTAAGAGGCCAAACCAAGCATGCAACAAAAGCTTAGATGCAAGGCTCAAAACAAAAGGCAATCAAGCATACAAGGAAGCATATGACCTCAAACAGAAAAATTCCCTTAAACAAACATTAAGAGGGGATCAAAATAAGACTTTTTCCAGTTTATAGAAAATCTCGAAAATGTTCACAAGTAAGGCTAAAATAGGATACAAGAATAGCCCTAAAAGAGAGATTGAACAAATAAGGAAGTAAATGACTTCAAACAGCAAAGTGTCCTTAATCAATATTCAAGAGGAGCTCAAAATATGACACTTTTTATTTTATGACAAAGTCCAAAAATACTTTCAAGTAAGGCTAATCAATGGAGCAAAAAAAATGCAAGTTTAAGGGAAATAGGAGCTTACCCTTGAAGAGCCGACCTCCAACAACTTCTGGACCAAGTTGGTGAGCTTTCAACCCTTGCAAATCAGTCCCAAAGTGCTGGAATGGATGGTGGAGGTGTGGTGCTAAGGGTTGTAGTGCAAATGGTCCAAGAAAACTAGGGTTTGGAGGCTCAAGTGTAGAGATATAGAGGAGTGTGTGTGTATGAGCCTTTGAAAAATTCAGAACCATGGCAAAGGAGAGGGGAGCCTTCCTTTATAGAGCCAAGAGACTAAATCTTCTCTTAGAAGCTTCAAACCAAGAGCAAAGATCCTCCATACACATGTATGGAGGATCCAGTCTGTGCCCTCCAGCTGGCACAGCTGGCATCCACTCAATCTGTAGAATACTCCGGAAGGTCGTCGGCTAGCAAAATTGGTCGGCCGGCTACTTTAACTGGTCGGTCGGCCATCTGTTCTGGCCAGTCGGCCATCTATTTGATCGGTCGGCCATCTGTTTTGGTTAGTCGGCAGAAAAAATCTGCTCTGCAGGGCCAACTTCAAACGGGCATAACTTTTTCATATGAACTAGCCCTACCAACAGATCTCGGGGAGAGATAGTGGTCCCAGTCTCTTTGGACTTGGCTTGAGAGGGCACATCTAGCCCTACCAACAGATCCCGTGGAGAGATAGCTAGGTGCACCTCGATATTGGTTGTCCACCA
The DNA here is from genome assembly GCA_022316695.1 of Camellia oleifera. NCBI lineage: Eukaryota > Viridiplantae > Streptophyta > Magnoliopsida > Ericales > Theaceae > Camellia > Camellia oleifera. Next base: position 110,983,649 of record CM039318.1, read on the forward strand.
ATTCTCCATGTGGAATGAAGGGAGTGAATCTGAATTTGACTAAGTCTTGTATCAACTTGGAAGTTGCCTTATCCAGCCTAGTTTTTGGCACTTTCAGCTCTATGGTTACAAGATTTGGGTTAGTTTGGCTGCAGAGATGGACATGAATTTCTTGAGTAAGCCCAAATTTTCTAGCAAATTAGACAGGGCAGTAGGGTTCAGCAATACACTTATAAGCACGAAAATTCAAGGTACCAATTTAGAGCTCCCTTGGAATTAGAATAGAGGCCTACAAATCTTTGTGTAAAGGGTTGGAACAAGTTCTATTAGCCAAGAAAGTCCTCAATCATGTTGGCTCTGTGTTAGCCGCAAAGGAGCAGAAGAAGGTGGAAAAGGAAGAAGCTGGGAGTTAATGGAAGAAAGTGAGGTAATAAGCAAAGTTAAAAGGATAAAGGGAAACTCTGGCATACTTCATTCCATAAGTGGTAGGGTCTTGCACCAAGAATCTCAAGCACTTGAAATGTAAGTCAGTGAAGTAGGCAAAAAGTCAGAGTTGTAGTACCTAGAGTGGTCCTCCTTGGTTGGCATCTAAAGGTTTTTCACAAAACTGAGAGCAAGCTCTATATACATGACCCAGGACATAAGGAGCTAAAGTTATCTTCTTAGCTGAAGCAAGAGCCTTGACACGAAGGGCAAATTCAGGCATAATTCTCTGTGAGGAGTTACAAAATAAAAATTTTCAGAGCCAATATAAAAGAAAAGAAAAGAATTCTTGATTAGTCACAGGACCTTCCTTTTTATTCTCAGACTTTAGAAAGTCACTAAAGGAAGAGTTGACAGGGGGAATAGAGAAAAGAACATTAAGATCAGGATAATTAGGACCAAAAGGAGAACCAGTGTGTAATTACCCTAAAAGATGGCACATATCAATGACAGTGGGGGGAAATCATGCCACACCAAAATTGGAAAAAATTGAAAGCTGTATTCCAAAAACAAAGTGCAGCAGGTATGAGAAAAGGGTCTTTAGGAATGGAAAACCTAGCTAGTCGAAAGGCGTCAAAGAGACAGAGTTCTTGGAGGTTCAGCATCCTGGCAGGAACAACTCGGTCATACCATTCCTTCCATTCCGGCCTCAATGTGGGCCAGCAACGATGGGGATGGTTCATCCTCCAGCTTCTCCAATCAAGGCCACCTTCGTAAAAGAGGCAGTGATCCTCTAAGCATGGGTACAGAACAGAGAGTTGGGCAGGATGTAGCTCGACTTTTCGCACTCCTTTCAGAAGATGAGAAGCCCCATAGTTCGGACTTTACCTGTGGTTTTGAATCTGATTTCATAAGTACAATGTGAAACAGTGAAAACACAAAAAGAGTCCAAATCCGTCAATTCTTTTTAGAAAATCAATTTTTTGAAGAAAATGCCAAAAATGGATGACTTTGCCATATTTCAGAGTCACCACCTAAGTATTTTTGGAAAATGTAGGAAACCCAAGACTCGTGCCAAAGGCCATTAGTCTGTCATCACCAAAGTTGTTTCGGCTCAGGAACTTAGGTACGAGAGGGGTAGGTCATAAATTGAGCACCCCCCTCGCCTAATCAAAGATCGGCCTCTACCATTTATGATGTGATTCTTATTTACATTATATGCTCTTATTCCGATTATTAGATATATTACTATGTGGCTCACACAAGTATAGACTAATTTGCAAAAATTGGAACATCTGATCTCATGTTTGTTTTTTTTAAAAGAGTTTGTAAATGTGCCACTAGAAAAAGTGGGCTTAAATGTACATTTAATCAAGACATTCCAATTCAAACAAGTAGCCTTCATCCGTAAGCATTCAAATAGATATATCATTTAAGCAATTAGCCTCATCGTGAACAAGCTGGATATGGCAACAATCATACTCATGCGTTATGCTAAAGCGAGTAAAGGCTCACCTAGTACTTCAAGCCAAAATAGACAAAAAAGTTAGAAAAAATGCATGATCCTAACTAATGCAATATGACTAATGCAACGCATGCGATATGTAATTACTAGACTTGGTTACTAACATGGCATATGAATCAATTTGATAATATGCGGTCTTAGCGCGTATTCAAAGAGGTGTTTAACTAACGATGCAAGTTAGAATGATGCGTCGAGCCACAATGCATGCAATGCAAGTGGATGCAAACATGACAGATGCTAAATGAAACATGATGCTTCTAAACTAACCATCATAAGTAGGTAAATAAAAGGGAGAAAGGCGTGGGGTTGGAAGACATACACATTATTACAACATTTGTGCCCCCACGCAGGAGGATCTGAATAAACTAACTAGCTAAGCTAATTACTACAAATTACAAACCGAATTAACTAAACTAGCTAATTAATTATTACAACAAATTAACTTACTAATTAATTAATTACAAATCAAAATGAACTAATTAATTACATGAATACAACGTGAAAGAAGTGCTAAACTGCTTATTCTAATTACTCCACCTCAGGAAATGAGGAGTGCTCATGCATGTATGGATTTCCACCCGAAAAAGGCTACTATTCTGCTGCCAGATACCTCTGTTGCATAGTAAAACATTTTTAATGGTTTTCATCTCAGAATCAACTCTGTTTTGCTAGAAAAGTAGACTGCTTGGTTTTGCAAAGGTGGCCGGCCGACTACAAAGGTAGCTTGCCGTTCACAAAAAGATGGCCTGCTCGACAAAAAAAGTGGCTGGCCGGGCACTGGAGTCTGGCCCTTCCTGCTGCAACAAAGAACAAACAGAGCAAAAACAGGGTATTCTGAAGGGATGTTTGTACACTTTACCTCTCCTTATCATCAGACAGCTCAAAGGAGTAGTAAACTTGATTCACATGCCATCAATCTAAACAATTTCATTGCATGATGGCCTATGAACCAAAGGGTACACTTTCAATAAATGCTCAAATAAAGACTCTCAAACCTCCTCCCTATCATGAATGATCAAGGGAAATGGTTGACAATGGCTCTTGAACAATTTTCATCACTAATGAGTATGAAACGACTCAAAACTCAAGTGTTCAATTAACGTCCAATTGAACCCAAACCAAGTTATTATCTTGTATCATTTTAGTCCAAGTTTTGTTATTCTATTTTAATTACCGTTGCATTCTTTAATTCAATAAGTCCAAAGGTGAAGATTAAGTCCTCCAAAGAAGGGAAGTGTCAAACCAAGGGTTAGTTTAAGGCATGAGAGAGATGTCATGTCGTTGATAGTGAACCCCTAAAAGGAATTAAACCATTAAGTACGACAACCTCTATCTCAAGCATATAAGAACAATTGGTTTGAAACAACTCTCAAAGAAAATAAAAAGCCAATAAATGAAGGAGGTTGCAGAGATGATTAGGGGTGATCACAAGTAAGAAAAGTATGAAATAAATGCTATCAACTCAAATAGGTTGGTGGCTAAGGCCTAAAACACCAAACCTATGAGGACAACTAAACTACAAGCATTCAAAATAAAGAATAAATGCAATGAACACCTAAAACAGTCTTAAAACATGCAAAAGAAGTGCTGGAATTAAGATAAAAATAGCTAAAATAGTAAGCTACAACATGGAGCTATGTAAGCTAGTGAACAAGACACAAGAAAGGGAGGCTAACCCCTCCAATTTTGGACTTCAAAACATGTTTTTAGCCACTAAAATAACTCTAAAATTCAGTGTTTAAAAGCTCAAAAAAAGATATTGTAAATGTGGGAAACACAAGGGTAAAGGCTAGAGAAGCAAGGTGGAAAGAAAAGTGAACCACCTCTCCACCCTTTAAGGCCTTACACCACAAGTTTTAACCAAAAAATACAGAGTTTATATAGCCTAAAAACAGTAGAAAAACAGTAGGAAAAGAAGCAACCAAAGCAATGAAACAAGCTAAGCCTTATACCTCTTGAAGAGAAGAACACTTTTAAGCAACAATTCAACACATAAACACCCTCAAGAGCTCAAAGTAGGCTCAAAAGTACCTCATCTCAAAGATGGCAAGGTTTAGTTAAGAGTGTATAGGCAAAAGCTCAAGAAATTTCAAGAGAAAGAATTAATTTTACTCTAATTTTTCTAACTCTCAAAAACAAGAGGAGAGGTCCTCTATTTATAAAAAACATCACACTCCCTCAGAAACATCCATCCATACACGTGTAGGTAGATGCAAACATCTTTGCAAACAGCTGGCACATCTAGCAGAAAATATCTGTAAAACACACTTATGGTCGGCAAACCACAAATTGTGGCCGGCAGGCTGTCACTTGGCAGGCAAGGCACAAGGGTGGCCGGTAGCCAAAAGGGATGGCTGGCAGTCCACAAAAATGGGCCTACTGGTACCAGGTTTTTTTAGGCTTGAAAGACTAGGGTTTTGGTCCAAAAACAAGGCACAAGGTTTGTAAGGTTTTAAGACTCAGAGCTGTGGCATTCTACTGAGGCTTCGAGTACCGGACAAGCATATACATTCATCATTGGGCGTGCAAGCAGTGGTGCCCAAGTCGTAAGGGCGATAAAAAATGGGGTGTCTACACAGGAGCTTCCCTGAAAATGGGTCCAAGAACAAACTCTCCTTGAGCATGATGACAGGGAATGAAGATGCGCCCATTGATAGCACACCATTCACCGGCTTTGTATTTGTCACATTCTTCGTTAATAACTCTCCTCAAAGCCACAAATGGGCTCACACACTCAACGACTAGTATTTTGGAAGGAGAAGCCATTAGCGAGGGGTTGAAAGAAGAAAGGGCAAGAAGTTGCAGACAAGGGCAAGAAGTTGCAACATGAGTGAAAGGGAAATTTTGGACAAACATGTAGATAAAACGCAAGAAGAGGGGGTTTTAAACCTTTCTGTCCAAAGTTACCCATTTAATATAACAAGTCAAATAGACCCAAGTTCTAACCCACGTGTGATTAAGGCTTTTATTTTAAAAATCCCTAAAAACACAAGAAAGAAAACTATCTTCGAACCAGTATGTAAATACCTTATAATGGAGGGAAACACATTTCAAACACTCTGCTTGGCTTCGAAAATGGTTAGTTGGTTTGAAGCCAGTTTTCAAATACTTAACTTAGCTTCGAAAATAGGTAGTTGGCTTTGAAGCTAGTCTTATGCCTTAAATTCAAGCATAGTTGAGATTTGTTCACTTCGAAAGTCCTGGAGGTATGCTTTTAGATTTTCCAACAAAGGAAATTTCCTTAGAAGGGATCTTTGTAATGATCTGTGATTAGAATATGGTTCTTGCCTATTCTTTCAGCACAAATAAGTACTATGAAACTAGTTTTTGGTCAAGCAATATGAAAAGTTCGAAGACCAAAGGACTTATCTATGCATAAAAGCACTGTCTTGCAGTCTTTTGCCTAGATAAGACCCCTCGAAGGCAAATGTGGTCATTCTTAAGAGAAATTTCATGCTTCAAAACACCTAAACCAGGCTTCAAAGTAAGATTGGTTAAGTCAAAACTGTTGCTTACACAGATTATATTAACCATGCAATTGGAATGTGAAAGCCTAATACAAATACTATCACTCTTATGAAAAAAAAATTCCATGATTCGAAGTATTTAAAACTAGGTTTCAAAGAGAGATTGGTTGCGTCGAAACTGCTATTCATGGAATGTGAACAAAGTAAGGAACAAGGCCACATTAACCATACAATTTATCATACAATTGGAATACAAAACTAGACCATGCAAATGAAATGTGAAGAACCTAGTTGTATTAATATATAAAAAATTTACATAGGCGTGTCTATTTGGCTACAAATTCAATTTCATAATAATAAGGGATAGAGAGAGTAACAAGTTCATTGAATTTGGTCCAGTAGCGTTCTATAAACTTGTGCTATTTCTTTATCCTATCTTCAGTTCTGTCCAAACTGGGTTTTTGCAGCTAATACACTCTTATTTGGTGGAAAAGCTGCTCAGCCTCACTTCAAACTCCTTCAAACTCTGATCCATCTCATCCATATCTACATCATCCCAATATGCTGAGTCCTTGTTCTTGAAGGCGTCATATTCTTCAAGGAGGTTCGCTGTTTCGTACTGAGTTTGAATTCGATTGGCAGTGATTTCGTCCAGTGAGTCATTGGTGGCCAAGGAGTTTTTATGCCAATTGAGTAGGAGAGGGAGCTGGTCTAAGAAGGTATGGAGTTCTGTTTGGGCTATGGAGTTAAGAGCATGACCTCGAGACACAATGTCAAAAGCCTATAAGAAGTTCCGGTAAGGAACATCATCTCCAAGGAGTTTGAAGGGCAAATGGGAGAAGGCAGCAAGCAAAAGCTAAGCTTTATACTGCTGAAATGCAGTTAGAGGAACTGGAGGTTGATAGGAAGAGAAATGCTGACCCTCGAAGAGAGTAAATTTCAATTCCTTCATCCAATTAGGATTATAAGGAAGAGGGGGTGCAGAAGGGTCCATCCCAAAAGAAGGAGGAAGTTGGGGGTCATTCACACACTCCAACCAGTCATAAGAGCAATATTTTGCCTTCTTAGCCAAGAATGAAGGACTGAATCCCAATGCTTCAGTTGGATTGGGGGTCTTCTACACTATTCTCTTTAGCAGGGAGGAGGTATACCACGCCGAGAGCAAGTTGTCCTCTAGACAACGACGAGGATCAAGGGGTACATAAATATATACTACTGAGCTTCGAGAATAAAGAGGCATCAAAAGAGGGTCACCGAATTCAACAATTCTGTGGTGAATTAGCTCCTTTATTTAAGGTTGAACTGGTATTGACCAAGTATCCTAGCCAGTATTTCCAGAAGAAGATAAAGCAACTTCATCTCAGGCAGAGAGTTTTGGAGCAGATGAAGAGCTTCCAAGATCCATTTGTACAAATGCTTGATCCAATGGTTCGTATAGTGCAAAAGCTTCCATAACTTGAATAAATGAGGGTGGATAAGTGCGGCCAATAAATGCATAAAGGTTCTTTCAAGGTCGGTTATCATTGTCAAACACCTCCTCGTATGCTCGATCAACATAGGAGAGGGCTTGATTGGCCATTGTAGATGTATCAGTCCTTTCGCATGCTCAGATAGTGGAGGAAGTGTTCAAGCGTAAAAGAGAATTGAATGAAGTTCAGTGCTTCATTTCTAAGAAGACGGTTACACTTCTAAGATAAACAAAGTCCGTGTACGTCGTAGGACGTGGATAGAGTGCATTGATCCACTAATATCACCAAGTATTAGGTATATTAGTACGGGGGGTAATGTTGGCTACATATTTTGTATAAGCCAATCCCAGCTTAACACGTGGCACGTTGTAGACACCCCATTTTGATTGGCCCTAAGACTTGGGCGCTTTCTTTTGATTACTCGATGATGAAAATAAAAATATGGTATCTCACAAAATTCTCAGTGAAAAGATGGAATGTAAACTTTAATCTCAACCTTACACCTGTTTATTGCCAAATTATTTTAGATCAATTCTCTATTTTCTTTTACTTTTTTTATATGTAATATTATATTATATATATATAGTATGTTATATTATTATCTATAATATTTTTTTTATTCGGTGCCGTGGTTTCACCCAAGCACCATACTTTTGTATATATATATTAAATATTAAATATTTTATATATTATATACTATTCCTCCTTTGAAACTCTCTAGCCCCTCCTACTATTTGTTTTTTTATTTTCTTTTGCTTTAGACCCCGCTTTGATCAAATTATATTACATATTTGGTCTGCTAAAATATATTTTATTAGTCCATGTATTTTGTTATTTTATAATTTTATATATTTGTGTGTTTTTATATATATATTTTTTTGGGTATTTGTACATATATTTATGCTAATAATACCTTTTATATATTATTACATTGTAAAGTGCATAGTAATTTTACTGTGCAGTGCACAGTAAAGTCATTATGCACCTTTTGAAATTAGTATCTTCCACCGTTTGTTCTTTTGTCATTTTCTTCATTTTATTTTCTATAAAAGGGGAGATCAAATAATTGAAAAAAGGAGAGATCAGAAGATTGAGAGAAAAAAGACAGATCAGAGAATTAAGAGTAAAAGAGATCAGAGAATTGGGAGAAAAAAAAAGATCAGAAGATTGAGAGGAAAAAGAATCAAAAATAAAAGAAAAGAAAATATTTTCTTAGATATTTTATTTTTCTGAACCAAACTTTTATTTCTATACACTATTCAAAAACCAACCACTAAAGCTATAATTCCAAATTTTGAAGTGAGAATTGAGAACACATTCCACAACCTTGAGGGCAATCAAAAGAAAGTTTGTGAATCAGAAAATTCATCATTTCCCCCGAAAGATGTGACTCCACCAGATGAATAGTGATCGGCGACAAATAGTGCCCCGGGATGAATAGTGCTCCCACAAAATAAGTTTCCCCCAGACAGAACAAAGTAGTCTTCCTGCTTCAAGCGGAATAGTTTCTGGTGGTTTTCAAGGCATATGAAGATTTTTCTTTTGTTTATTTTATTTTGAGTGTTTTGTGAGGTTTTTATTTTGTTGTAATATCTCTCAATCCCTCTCTAATTTGGTTTGTAATTATTGTTTCAAGTGTTGTAATAATTTCCCACCCCACTTCTTTCTATCTGCTCTTTTACTTGCTTTCTTTATCTGTGAATATGCATCATATTTTGTCTTTCATTATATCCATGCTTTGCATCCATGTTTCATGCATCTTGATTCGGCTAATTTTGCATTTGTGAATTTAATCAATTTCTATGTGATTATGTGCGCTACCTCATGTTCTTGAGATGATTCACATGTCATATCTTAGAAGTCGAATCTTTAGTTACATCTCATTAGTGAATTGTGTTAGGATTTTGTATATAAGATCATGCATATTTTACTAACTTTGTTTTGTAGTTTGGTTGCAGAACGTCAAATATGTAAGTTTTTATACTTTAGCATCCCCATTTGTGTGTGTTTTTCTTACTATATTTAGCATTCTACCATGAGGTTATTTGCTTATGTGATATAACTCTATGAATGCCAGTGGATAAAGGTGTGTCGTTTAATTTAGAATGATGTTGAGTTTTCATGTTTGTAAACTCAATTTATTTGGGTTATACATCTTCAAAACTCTTTCAAAACTACATGAAATCAAATTATTCCAAAATAAATAACATAGTCTATACTTGTATGCTTCACATAGTAATTTTTAGAATTTATTAAATAATCAGATTATGAACATATAAAGTAAATAAAATTCATATCATGGTTTAGTAAAGGCCGATCTTTTGATCGAGTGAGCTAGGGTGCTCAATTAAATGACCTTCCCCTCTCATACCTAAGGTTTCGAATCGAGACAACCTTGGTTATGACGAACAATGGCCTTGGCACGAGTCATGGGTTTCCTAATTTCCTAAAAATATTAGATGGCGACTCTGAGCTCTAATGACGTAGTCCATTAATGGCAAGATTTTGCAATAAAATGGATTTTTTAAAAGTTGCCAAATCTGAACTCTCATCTATTTTTACATTGCACTAGTGAGACTAGATCAAAGAAATCGAGAGTCCGAACTGTTTAACGTGTGCAGGTACTTCCCAGGCATGTTACAGTTTCTGGCGACTCCGCTAGGGATTTTATGAAACTTTGACTCAAACTCCATGATATGCCTTTTTTTTCAATTATATCATCAGATTGCATTCATTGGTGCACTTCAAGTCCCTGTGTTACCCAGATACTGGTGGTAGCATATGCAAGTTTTTTGTGACACTACATCTATCTTTACGATACTTTAGAGGCCTTGTGTTGTAACCTTTTGAGATCTTAGCTCTACTATCTAGCTGTGCTATCTAAGGTTCACAGACTTTGAAGAGAGGCTATTTAACTCTTCTGATTTCCTGGGATCTTTATTGGTTATGACCAAAGGACTCTTTGGTAACGTCGCCTTGACTTCAACCCCTAGAGTCGAGCCAACCTTGTACATATAGTGAGCTATAGTACCTTTCAAAATTAAGACAAGATGTTCTCCTATTTCTAGGATGTATGACGTCGCTTGTTTGAAAAGTGAACCCTAGATCATTTCAAAAGCTAGAATAGAGTACCCCTATCCCCCATAGGGGTGTTTGTTCTCTTTGTTGCTATGTGTTATGTGCAATGTATTGGATCTATACAAGGGTTCTCAAATTTGAATGGGTGGTTCAAGTATTTCAGTTTGTGAGGTTGAGTTTAGTTTTTTGGTGAAGTATACAATGGTCAGTTGTGTGAATTGGACCGAAATGCTGCCAGAATTCTAATTGGAGGTCCTATTTTTGTTTTTGCAAGGTGATTGTAGCACTATAGCTTCAGAGTAGTCTATTATCCCCCAAGTTCTGTAAGACTCACACTGGTAGACTATTTAAAGTACCCTTCCTTCGCCAACTACATCATCCCCAATCACCTCATTAGAATCAATGATGGCTCAAATTTCAAAGAATATAGTAAACATGTTTTTATCTCTCCAAAGAAGCATATATGCTATTGCCAATACAGTTGCCACTCACAGTGATGCTCTCGCTAAATTGCAACACCAATCTAGGATGTCCATTGTCCAACCACCTCTGGTGACTTATCCCAATCCACCTCTACCTACTAATGCCAACTCTTCAAAAATCAACACAGTCGTTGCCACCACTACCACCATTGCCAATTCCTTTAGCAATACTGGCCCACAAACTGTTGAGTCAACCTGAAACCCAAATAAACCCTTTCATCCACTCCACATGTCCCCAACCCGTGCCATGGAAATCCTCATAGAAAAGGGGCACCTCAAGCTCCTTGATCCCCGACCTCTCCTTGATATTCTACCAACCAGACATGACCCCAATAAATACTGCCCCTTTCACTAACAACATGGTCATGAGACTGATCGTTGTTTTCGCTTACGCCATGAGATTCAAGATCTCATCAACAGTAAAGCCATAGCTTCGCCTCAACCCCAAAGACCCAAGGCCATCACCCTACCCAAAAAACCCACAAAATCTACCGATGATGCGTCAATAAACTTGGGAGATAATGCAACTAGTTTTGTGATCGAGGGATAAACCACCTGTTGATTGCACACATTTCTTTCCAGACATGGTAGATGACGCACATTGTTTTAGCAATTTGAGAATGATTTCATTTTACTTTCTGAATTGAGTGTTAAGTCTGAGTTTGATTCCACCCAGTTTTTAGATTTGGGATCTCGAGACATTCTAGCAAGTTTAAATCTGTTGATTTCGGGAATGCTAACCTAGACATCTCTATCCTGTCTAGGTCTTCTTTGTCATTTTCTTTTGAGACTGTTGTCATTGCTGAGTCGTAGTTTCTTTCAATAAAAGTGCCATAGATTCTACCTAATTCTCTGTGCCTTTGATTCATTGCATTGATCAAAAATTACAAAACTTTTTCCCAAAACTTTGATAAAAATGAAAAGGAAGAAATTCCTCGGGATTTGCAAATTTTGATCGACTGAGAGAAAGAGAGGTGTGCTAAGCCCTTGATGAATGAGATCATTTCTGTTAATGTGGATACTGAGAAGGATCCTAGCTTGGTCCAGATTGGTTCTATATTGTCTTCATAAGAGCACGAGTGATTAGTCATTTTGTGAAAAGATTTCAAAAAATGTTTTTGCGTGATCCTATGAAGACATGCCTGGAATTAATCTTGAAATTGTACAGCATAGAATCCCTCTCGACTTGAGGTCCGACCTCCTTAGCTTTCAAACCTTGATTCAGAATGTTCAATAGTCAACCAAAGTATAAGGCTTGCATAGCCAGAATGGAGGCAGCCCTTGAACTAGGGGCAATAAGGTCAGATGTAATTCATATTACAAGCAGCCCTTGAATTAAGGGCAATAAGGTTGAATGTGACAAAAATTCAAACTGGATCATTTCTCAAGCTAATGAAGATCGAAAAAGAAGTCCAATCCTGGTATATGAGAGAATGAGTTTTATTATTGAAGGATAATCAAGTTCCTATCCACTACACTAGGTGCAAATTTAGACCCAATTAGCCTAGTTCCTACATCATCGTGTCTATTTGGTCAAGTGTAGCAGTCATTCTCATAGATTTTGATGGCCTAGAGATCTCACAACCAATCAACATAGACAAGCTAAAATGAAAGTACCACCTTTAAGAGGCTCATTGGGCTGAAAACCCGGAAAGGCGGCCCAGGCAAAAGTTAGAACAAAAAAAAAATGAAAAAAAAAAAAAGAAAATGACAAAAAATGCAAAAAAATAGTAAAATGAAAAAATGAAAAAGCTCGCAAGGTTGAAAACCCAGAAGGCAACTTTGGTAAAAGTTAGAGCACAAAAGGAGAGTGTTAATACCCAAGTGAACCTTAGTCGGAACTATGTAAGGCCTGATTCCTATCTTTGGGAAACGTAGGCAACTTCATCCTGAAGTTTGGCCGTAGCCATTTTTAACTCACTCATCCCGTCTATATTGTCTAATGTATCTTTAGTTGACTTGGCTTTCCTATCTGCATTTGCTTGGCTCATCTCCGTTCCATTCGGTTTAATTTGGTTTCATTCAACTTGGCTCCAATCGATTTGGTTCAGTTTGGTCCAATTTTGCTCGGCTTCATTTGGTTCGGATTGGCTTGGTTCAGTTATCACTATTGCTACAACAGAACCAATTCAAGATTATCTAGCATGAGACTATGCACCCCAATGGTTGATTCCATGTTGGTTGGATAGTGGCCATTTGCGAAAATAGGTTTCGATTATTTTGAATGAAGTTGACTAATTTTTCTCAAAAATTATTCCATTTTTGCAAAACCAAACCATTCTTTGGACTTAAAAAAGGAAAAAATTTTCAATGTTCACAACTTGACTTACATGATTTCAAAATAGAAAATGGAATAAATATGCTAATCTAACTCTCATGTTAATCAAAATATTTTTACAAATAAATAAATAAATAAATCAAGAGAAAAAAGTCAAGGCAATGAACTAAGGGCATAGTCGAGTAAGAGATTTTTTCTTCTCCCCGCTCGAATCAACTGTTCACCGCCAGAAGTTACTATTCATCTAGCGGGGTTCGATTCCAAGCGTGTTGTTTCATCTTTCAGCTGGCACGACAACTCTTTGGCCAATTCATCAGTTCGTCAGCCACCTTTTTGGTCGGCCCACTAGTTTCAATTTCAACCCATCATGACAAACTACAGAATCGCTTAGGCTCAATGGTTGTGTTTCTGAGTCACATTTTTAAGTTCCTTTCATACCAGTCAGTGTATATAAGTGTGTTTGGATTGTTTTGCTTCGTTTTTCTTTCATTAAGTTATTCTTTAATTCTGGTCAATATGGAATCAGTGTCCAATTCATAGTTCAAAATTTAATCATTCTCAAATTCAATCAAACAAATTGTTTTCAAGCTCAAAGAGATATGTCAGTCACGCCAATGATGTGCAAAAATGAAACTTATTTTATTGAAATTAGGGGATGAAATCCCCGATTATAGAGACCAAAAAAAAAAGAAAAAGAGTTAAAGCTATAGGTGCCCACTCCAAAACAAAAACAAAAACAAAACAAAACAAATAAAAAACAAAAAAAAAGAAAAAAATAGAGAGAAAGTAGCGTTTTCTCAGTTTTCTAGCAGTAACTCGGCGGCGAAGATTACAACCAGCTTTATTTGTACACAGCTTCGTTGCCTGACTTTACCATCAGCTGCCTCGCTTCATCTTTACTCCTTCGAAGCTCTTCAAGACTCTGCCTCAGCCTTGGCAGAGTTTTCGAAAAAGATTATTCCTTGTCGGCCATCAAATTGGTTATGCGAAGGAACTCCGAATCGGACTATGGAGGTGGCCTACCGTTTCAGTTCTTTGTTCTACTTTTTCAGTGCACTAATTTCTACTCGAGAGTCCTTGTACATATGTTGGAGTAGGGAGAGTTGTGCAGTTAACTGATGTACATCAAACGTCATGTTCTGCAGTCGATAGGACAAGTTGGAGACCGTAGTCATGATCTCCACACATGACCTCAGTGTATATGAGTTTGCTTCGATGTCAGACTGTGCCGCCATTATTTGCTCAACTGACATCGCTGGAAAGCTGAAAATAGGGGAAGAAAGAGGAGCCCGTGGTTGAGGTTCAGGGGAGTCAAAATCGGTCATCTCTATCGTGGACTCGTTTAGGTCTGGAAAAAAGAGTGAGAGAATCGTGTGACGAGGCCATGGCAGAGAAGAGTAATGCAAAAGAAAGAGGTTGCAGAATGGTGGCAGAGAAAGTTTGCAGGCATTTACTTTGTCCCTCTCTTGCAAACCTCAACTTGAGAAGAGAACGAAGAAGAAGAAGAAGAAGAAGAAGAAGAAGACAAAGAGGAGAAACACTGGGATAAGGCGTTGAAGAATTGGGATATCCTATCGGTCAAACACCGAGATTGTTGAAATCGCACACCAAACACGACGCTCGAAGATGATGAAGGAAAAGAGAGTGAGACAAAAACAAGGGAGGCAGGAAAGATATAGATATGTATATGTACTGTGACTGTATGCATATATCTTGTATATATATTATTTGTATATATATTTAGTCAAAAAAATTGGTTTGGCTAAGTAGTTAGGGATTGGTCGAATAAGCCCGAGGTTAAGGGTTCAAACCCTCATAGCAACAAAGTTGTATTTTTGTGTGGTGATGCTAGCGTGACACACCGCTAATGTCAGAAAATGGAATATCCTCGATAGTAACAGAGTATTCCTTGAATGTGTATATTGTCTATATATATATATGTGTGTGTATGTCTATGTATATGTATATAATTTGCCTGTGTATGCCTGTATACGTATTTGTATTATGTATATAGTATGTATACTTGTATTTGGTATTTATTAAAAAAAAAAAGGAATTAAAAAAAAAACATTCTACTGTACCTTATTCCACTCATGTGAGACGTGTTTGGACTTCGAATTTACTTTTTCTCTTTCCACGTGAAACGCGTTAGGATTTCAAGTTTATTCAGTTAAAACCTTTCCCCTCTAAAATACGATTAGGTACGCTTGTTGGTTACACCACCTTTGCTTCTTTCACGTGAAACATATTAGGATTAGATGTTTTCCCGGTTAAAACCTTTTCCCTCTCCGTACGAGATACGTTTAGGTACGTGTAGACGTCCCCGAATGCCCCGGGAGGATGAACCCCCGTTTTGTTCTTTTGTGGGCTCACTATAGTTCGGACTCAAATTGTCACGGTTCTTAATCTGAACCAAAGAGTCCAAATCCGGCAAATCATTTTGAGAAAACAGATTTTTGAAAGAAGTGCCAAACATGGACTGCTTCGCCAGATACAGAGTCGCCACCTAAATATTTTTTAATGGGGGAATTTAGGAAACCCTGACTCGATGCCAAAGGCCACGTGTCCGTCATCACCAAAGTTGCCTCGGCTCGGGAACTTGGGTACGATTGGGGAAGGTCAACTATGAGCACCCCTCTCGCCCGATCCGAAGATCGGTCTCTACTAACCGTGATATCCAATTTTGAAAACGTTATGCGTTCTTATTCCGGTTATTAACCTAGAATTACTATGTTATGCGCACAACAAACAAATATAGACCAAATCGCCTAAATTAGAACAAAACATTGCATGCTTGTTTTGAAAATGGCTTGCTACTTGCAAGTAGGCTCAAATGCGGGTTTTTGCCACCCTCAAGTGGGCTTTAGAAAAGATGGTTTTGCCACTATTCGAGTGGGCTTAAAACTCACAGTTTTGATGCATTATTCCAATTTAGGTAATTCAACCTCTATCCACAGGCATTCAAGCAGTTATATCACATAAGCAGCTAGCCTCATGGTAATCATGCTATCATGGCAATACTCACACGCATGCGGTATGCTAAAGCATAAAAAGCTCACCTAGTACTCCAAGCCAAAACAAAAACTAGTTAGTAATCAATGCATGATCCTAGTTCATGTTTAAAATGGCTAATGCAACACATGCAAAGATGCAATCTAGACAGGCTCGGCTATCCTAAACATGGCATGTGAAATGCAACAGAAAACACGTATTCAATTTGGAATTGAAGTACAATGCAATTAGCATGATGCGCCGAGCCCGGTGCATGCAAGACAAATGTATGAATGCACGCATGCATAGCATAAAGTATGCTAATTTAAATATGCCCTAAACTAACCATTGAAAGCTAGTAAATAAAAGGGAAGAAAAACGTGGGGTTGGAAGACATACACACACTCACACACACTTATTACACAATTGCCCTCGCTCGGAGGGTCCGAATAAATATTACAAACCGAATAAATAATTAACTACCCTAGCTAATTAAATATTACAAAACTCTTAACTAATTAACAAATTAATTAAGCTATTAAAGCAATAAAAGGCCTTGGGAAGAGGGATGCGCACATGCTCAGATTAGCTTCGCCCGGAAATCCATTGCCATGACACATGTTGCCTCTGTTTTCACTGTTTGGCACCTCTGAAGACTGCACAAGTCCCAAGGTATGCTCTCTGCACACTGTGGAGTGCCACCAGCCAAGGTAAATGATCACCGGCTAAGGGGATGTGGTCATCGACCACTGGTGTGACTCTCGGCCAGCAATACATGGTCGGTCGGCCCTATATGTAGCCGACTGGCCAAAACTTCCTGCAGGAACCTGTTTAACAGCAGCAGAGGGCAGACAAGGCATGGCAATGCATTTTCAAACCAATGTTTGCACCACCACCCTCCTTATCATGTTCATGACTCAAAAGAGGATGGTCATCGACCCTCGGACCACCAATCGCGCATTTCGATACGTGATGGCCCAAGAGCCAAGTTGTGCAATTTCAATGGAATGAAATGCATACAAACAAACAAGAGGCCCAACCTCTATCATGGTGATTCAAGAGGCAAGGCATGCATGCCAAATGCAACCTAAGCATGTGAGCTAAGTATGCCACATGAGCATGGAGGCAAGTATGCAAACATGCAATATGTACTAGGCACACAACCTAAGCTAACAAGCATGCATGACATGGAACCAAGCCCAAGGACTTAAACTATGATCATGTGACACATGAAGCAAATGACCAAAGTGAACTAAAACAGTCCTAAATCATGCCAAAACAAGGTCAAAGATACACCTAGATGGCATCTAAATGGCCTATACATACAAGCATACAAAAGAGGCCAAACACAGAGCATAAGATGACAACCTTATAAAACGTTAAAGGGACATCAAATGCAAGCATATAGGCATACCATGAGGACTGAAATAACATGACAAGTGGTTCCAAACCACTGAAATGATGCAAGTATGGCATGCTAGAGGGGTCAATGCTCAAGGCCTATAAGGGAGGTTGCATGGTAGCTATACAAAGCAAAGCATGGATGACCCAAACAATCAAAAACAGTCCTCAAACACACTAAAACATGCATAAAAGCTTCACAAAGCTAAGCCAAAACAAGTAAGCATAGTGGTCTAAACGCTAGATACATGTTAAGGCAATTTCATGGCATTACAAGACAAGTATGCAAAGCAAGCATGGTGTGTCTAAACCAACTTAAAAAAGTGCTATATCATGATAAAATAAGCACAAATAACACTTAAGACATGGCCAACATGAACTTAAAAATGGTGCTCACACATGAGACAAAAATGACACATTTTGAAGCCAATAAGGAGAGGGGATGACCCTCTCCTTCTTAGGACCTTAAACCACCATCCTCACCACTGAAATTCCTCAAGATTTCAGTGGTGAGGAGGCCCAAACAAGGTGGTCCCGGAGCTCACCAAAAATAGCACAAAATGGGGCCAAACAAGGCCTAAGAGGGGGTAAACGACCCCAAACACAAAAGTGGTCTTAAACAAACTTTAAGAGGAGCTCAAAATAAGACTTTTTTCAGTTTATGACAAAGCTCAAAACAGCATGGAAGACAGGCTAAAAGTGTGTGCAAAAACAGGGAATAAAGAAGGTAAAAAGCTCACCCTTGTAGCCAAGAAGCTCCAGCAGCTTATGGACCAAAAATGTAGACCTTCAATCTCTGAAAATGGCTTCCAAGACCCTTAGGTTGATGATGGAGGTGTTATGCTAAGGGTTGGTGTGCAAAGGGGCCAAGAACCAAGCAATTTGGAGCTAAAATGGAAAAGATATGGAGAGAGATATATGTATGGAGCCTTAGACAAATTCTTGGAACCCTTAAAATGGAAGAGGAACTCTTCTATTTATAGAGAAGATGAAGGCTTGAAGCTTCTAAGGGAAGCTAAGCAAAAGGGTTAAGGGGGTCAAGCTTCTCTTAGAAGCTTGGAGCAAAAGGGCCAAGCTTCTTGGAGAAGCTAGACAAGGGTGCAAAAGGTGCAAGCTTCTCTTGGAAGCTTAGAACGGTTCAAGCTTCTTGGAGAAGCTAGAACCAAGGTTCAAAAGGTTCAAGCTTGCTCAAGAAGCTAAAAGCAAGGGTTCAAAAGGTTCAAGCTTCTTGGAGAAGCTAAAACCAAGGGTCCAAAAGGTTCAAACTTCCTTAAGAAGCTAGAACCAAGGGTTCAAAAGGGTCAAGCTTTCTCAAGAAGCTAAAACAGGGGGTTCAAAAGGTTCAAACCCTCTCAAGAAAAGGCCTCGGCCAGAAAAGGTGGCTAATCGGCCAACAAAGTTGGCCGACCGACCACAAAATGTGCCGACCGACCATCAATAGTGCCGACCGGCCATCACCAATGGCCGATGGCAACAAAACACTGGCCGGTGGCCTCTAGCCATGGCCGGTGATGTGTGGGGATGTCCAATCAAGCCATTCCCTACCCTTAGAAGCAAAAACACAAGTCGGGAGGTCTTGAGGCAAGGCACGCGGCCGAAACCTCCGAGAACTCGAGACGAACATGAACATGGATGATCACCGAGTGTTCAAATGGTGACGTCTAAGTCTTGAGGTCGGTAAAAAATGGAGTGTCTACAGTACGCTTGTAGGTTACACCATTTTTATTCCTTTCTCGTGAAACGTGTTAGGATTTGATGTTTGCCAGGTTAAAACCTCCCTCCTCTCCATATGAGATACGGTTAGGTACGTCTGTTGGTTATACCACATTTCTCTTCTCGCGTAAGACGCGTTTGGATTTGTTCACTATATCTCCTCTCGCATAAGACTCATTTGGATTTATTAACTATTTATCCTCTCGCGTGAGATGCATTTGGATTCATTCACTATTTCTCCTCTCACATGAGATGCGTTTGGATTCATTTACTATTTCTCCTCTCGCGTGAGACGCGTTTGGATTCATTCACCATTTCTCCTCTCGCATGAGACGCGTTTGGATTTGTTCACTATTTCTCTTCTCGCGTGAGATGCGTTTGGATTCGTTCACCTTTCTCTTCTCGTGTAAGACACATTTGGATTTGTTCATCATTTCCTCCTTTTGCGTGAGTCACGTTAGGTTATTGATTCACTTGGTTAAAAAAATTAGGTGCGCCTGATGTTCACACCATCTTTTTTCCTTTTACATGAGACGCGTTAGGTTATTGATTTACTCGGTTAAAAACATTGGGTGCACCTGATGTTCACACCATCTTTTCTTCTTTCACGTGAGACACATTAGGTTGTTGATATACTCGGTTAAAAACATTAGGTGTGCCTGATGTTCACACCGTCTTTCCTCTTTTCATGTGAGACGCGTTAGGTTGTTGATTTACTCAGTTAAAAACATCAGGTACGCCTGGTGTTCACACAATCTTTCCTCCTTTCGCGTGAGACGCGTCAGGTTGTTGATTTACTCGATTAAAAACATCAGGTGCACATAGTGTTCACACCATCTTTCCTCCTCTCACGTGAGACGTGTTTGGATTTTGAGTTCATCATTTGTGTTGTGGCACATTTGTATACGATGCACCCCTCTTTCATTTGTGCGGTATGCACATTTGTATGTGATGCACCCCTTTCTTTCATTTGTGCGGTATACACATTTGTATGCGATACACCCCCTTCTTTCATTTCTGCGGTATGCACATTTGTATTCGATGCACTGTGGACGCGCCCCAAGGGCCTTTTGCTACCACAGTTTGGACTTGAATCGTCACGGTTCTAAATCTGAACCAAAGAGTCCAAATCTGGCTAATCGTTTTGAGAAAACAGATTTTTGAAAGAAGTGCCAAACATGGACTGCTTTGCCAGATACAGAGTCGCCACCTAAATATTTTTTTAATGGGAGAATTTAGGAAACTCTGACTCGTTTGCCTAAGGCCATGTGTCCGTCATTACCAGAGTTGCCTCGGCTCGGGAACTTGGGTACGATTGGGGAAGGTCAGCTATGAGCACCCCCTCTCGCCCGATCCGAAGATCGGCCTCTACTAACCATGATATCTTGTTTTGAAAACATTATGCGTTCTTATTCCGGTTATTAGCCTAGAATTACTATGTTATGCACACAGCAAAAAAGTATAGACCAAATCGCCTAAATTGAAACAAAGCATTTCATGTTTGTTTTGAAAATGGTTCGCTACTCGCAAGTAGGCTAAAATGTAGGTTTTGCCACCTTCGAGTGGGCATTTTAGGAAAGATGGTTTTGCCACTATCTAGTGGGCTTTAAAACTCACAGTTTTAATGCATTATTCCAATTTAGGTAATTCGACCTCCATCCATAGGCATTCAAGCAGTTATATCACATAAGCAGCTAGCCTCATGGTAATCATGCTATTATGACAACATTCGCACGCATACGGTATGGTAAAGCATAAAAGCTTACCTGGTACTCCAAGCCAAAACAGAAACTAGTTAGTAATCATATGCATGACCCTAGTTCATGTTAAGATAGCTAATGCAACACATGCAGGATGCAGCTAGAATAGGCTCGGCTACCCTAAAGATGGCATGTGAAATGCTGCAACTAACAAGTACTCAACTTGGAATTGAAATATCAGTGCAGTTAGCATGATGTGCCGAGCCCGGTGCATGCAAGACAAATGTATGGATGCACGCATGCATAGCATAAGGTATGCTAATTTAAATATGTCCTAGTCTAACCATCATAAGCGGGTAAATAAAAGGGAAGAAAGACGTGAGATTGGAAGACATGCATACACTCACACACACTTATTACAATTACGCCCTCACTCAAAGGGACCGAAATAATAATACAATTCGAAATAATGAATCAACTATCCTAGCTAATTAATTATTACTGGCCCTCTAATTAATTAACAAATTATTTCACAAAAATAATTTAAATATGAAGCCGAAAAGACCGCCGCAGCTCTGCCTAGGAATGCGCGAATGATGCATACTTGACTCGTCTTGCCCGGAAACTCGCTGCCATAGCACTGTTGCCTCTGTTTACACTGCCTTGCTTCTCTGAGGATCACACAAATTTCCAGAACTGCTTCGAATTATTCCCTGAGTGTTTTGGAATGCCACCGACCACATTTCAACTCCACCGGCCATGGGAATGTTCTTGTCAGCTAAATGTTGGACCACCGGCTAGCCACAGATGGTCGGTCGGCACTGTAAGTGGCCGGCCTGCCATTACTTCCTGCAGAATCCTGCAGTTGACAGCAGCAGAGGGCAAGCAGTGTATGGCATGAAATTTTCAAGCAAATGTGGGCATGGCCACACTCCCTATCATGCAATAGACTCAAGGGAGCATGGCCCTCGACCCTCGGGCCATCAATTATGCACGACAGCTTAAGAAGCCAAGTTTGCCATTTAATGTGAAATGCATGCAACGATCAAATGAAAGCTAACACCCTATCATGTTGAGATCAAAGACATCGGCGACCGAGGATTGAGACGTGTTTCGTCACTTTGAGTACGAACACTTCTCAATCCTCATGCTTGGTTTGACACCCCAAACCAAGCCATGCAATGCATGCATGCAATGTGGCTCAATTGTGCAGCATGAGACTAAATTACAAGGCATACCAAATGCAAGATAACCTAAGCATGCAAATGTAATATATTAAGCATGCGAGATGCAATGCAATGCAACCTAACATGTAATGCAAACATGGCATAATGCGAGCATGAAACTAAAGGAAACAAATCAAGCATGCAACCATATACAAGAGTGGACTTAGACTGAAATGGGAGGCCTCAGCCACACCCCAAAACAGTGGCCAAAAATGCCAAAAGTGATAGACAACATGCATAACAAACAAGCAAACCAAAGAGCCTAAAGCTAAGGCATGGAAGGCTATTCTCAAGAGCACTCAAAGCGGAGGTACATGGATATCAAACACTCATGTTAAACTCTAAAATGCATGCAAAAGATGACACCAAAACATGCTAGGGAATAGATACAAAAGAGAGAGCATTCAAGGCCATCAAAGAGAGTATCCTACTACAACCACCCCAACCACTCATGGCATGCACTTTTCAATACAAAGTAGAGTTTCAACATGCAAAATGAGCCCCCAAAACCCACTGATATGGCAGCCCCAAAGACTTAAACACTTAAGCATGCACAATGCTCATTTGAAGGCACAACAAAACAACTCTTCAAAGCATGAAAGTGGTGATGAATGCAAGCATATAAGCATGGTTTATGGACTGAAACATGGTCTCTAATGATTCCAAATCATGGGAATAAGCTAGGCTAAGCATGCTAGAGACCCACATGCTCAAGGTTCACAAGCCAAAATGCAAAGAGGCAATCCTAAACATGGCAAGTATGTCTAAAACAGCACCCAACAGTCATTGAGTATGGAAAAATAATGCTAAAACCTTCATGAAGTTAAGCTATAACATGCAAGAATCATGGCCTAAATGCATGGCATACTTCTAGGCAAAATGGAGGGATGCAAGGCAAGTATACTATGCATGCAAGGGTGTAATAACCCTGACCTTGATTAACGCTAATGGGGACTTAATTATGCCTAATAATAATTAAGGGAAAAATCTGGAGGTTATTTGCATGACTTATGTGTTTTTATCTGTTCGGTGTCAGAATATCTGTTCGTGTTTTAAACTTTAAACTGCAAATTGGAAGCCTTATCGGCACCCGATTTCGAAATTAATTAGTGTTTTGGACTAGTTAGATTTTATGTGATTTTATGGTAGGTTCAATTAAAATTCGATTTGGAATGTTTAAATCTGATTAAAATAACATTTTAATAATGAACCTAGTAAATTACGATTTTGCCATTTAGTGGTTAATGCTAGGCTCATTTAGTCTTGATGCTAATAAGCTTAGGAAGAGAGTTGTTCAGCTCATTCTCTTGAGCATAAACGACTAGGGAGTGAAAGAGGGAAGAGAGACTTAGCTCCAACAAGAATTTGACCAAAAACTTGGAGAATTGAAGGGTGGTGTGCAAATTAGAGCCTCTAAGCTTGACATTCTAGACTTAAAGGTGAGAATTCATCCCCTCATTCAAGTGATTAAACTAGCTCTTGCATGTTTTCATGGTATATTGAAGATTTGAGTCTAGAATTAGCTTGAATTGTTGAAATTGGGTAGTGCCACATACATGCATGTTCACATTCATGGAGATTGAGGTTGTTGGGTGTTAAATCTCTACATGCATGTGCATATTTTTGATAAAGCCTTTGAAGTCAACAAATTTCTGAGTTAAATGTTGCCTTGGATCATGTTTTGAAGCTTTGAAATGAGATTGAATTCAGGCATGTTTGTTTTAACTTTGTCCTTGGAAATCTATGGCAATGGTGCTCACATGAACTCACTCTTGGGCAAGGATTCTTCAAATTAGCTTTTGAAACTTGATGTAATATGTGTTTCAAGTGTTTCTCCAGATTTTGGGCCCAAGAGGTTGAGTTTTGGATTGTTGAATACTTGGTTCGAACTTGGAAGACAAATCTGGAAATTCCAGATTTTGCTTCCTCGCTCGAGCGAGCCCTTTGATTTTGCAAGCTCGCTCGAGCGACCATCGAGCGACCATCGTGCGTAGATTTCCAGCAACCAGTACTTTTACTGTTTCATCAGACCGCTCGAGCGAGGGAAGGTTCGCTCGAGCGAAGCCTTTGATTTTGGTGAGCTTGCTCGAGCGACCATCGAGCGACCATCGCGCGAAAAATTTCAACATCCAGTATTTTCTACTGTTTCATCAGACCGCTCGAGCGAGGGAATGTTCGCTCGAGCGAACCCTTTGATTTTGGGAGCTCGCTCGAGCGAAGGAAGGCTCGCTCGAGCGAGACCCCTGTTTTCAGCAACTTTTGAAAAATGTTTTCTAAGGCATTTTTGCATCCACATTCCATCCTAGGCATTCCTAGGCCATGATTAGGACTCCATATTGAGGGTAAGGGGTTAGATACACACTTAGAATCATTGGTGTGAGTTTTGTGCATTTAGGAATGCGTATTTCAAGGGTGTATCCGTAATGTCTTATGTAGGTCACGTGCCGCAACCCGTTTGACCCCTTTGACCCCTTTGACTTCACCTATTTGTATCGACGCCCACTGTGAGTAATAACTCTGTAAAGTTATGTTCCACTTTAAGTATTTTCTGACTGATATGATATGATCTGATTTCTGAAATATTATGTTATGAATTATGAATGATTGTCCAACTTTCTGAAAAGTATTATGGCACCCTTAGTTCCGATGGCCCTCGCCCGGGGGTAACAATACCGTGGCCGATGGCCCTCGCCCGGGGGTAACAATACCGTGGCCGATGGCCCTCGCCCGGGGGTAACAATACCGTGGCCGATGGCCCTTGCCCGGGGGTAACAATACCGTGGCCGATGGATTTGTTAGCTAATGGGTGTACCACGTATAATCTTATGCAAAATCTGAATATGAATATGAATATGAACATGTATCTGAATCTATTTCTGATTTGAAATCTGTATATGCATAAGACTGTGTTTCTGAAATAAACCCTGATTTCTAACTCTATGATGGACATCATTCATTACACCCCTTTACTCTGTTTATTATTCACTGGGCTTTCGCTCACAGTTTATTATATATATGTAGGTGAGCCGGCACAAGACCCTGGCCAGAGTTGATGGCCCTTTGTTTCGTTTGTTTTGGTCAAGCCACCTGTTGCGCCTCCCGAGGAGGTTCCAGTTAAAGCCTAACCCCGAGGCAGTTTTGTTTCATGCTAGTCGTCAGTTGTGGTTTTTGTAAAGTTGGATCTTGGGATATACTTGTGTAAATATTTTGTACATATGGGTGTTTCTGGCTAGCATGTTTATATATATAAATAAGTTTTAAATTTTCTGTCCCATGTATGTCATCACAGCTCATTGGACCTTGTTTATTTTGCTTTATTGCTTCCGCAGCCCCTTATTAATTGTTAATCTGTTTGGAGGCCGTAGGTAATCCACGGATTACTGGCCGGTTACGTCGCTCAACCTATAGGGGCGGGTTTGGGTCGTGACAGAGTGGTATCAGAGCATGAGTTGTACCGCACACACAGGTCCTTATGAGCTTAGGATGTCCTAGTGAGAATTAGGGGCATTCCATTTGCATGTGTGAGTGTGTGGTAATACAACTGAGCATTAAAACCGAATGTACACCTGAATATACATATGCTTAATATCTTTCAATGTCTGTATAGTAAAATGGAGAACCCAGGGGGAAGTGGTGAAAGTGAAACATCTGAGGCTCGTATGAGCCGAATGGAACAAATGCTGGCAACCTTGACTGAAGTGGTAATGCAACAGCAGAGACAACAACCCGCACCCCCTCCACCTCCGCCAGTACAGGCTGAAGCCGATAACAATGAAATTATTAACCTGACACAGAAATTCCTGAAAATGAAACCGCCAATGTTCTATGGTGGGATTGAGCCTTTGAAAGCTGAAACATGGCTGCTTGAGATGGAGAAACTGTATGAGGTATTTCTGTGTTCAGAAACTCAGAAAGTTCTTTTAGCTACCTATACTCTGAAGGATGAAGCTCGCAGGTGGTGGTTATTGATTCGAAATGGTCACGAAAACATGACTTGGGCTCAGTTTAATGCGATCTTTTATGATAAGTATTTTCCCCAGTGCTTCCGAAACAGGAAAGTCTCAGAATTTCAGGAACTTAAACAGGGCAAGATGTCTGTGGCACAGTATGAGGCCAAATTCACTGAGCTAGCTAGGTTTGCTCCTCATATGGTGGATACAGAGGACAAAAAGGCCCGCAAGTTTGAGGATGGATTGGATCTGGACATACTGGACAGGGTGGGAGTTCTAAATCTACCCACATATGTGAGCGTTCTGGACAGGGCATTAATGGCGGAATCCATTCTAGCAGCAAAGAAACAAACTCTTGCTCCACGGACTGATTGGGCAGGGAAAAGATCGGGAAATAGTTTTAAAAAGGGCCGCTCATTTTCCGGAAACAAAAAGCGTAATACAGGGTATCACAGTAACTCCGGCCAAGGTAGTGACTCTACGCCAAATTGCCCCGATTGTGGAAACAGGCACAAAGGCACTTGTTACCGAACATTGGGTGCGTGTTTCAGTTGTGGTAAGACAGGTCATTTGATGAGAAATTGTCCGCTCAGAGCTGAGGCTACCAACCGACCTGCGGCAAGTTCAGCGGTATCCGCTTCTGTGGCCAAAACCAACGCCAAAGCCAATGCAGGAAAAGAACCGTTGAAACAGGGCCGAGTGTTTGCTTTGGTGCCTGGTGACGTACCGAACACCTATACCGTGGTGTCAGGTACACTTTCTGTATGTTCTCAATATGTGTCACGACCCTAAACCCGCCCCTAAAAGTTTGGGCATGACCTAACCAGAAACAGACACTTAACCTGCGATATAGAATGTCAGGGGCCTGAATGGAAGCGCTAAAAGAATAAAATAACATGCAAAGACATCCATTGAGTCACTACAACTACGGCAGGACCACGACTTAGAATTAAAACTTATAGTGGACATGCATCTGCGATTAAGTTACATACACATCTACAATTGGGCATACAACAAAATGTTAGATACAACAACCTTAGCCTGCAGAACATAGGCACAAAAGGACAAGGACTAGCAAGCTGTCCTAGTAAGCAAAGGGGGTTCTCCAAGTGCCTGGTTATCCTTAAGTTGACAAAAGATGCGTGCTAAAGACACTAGAACGGATCTCCAAGCTGGTTTCCTACAAAATCAGACAAAATGACAGAATGAGGCAAGCTCAGTGAATAATAATACGTAAGCAGTTTATTGGCTAAGTTTAACCACAATACATAACAGTGCATTGATTAAATGACATACAAAAGTAAATCTGATATGGTTTTATTTTCAGAACGTCCTTTAGCCTAATGCATAATTATAGCATAATGGCCTATTGGCCCAAAATTAGCAGAATGGCCTTTCGACCCAGATAGCCTTTCGGCCCAGAATTATCAAAACGGTCTTTCGACCCAGAACAGCCTTACGGCCCAGAATAGCCTTTCGGCCTAGATAGCCTTTCGGCCCAGAATAGCCTTTCGGCCCAGATAGCCTTTCGGCCCAGAATTATCAAAACGCATAAAGCGTGACAGAATGCATAAAGCGTAACAGAAATAACAGACGTATGGATTCAAGAGGTGGCTCGTACGGATTCCAGAGGTGGCTCCCACCAAGGTGTAGCACTTCGTTCCGTACAGCACTTTGTTCCATACCAGAAATCAGTAAGTCTCACCATGTCATAATATATACAAAATGAGTATCATAACGGAACATCTACAGATGTCACTAAAACAGATTAGTCTTACCGTCACACAGAGACACACAGTTTCTTTTTATCATTCAGATGAGTTAGCATAAGTAGATTACACAATAACTATTAACTCCACAGGTACAGAAGTATTATAGTGCCGTAATATGCCCACATTTCACTTGTTTATCATGAGTTAATACCTCCACTTTGCGGATAACAGAATGTGCATTTTAACTATCCGAGTAGTTGTCTCGTAATTAACAGAACATGAACGTTAACGAGGGTCAAGAGCGAACATATTATTAACAGAAGTATACATGCCATTCCATTATAAGTCCCCATTTATTCACTAAGAAACGATATCATTTACGTATAGGTGACAGAAACTTAATATGCCTCACAGACAGAACAGAATGAGTCCATAATCATACCGATGTATGCAGCTCTTTCAATATTCACACTGATTTCCAATTGACTAATGCTAGTGTAATCGCTTACGAGGAACAGAGCGTTAGTACCATAGGCATTAACAGAAAATAAAATGTACATATAGTGTACTACTACGCACAGCGTTGAGACAACGTGTTGCTTCCCCCTGGAATATGCCCTGTACATAATCAATGCACATTAGTTCTCTTTTTCTTTCTTAAATCATTTCCTGAAGCATTACACTTTGCATGCATTTACAATCATCCTAAAGTCATCAGAAAAATATTCTAAAAATACCAGAGAATCAAGCACGCAAAGCTGAACGAACACATTTTTGTCTGAAAATAAGCTTTCCCGCTCGAGCGCCACTTTGACCGCTCGAGCGGACTGTACGAGACACAAAACTGCTGAAAGGTCAATTTTCCCGCTCGAGCGGGCCTTCCTCCGCTCGAGCGGACCAAGCGAAATTCTGAAATTCAGAACTTCGAATTTGAGTCCCAATTTGGTATCCAAAACTTCAATCTCTCTTTTTGGCAAAAGCAACTTCAAATTAAGGTACTAAATCATACAACAATCAATCACAACACACTCGTTAACTTCCAATCATTAAATCCATACTCAACCCAACCATAATCTTTCCAAAATTCCCATTATTTTGGGTTTCCATACATATATGCATATAGAACTACTTAAGCTTCTCATTCAAATACACAATTGAATATTCTTAGGAGATGACAAGGAAATGAGGTATAGATTTCCCTCCATCTCATAAAACTCCCACATCTACAATAACCTTCCAAAAACAAAAGAAGAAACTCAACCAAGATCAAGAGAGAGAGACTAGATGATGAAGGTTTCCACACCTTGAGTTCAATCTAAATAATCTTTACAATTTGTCAAGCTTTTGTTGAATTTCTACGTTTCCCCAATTCTCTTCTCCACTCTCTTATTTTCTCTCCCAAAAGGGTCTCACGATTTTTGATCTTAGGGTCAAACAAGATGTAAAGATATATAACAAGTATAAGAGCATATAAGACGAAAATCAATCGCTTTATCATTCCGAAATTGAAATTTCGTAACCGAGCTTAATATTACCAGAAAATTATGCTGATCATATATATATATTCAATTTCTGAAAATTTTGTCTCTAAGGCGTCCAATTTCAGATTCAAAGAAGCCAAGTGTGACAGATAATGTACTTAATCAACAGATAGGAATTCTTATTTCTAAGTTTCTCTTAAGTTAATGCAATTTCACTTAGAATTTCACAGAAGCATTCAAAAGCACAGTATAGAGGGCTGAAAAGATACCAGAATCGTGTACGAGGGTCGGGTTATTACAATATGCATATGTGTTGATAGATTCTGGTTCTACGCATTCCTTTGTGTCGCATACCTTTTCTCAAAAATTGACTAGGCCACTAGAACATATGACATGTGTATTGTCTGTATCTACACCTTCTGGGGATTCTATGATGTGTACTCATGTTTATCCAGCATGTGATGTAGTGGTTGGTGATATGACGTTGTATGTGGACTTATTGCCTTTGGGCATTCATCACTTTGATTGTATTTTGGGGATGGATTGGTTGACTAAATACTGTGCTACCATTGATTGTGCAAATAAAACTGTGGTGTTTAGACCGCCGGGTATGCCTGAGTTTACTTTTAAAGGGAATGGGGTAGTTCCTCCCCCATATTTAATTTCGGCTATGAAAGCTGTGAAACTACTTAGGAAGGGTTGTAGGGGTTATCTGTGTTGCATATTGACTACATCATCTGACAGTCCTACTGTAGAAACAATCCCTGTTGTTTGTGACTTCCCAGATGTGTTTCCAACTGATTTACCGGGGGATTTAGTTGACAGAGAAATTGAATTTACTGTTGAGGTGATTCCGGGGACACAACCTATATCCAAGACTCCCTATAGGATGTCGATCTCTGAATTGAAAGAATTGAAAACCCAACTTCAGGAACTGTTAGACAAGAATTTTATCCGTCCGAGTACTTCGCCTTGGGGTGCTCCAGTGTTATTTGTTAAAAAGAATGATGGGTCATTGAGATTGTGTATAGACTATCGGGAATTAAACAAAGTGACTATTAAAAACAAATATCCTTTGCCCCGAATAGATGACTTATTTGACCAACTTCAGGGTGCCCAAGTGTTTTCTAAGATTGACCTCAGGTCCGGGTATCATCAGTTAAAGGTTAGAGCCGAGGACATTGAGAAAACTGCATTTCGAACTAGATATGGACATTATGAATTCTTGGTAATGCCATTTGGAATGACAAATGCGCCTGCTGCTTTCATGGATCTTATGAATAGAGTGTTTAAATCATATCTGGATGATTTTATTGTTGTATTTATTGATGATATTCTGATATATTCCAAGGACAGGGAAGAACATGGGAATCATTTGAGAACCGCCTTGCAGATATTGAGAGAAAAGAAGTTGTATGCTAAATTGTCTAAGTGCGAATTCTGGCTGGACAGTGTGGCATTTCTGGGCCATGTGATTGACAAAAATGGTGTTTCTGTGGACCCTCAGAAAATTGAAGCCGTTGTGGATTGGCCGAGGCCTACAAATGTGACAGAAGTACGAAGTTTTCTGGGACTTGCAGGTTACTACAGGAGATTTGTGAAAGACTTCTCGAAACTTGCCTTACCATTGACACAGCTAACTCAAAAAAACATGCCATTTGACTGGAATGATCAAAGAGAAGCAGCTTTCCAAGAGTTGAAAACCAGGTTAGTGACTGCACCCATTTTGACTTTGCCAAATGGTACTGATGGGTTCCAAGTGTACAGTGATGCCTCTTATAAAGGCTTAGGGTGTGTACTAATGCAAAATGGGAAGGTGATTGCCTATGCTTCTAGACAACTCCGACCTCACGAAAAGAATTACCCAACACATGATCTTGAATTGGCAGCCGTAGTGTTTGCTTTGAAAATATGGCGTCATTACTTGTATGGGGTAACTTGCGAGGTGTACACCGACCATAAAAGCTTGAAGTATTTCTTCACTCAAAGGGAATTGAATATGAGACAGAGGCGTTGGTTGGAACTAATCAAAGATTATGACCTGCAGATCTTGTATCACCCGGGAAAGGCTAATACTGTGGCGAATGCTTTGAGCCGAAAATCTGGTGCAACTGTGTCGTGTTTGTTATCCAGCCGAAAAGACTTGTCAACTGACTTGGGACAAGATGGACTGACATTTGCTATCTCTGCCCAACCTGCTATTCTTGACGAGATTAAACAGAAACAATGTGATGATGAACACTTGAAAAAGATTATAGAGGAGTTTGATTCGAAACCAAGGCCCGAATTTGTGTTTGAAAATGGTGTGCTGAAATTCCAAAACCGTCTATGTGTGCCTGATTGCTATGACTTGAGGAAACGTGTTATGACCGAAGCTCACAGTAGTAAATTTGCTATGCATCCGGGGAACACGAAGATGTACCACAACTTGAAACAGAATTTTTGGTGGCCTGGGATGAAGAAGAGTATTGCAGACTTCGTGGCTAGATGTCTACACTGCCAACAGGTTAAAGCCGAACATCAGCGACCTGCCGGTTTGCTACAACCACTCCCAATACCGGAATGGAAATGGGAGCACATCACCATGGACTTCATTGTGGGATTGCCTCGTTCTTCTCGAGGTATGGACTCTATTTGGATTATAGTTGACCGTTTGACTAAGTCTGCACATTTCTTGCCTGTTAAAACTATTTATAACGCTGATAGATTGGCTAACATCTATATGACTGAAATTGTGAGACTGCATGGAGTGCCAGTGTCTATTGTGTCTGACAGGGACTAGAAGTTTGTGTCAAGATTTTGGCAGAGTTTACAACAGGCTTTGGGGACAGAATTGAGATTAAGTAGTGCTTACCACCCACAAACTGACGGTCAAACTGAACGAACTAACCAAACTCTGGAGGATATGCTCAGAATGTGTGTGTTAGATTTCCAGGGAAACTGGGAAACCTACTTGCCCCTAGCTGAGTTTGTGTACAACAACAGTTATCACTCAAGTATTGGAATGGCTCCTTATGAAGCTTTATATGGAAGAAAGTGTCGATCTCCAATATGTTGGGCTGAAGTCGGTGACAGACCTTTGTTAGGACCGGAACTTGTGCAAGAAACGACCGAGAAAGTGAAATTGATACAACAGCGTTTGAAAACTGCACAGAGTAGGCAAAGGAGTTATGCTGATGTTCGAAGAAAAGAAAGGGAGTATGAAGTGGGGGACCATGTGTTTATTAAGGTGACCCCGATGAAGGGTCAAACCCGATTTGGTGTTAAAGGAAAATTGGCTCCAAGGTATGTTGGACCTTATGAAGTTCTCGAAAAGATCAATCCGGTGTCCTACCGAATAGCCTTGCCTCCGGTGATGGAGCACATACACAATGTCTTTCATGTATCGATGCTTCGGGAATATCTGTGAGATCCTCTCCATGTTATCGAGCCGACGCATGTACTTCTGAAAGATGGCTATACCTATGAAGAAAGGCATATTCAGATTGTGAACCGAAGGATCAAGAGGTTGAGAAATAAGGAAATACCGTTAGTGAAAGTTGATTGGCAGAACCACGGGGGAACCTATGCGACTTGGGAAACCGAGGAAGACATGAGGAGGAGATATCCGGATTTGTTTCCACTAGACACGACATTGGCTTCAAGTGAAGGTAACTTGAGTTTGGGGACCAAACTCCTTTAAGGGGGGAAGACTGTAATAACCCTGACCTTGATTAACGCTAATGGGGACTTAATTATGCCTAATAATAATTAAGGAAAAAATCTGGAGGTTATTTGCATGACTTATGTGTTTTTATCTGTTCGGTGTCGGAATATCTGTTCGTGTTTTAAACTTTAAACTGCAAATTGGAAGCCTTATCGGCGCCTGATTTCGAAATTAATTAGTGTTTTGGACTAGTTAGATTTTACGTGATTTTATGGTAGGTTCAATTAAAATTCGATTTGGAATGTTTAAATCTGATTAAAATAACATTTTAATAATGAACCTAGTAAATTACGATTTTGCCATTTAGTGGTTAATGCTAGGCTCATTTAGTCTTGATGCTAATAAGCTTAGGAAGAGAGTTGTTCAGCTCATTCTCTTGAGCATAAACGACTAGGGAGTGAAAGAGGAAAGAGAGACTTAGCTCCAACAAGAATTTGACCAAAAACTTGGAGAATTGAAGGGTGGTGTGCAAATTAGAGCCTCTAAGCTTGACATTCTAGACTTAAAGGTGAGAATTCATCCCCTCATTCAAGTGATTAAACTAGCTCTTGCATGTTTTCATGGTATATTGAAGATTTGAGTCTAGAATTAGCTTGAATTGTTGAAATTGGGTAGTGCCACATACATGCATGTTCACATTCATGGAGATTGAGGTTGTTGGGTGTTAAATCTCTACATGCATGTGCATATTTTTGATAAAGCCTTTGAAGTCAACAAATTTCTGAGTTAAATGTTGCCTTGGATCATGTTTTGAAGCTTTGAAATGAGATTGAATTCAGGCATGTTTGTTTTAACTTTGTCCTTGGAAATCTATGGCAATGGTGCTCACATGGACTCACTCTTGAGCAAGGATTCTTCAAATTAGCTTTTGAAACTTGATGTAATATGTGTTTCAAGTGTTTCTCCAGATTTTGGGCCCAAGAGGTTGAGTTTTGGATTGTTGAATACTTGGTTCGAACTTGGAAGACAAATCTGGAAATTCCAGATTTTGCTTCCTCGCTCGAGCGAGCCCTTTGATTTTGCAAGCTCGCTCGAGCGACCATCGAGCGACCATCGCGCGTAGATTTCCAGCAACCAGTACTTTTACTGTTTCATCAGACCGCTCGAGCGAGGGAAGGCTCGCTCGAGCGAAGCCTTTGATTTTGGTGAGCTCGCTCGAGCGAG
This sequence comes from Camellia oleifera, assembly GCA_022316695.1. Taxonomy (NCBI): domain Eukaryota; kingdom Viridiplantae; phylum Streptophyta; class Magnoliopsida; order Ericales; family Theaceae; genus Camellia; species Camellia oleifera. The sequence continues at coordinate 111,017,394 of CM039318.1, forward strand.
CATCGAGCGACCATCGCGCGAAAAATTTCAACATCCAGTATTTTCTACTGTTTCATCAGACCGCTCGAGCGAGGGAATGTTCGCTCGAGCGAACCCTTTGATTTTGGGAGCTCGCTCGAGCGAAGGAAGGCTCGCTCGAGCGAGACCCCTGTTTTCAGCAACTTTTGAAAAATGTTTTCTAAGGCATTTTTGCATCCACATTCCATCCTAGGCATTCCTAGGCCATGATTAGGACTCCATATTGAGGGTAAGGGGTTAGATACACACTTAGAATCATTGGTGTGAGTTTTGTGCATTTAGGAATGCGTATTTCAAGGGTGTATCCGTAATGTCTTATGTAGGTCACGCGCCGCAACCCGTTTGACCCCTTTGACTTCACCTATTTGTATCGACGCCCACTGTGAGTAATAACTCTGTAAAGTTATGTTCCACTTTAAGTATTTTCTGACTGATATGATATGATCTGATTTCTGAAATATTATGTTATGAATTATGAATGATTGTCCAACTTTCTGAAAAGTATTATGGCACCCTTAGTTCCGATGGCCCTCGCCCGTGGGTAACAATACCGTGGCCGATGGCCCTCGCCCGGGGGTAACAATACCGTGGCTGATGGCCCTCGCCCGGGGGTAACAATACCGTGGCCGATGGCCCTCGCCCGGGGGTAACAATACCGTGGCCGATGGCCCTTGCCCGGGGGTAACAATACCGTGGCCGATGGATTTGTTAGCTAATGGGTGTACCACGTATAATCTTATGCAAAATCTGAATATGAATATGAATATGAACATGTATCTGAATCTATTTCTGATTTGAAATCTGTATATGCATAAGACTGTGTTTCTGAAATAAACCCTGATTTCTAACTCTGTGATGGACATCATTCATTACACCCCTTTACTCTGTTTATTATTCACTGGGCTTTCGCTCACAGTTTATTATATATATGTAGGTGAGCCAGCACAAGACCCTGGCCAGAGTTGATGGCCCTCTGTTTCGTTTGTTTTGGTCAAGCCACCTGTTGCGCCTCCCGAGGAGGTTCCAGTTAAAGCCTAATCCCGAGGCAGTTTTGTTTCATGCTAGTCGTCAGTTGTGGTTTTTGTAAAGTTGGATCTTGGGATATACTTGTGTAAATATTTTGTACATATGGGTGTTTCTGGCTAGCATGTTTATATATATAAATAAGTTTTAAATTTTCTGTCCCATGTATCTCATCACAGCTCATTGGACCTTGTTTATTTTGCTTTATTGCTTCCACAACCCCTTATTAATTGTTAATCTGTTTGGAGGCCGTAGGTAATCCACGGATTACTGGCCGGTTACGTCGCTCAACCTATAGGGGCGGGTTTGGGTCATGACAAAGGGGCCACAAATCCGACCGAAAACAGAGGCAACATATGACCAAATAACATCCAAAAACTTCTAAAATGGGGCCAAAGACAACCAAACATACATGCTACCTTTAAGAGCCAAAAACATGCAAAAAAAAAAGAGACTAAGGGAGAGGGGTGTCCCTTCCCTATGCAAGACTTCAAAACTCCTTTTTCACCACTGAAATCCTGTGAGAAGGTCAACACACAAAAGTAACCAAAGCTTAACAAAGAGAGCACCAAAAGGGCCAAACAAGGCCTAAGAGAGGGAGGTCGACCCCCAACACCAAAACAACCTTAATGAAGTATCTCAAGCATGCAAATACAAGACTTTTTTTAGTTATACACAAAGTCTAAAACAGTAAGCAAGATAGGCAAAAGTCTAGTGCAAGATTGGGGAATGTAAAGTAAGAGTGTTACCCTTGAAGAACCTTTGAAGAACAGCAAATGCAGCCCTCCTCCTTTGATCAAAATCAGTCTAAAACCTCAAGAACAAACCCTCAATGCCTCCCAAAGTCGAAATATGGTGTAGTAGTGTGTGTCTTAGTGCAAAACTAAGAAGAAATCAACCTTTTGGCCCTTAAACACACACACAATGAAGAGAGAGAGGGAGATATAGAGAGAGAAAGTGTATACATCAGAATATATATGTTTTAGGCCTGATTTTGCTAAACCAAGACAAAGGAGGGGGGTGTGGTCTCTTATATAGACAAAGGAAAGGCTCCAAGCTTCTTAGAGAAGCTATTGCCAAAAAGGTCAAAAGGATCAAGCTTCCAATGGAAGCTATCCCAAAGGTGCAAGCTTCTTGAGGAAGCCAAGACAAGGGGTCAAAGCTTCCTCAAGAAGCTTTGAGCAAAGGGTGCAAAAAAAAAGGTCAAAGGTGCAAAACAGCCACATATATGCACGGGGGCAGGTCTTGTGCATTCCAGCTGGCACAGCTGGCATGCACCATGCCTAAAAAAGGCAAAAGGGTGGTACCAGCCAAAGAAGGATGCCATCGGCCAAACATATGGTCGGCCGGCCACACCAAATGCCAACCGGCCAATGGTATATTTCACCAATGGCCGGTAGCCTCAAAACATGGTCGGTGGCCTCAAGCCATGGCCGGTGGGTGTCAGGGGATAACTATCAAGTTACTTTCTGCCCTCAGAAATAAAAACACAAGTGTTTGGTGCAAAACCAAACACAGAACAGTCGAGTTGAGAGATTTTGAAGCAAGGCGCGTAGCCGAGACCTCCGAGAACTCAAAACGAAACACGAACATGGGTAATCACCAAGTGTTCCAGCGGTGACGTCCAAGTCTTGAGGACGGTCGAAAATTGGGTGTCTACATGCACCCCCCTCTTTCATTTGTGTGGTATGTATATTTGTATGCTATGCACCCTCTTTTATTTCATATCATTTGCATGAGGCTTGCCTCACTATATATTACATCTTGTATTGTACACATCATATGTTTCCAAAATAAAATAAGAAAAAGAAAAAGATCGAGTTTCACTTGCATTAGCATATCATTTGCATAGTTACATGTTGCATCACTTGGTTACAATCTATTTACATCACCATTTGACACAGTTTATACTGGCTCTCACTTTTTGGGTTGTAAAAACCACTCATTTGTACTGGCTTTTTTTTGGAATGACGAAACTATCCCTTTCTCAAGTTGGCAGTCCAGACCATTATTGGTTAATACCTCCCTTTTTTTTGGGTTGTTGGTTAAGACTATCCCTTGATTAATACCTTTCTTGTTTTGGGACTATTCATCGGTTACATTTTGTTCTCTTACGTGGATGTATTCAAGTTGTATCCCTTGTTATGCTTCATATTACTTGTTGTATTACATTAGTCATGCACTTTTTTAAAAAAGACAAAAAAAAAAAAAAAAAAAGAGTTCAATTTTCAATTGCATATCATTTGCATTTTTCCCTTGAACTACGCTGGTTTGATTCCTTGCAAAGGGATATGTAGGTAATCCTCGGATTCAACCAACTTGTGTTTGCATCTTGTTTGTTTGGCCAAGTCTTACGGCCTTGTCAAAAGGGTCGTCTTCAGGCTTTGACATTCACTTACGTCATGAAATGACTTTAAGCTCTGTCAAAGAGGGGCAACTGTAGACACTCCATTTTGACCGACCCTAAGACTTGGGCGCTTTCTTTTGATTATCCAATGATAAAAATAAGAATATGCTATCTCACAAAATTCTCAATGAAAAAATAGAATGTAAATTTTAATCTCAACCTTACTCCCATTTTTTGCCAAATTATTTTAGATCCATTCTCTATTTTCTTTTACTTTTTTATATGTAATATTATATATATATAGTATGTTACATTATTATCTATAATATCTTATTTATTCGGTGTTGTGGTTTCACCCACGCACCATACTTTTGTGTATATATATATTAAATATTAAATATTTTATATATTATATACTATTCCTCCTTTAAAACTCCCCAGCCCCTCCCACCATTTGTTTTTTTATTTTCTTTTGCTTTAGACCCCGCTTTGGTCAAATTATATTACATATTTAGCCTGCTAAAATATATTTTATTAGTCTATGTATTTTGTTATTTTATAATTTTATATATTTGTGTGTTTTTATATTTTTTTTGGGTATTTGTACATATATTTATGCTAATAATACCTTTTATATATTATTATATTGTAAATTGCATAGTAATTTTACTATGTAGTGTACAGTAAAATCACTATGCACCTTTTGAAATCAGCTCCTTCCACCGTTTGTTCTTTTGTCATTTTCTTAATTTTATTTTCTATAAAAGGGGAGATCAAAGAATTGAAAGAGGGAGAGATCAGAAGATTGAGAGAAAAAAGAGAGATTAGAGAATTGAGAGGAAAAGAGATCAGAGAATTGAGAGAAAAAAAAAATCAGAAGATTAAAAGAAAAAAGAATCAGAAAGAAAAGAAAAGAAGGAAAATTAGTTTTAGAGAGAGAGAGAGAAAGAATAAAATATTTCTTTAGATATTTTATTTTTCTGAACCAAACTTTTATTTCCATACACCATTCAAAAACCAACCACTAAAGCTATAATTTCAAATTTTGGAGTGAGAATTGAGAACACATTCCACAACCTTTAGGGCAATCAAAAGAAAGTTTGTAAATCAAAAAATTCATCATTTCCCCGAAAGATGTGACTTCACCGGATGAATAGTGATCGGCGGTAAATAGTGCCCCGGAATGAATAGTGCTCCCACAAAATAAGTTTCTCCAGACAGAACAAAGCAGTCTTCCTGCTTCAAACGGAATAGTTTCCGTTGGTTTTCAAGGCATATGAAGATTTTTCTTTTGTTTATTTTATTTTGAGTGTTTTGTGAGGTTTTTATTTTGTTGTAATATTCTCTACATCCCTCTCTAATTTGGTTTATAATTATTCTTTTAAGTGTTGTAATAATTCCCCGCCCCGCTTCTTCCTATCCTGTTCTTTTACTTGTTTCTTTATCTATGAATATGCATCATATTTTGTCTTTTATTATATCCATGCTTTGTATCTATGTTTTATGTATCTTGATTCAGCTAATTTTGCATTTGTGGATTTAATCAATTCCTATGTGATTATGTGTACTACCTCATGTTCTTGAGATGATTCACATGTCGTATCTTAGAAGTCGAATCTTTAATTGCATTTCATGAATGAATTGCATTAGGATTTTGTATATAAGATTATGTATATTTTACTAACTTCGTTTTGTAGTTTGTTTGCGGGATGTCAAACATGTAAGTTTTTATGCTTTAGCATCCCCATTTATGTGTGTTTTTCTAACTATGTTTAGCATTCTACCATGAGGCTATTTGCTTATGTGATATAACTCTATGAATGCCAGTGGATGAAGGTTGTGTCGCTTAATTTGGAATGATATTGAGTTTTCATGTTTGTAAACTCAATTTATTTGGGTTATACATCTTCAAAACTCTTTCAAAACTACATGAAATCAAATTATTCCAAAATAAATGACATAGTCTATACTTGTATGCTTCACATTGTAATTTTTAAGATTTATTAAATAATCAGAATATGAATATATAAACTAAATAAAATTCATATCTTGGTTTAGTAAAGGCCGATCTTTTGATCGGGTGAGTAGGGGTGCTCAATTAAATGACCTTCCCCTCTCATACCTAAGGTTCCGAACCGAGACAACTTTGGTTATGAGGAACAGTGGCCTTGGCACGAGTCATGAGTTTCCTAATTTCTCAAAAATATTAGGTGGCAACTCTAAGCTCTGATGATGTAGTACATTTCTAAAAAAGATTTTGCAATAAAATGGATTTTATAAAAGTTGTCAAATCTGGATTTTCATCTATGTTTCATATTGCACTAGTGAGATTAAATCAAAGAAATCGAGAGTCCAAACTGTTTAACGCACACAGGTACCTCCCGGGCATGTTACACACGTAAAGAGTAACTTGGGGAGTTAATGCAAGCTTCTAATCAGCAATAGACACGTGGTAGTTCATATTGATAATAATTGATCTGTGCAACTTTGAAGTGACTAGAAGGTGCAAGATGACATGGCCCAATGGTTACTCACAAATTCAAATTCATGAGGGAAGCCCAACTGCAAGAATGGCGTAATGGAAGCTAACTGTGAGAGAACATGATCAAGGATCATGGGAGGATTTTTCGACGATTGGAAACCCACTTCGATGGTTGCCACTGAAAGTATAAATAGGAGAGAAGGCCCCAGAATGAAGAACACAGATTCAGATCCAGAAACTAGTTTATTTATTTCTTATTTCTTTTCAGTTTTTACATTTCTAATTCTTTACATTTTCAGCATTTCAATTCTTGTACTGCACTTCATTTCCTAGGAGTAGTTTCAAGTAGTCACTATTGTGAACCTTTTCAAGACTAGGTCATTTCATTGTAAGTTCCTATTTACTTAATAAAATTCAATTTCTGAATTGTTCTGTACTTGTTATTTCTTATCACTTTCTCCTAAAACAAGCCACCAGTCAAAGTCCTCTTTATTGAGGTTGAAAGAATTTCAACACAATCGTCTGATAATTAGTTGAAAATTAAAATTCTATAAGGATTGATTGATCCTTGCTAACATGCTTAAATTTACATTATTAACCCTCGAATGCCAAAAAAGCCAACAAACGTGAGCTTGATTCGTTAAATTTTTATTGATTTAAAATCTTAATAAACAAATCTAAACATACTAAAACTTAGTTCTACTCTGTTCAACTCACTTAGTGCATCTCCAACGGTTCACCAAAAAATTTATCAAATCTGAGTAAAAATATGACAAATTCTTTTATCTGATATCAGCCACTCCAACGGTGAACGATTGTAGCTTTCATTAAAACACAGGATGTCCGAGGAGATGACCGGCTAGTCAACCAACAAGAGCAAAATGAATTTTTTTTCCCCTCCATATCTGTTTTCCTCAATTCCTTTGAGTCTTTGGAAACATGAAAATTGCAAAGAAACAGAGTTCTACTGCCACTTTCATAACTATCAAGCAGTAAACTTATTCTATATGTTTTTCATCTCAAGAAAAACAAACACTAAAAAAAATTTCAAATAACACACACACAATAAAAATTAGTAGATGTTTTAGATTTGTGGAATCATTCTCCAGTTTCTTAGCCACCAAACACAAGTAAATATAAAAAAGAATAAGGAGAGAGAGAGAGAGAGATATGTTACTTTCAACAATTACGAGGGCTTTGGAATCATCAGTCTTGTTGGCCTCATGAGAAGGAAGAGGAATTAGGGATTTGTGCTCAGCTACGTCTTTTGGAGTTTCGGTGGTGGGTTCTGGTGTGGCAACCGAAGAAGGTAAAAGAATTACTGACGGCCTTTGGGTCTCCAACAACTTCTTAGGCTCCTCCTCTTCTGCCATTTCTTTGGTTAACCTAATGACCAGGAGGACAACCGGCTGGACGTCCAGCCAATCCCACCCCAAACGTTTACACACAGTAAATTGGTGAAAGCTGGCGCAAGTCCTCAATTTGGTGAAAGATTTGAGCTATTCTCAATTTGATACAAATTTAATGAAACCATTGGAGATCAAAAAAATATACTTGTTTACCAAATTCAAATTTAATATTAGATTTAGTTAAATGTTAGAAATGACCTTACAATCTTATATTTTTTAGGGAAATTGACCAATAAGTCCCATATTTTAGACTTGTAATTTATATAGTCTCATATTTTTTTTCTTATGATCCATTTAGTCATTTTGGATATATAACGATTCATTTGCTCGCCACATTGGAGTACCACATTTGGAAAAAGTACATTAAATAGTTTTTTAGTGTAATATCATACTCGTCACGTTAGAGTGTCACATTTGAGAAAAGTACACTAAAGAGTTTTTAATTTTTTTAGAGTGTCAAATCATACCCGTCACATTGAAGTATCACATGTCACGTTTGGAAAAAATACATTAAAGAATTTTTAATTTTTTTTAGAGTGTCACATCATACCCGTCACGTTGTCACGTTTGAGAAAAGTACACTAAGAAATTTTTATTTTTTTTGAAGTGTCACATCATATCCGCCTCTCTGTCACATTAGGGAAAAGTACACTAAAGAATTTTTATTTTTTTTGAAATGTTACATCATACCTGTCACGTTGTCACATTAGAGAAAAGTATACTGAAGGGTTTTTATTTTTTTTTTTGAGTAAAAGTTTTGAAATGTCACATCATACTTACTACGCTGTCACATTTACAAAAAATACACTAAGTAGCTTTTAATTTTTTTAGAGTGTCACATCGTTGGAGTGTCACATTAATACCTGTCACATTAGAGTATTATATAATATATGTTACATTAATAAAAGGGTATATTTATCTACCAAAATACTATCAAAATAAAAAATAAGACTATATGAAAAAAAACTCTCTACTAATAAAATTTAACAAATCAATAAAAAAAAATTTTAAACTAATTAGAGTACTTATTTATAAAATAAGATTTATTAATAAATATCCCTATTTTTACTCATTTTCATGAAAGGTCAAAAATCCCAAACACGCTCTTCAATCACCCACCAAATCTATTTTCGTCTCCTTCCTTCGGTTGCCAAACGCGTTACGCACTGTTTACAACTGTGGTGGAGGCTTTTGGAGGGGGTTTGAGAGCGACTCAAAACGAGCTCAGGAATTTCCAACGAAGAGAGAGAGATGGGCTGCTCATGCAGACCCTTCTCGCCGCCGCATTTCCCTTCACCACCACCAACCACCACCACTCTTTTATTGTCACTGCGCCCCAACTCCACCATTTTCTCCTCCTCCGCCCCCGACCACCGTGACCGTCGCTCTTCTCTCTCTCCCCATTCTAATATTTCCCCAAAACTTCATTTTTCATCTACCTCTTCCTTCCTCATAAACCCTAATCTTTCTCTCTATCCTCTCCGTCCTCTCTCTCCCCCACTATACGGCGGCGCCGGCAACAACAACAGCAACAGCAACAACCATGGTGGTGGTGGCATTGGCGGCGGTGATTGGAGCAATTCCTTCTATCCCGACGAGTGGCCGCGAAGGGATTCTACTGATGTTCTCATATTCCTCTGCTCTCGTGCGTTTGCGAATGATGATGCGACAATTAGCTCTTCGCACAAGCACTTGTTCTTCTTCTTTGTGTCTTTGTTGGGTAGTTTTGGCTACTTCCAATTGGCTTCGGCTCAAGCAAGAACTAGTACTACTGCTGACGATGAAAAGCAAGTAGTTTTTGTTTGGGAAGTGAAAGGAGGGAAATGGATCAAACTCATCGCTGACTATTTTAACGACGCATTTGTTGTTTCAAATGGAAAAAAGTCGTCGTCTTTGTCATCAATTGCTGGTAATGATCCTGAGCAGTCATTCGCTTTTCGGGTCGGCTCCGATTTGTGGATGCAATGCAGGGATTTATGCGTGCGTTTGATGCTCCCGGAAGGTTTTCCTCACAGTGTCACCAGCGATTACTTGGAGTACTCTCTTTGGAGAGGAGTTCAAGGTGTTGCAGCCCAAATTAGTGGCGTCCTTGCCACCCAGGTACTTGTTATTTTTCGAAATATCTCTTAGATACTTGTGAGAATTAGATGTTTGACAAAATGCCAAGCCTGAATAATCTAAATAAAAACCCAGATAAATGTTTTGTGTAGTTCAATTGGATTGTTTTGTTTTTTTCTTTCTTGTTGTGATGTTATTGTACTATGTTGATGTAGTCTTTACTTTATGCTGTTGGGTTGGGAAAAGGGGCCATTCCAACTGCAGCGGCTGTGAATTGGGTACTCAAGGATGGAATTGGTTATCTCAGCAAAATTCTGTTGTCAAAGTATGGTCGGCATTTTGATGTCAATCCGAAGGGATGGAGATTATTTGCTGACTTGTTGGAAAATGCTGCTTATGGAATGGAGATTTTAACTCCTGCATTTCCTCATCTATTTGTTCCAATCGGTGCTGCTGCTGGAGCTGGACGATCAGCCGCTGCACTGATCCAGGTAAGTTGGAAAGTTTTGGTCTGGTCTGAGGATCATTTACACTGTTTTTTCTTCTTCATCTACTAATGCACTGTAAGTATAAAAATGATCTTTTGATCATATGGATCTAAGTGACGCCCTCACAAGGAAATGGAAAATGAAAACGTGTCATTTAGAAGAGTATCATGTTCTTGCTTCACAGTGTGTTTCTAATGTTTTAGTCATCTTATAATGCATGCCCTACACAAATGCTGGGGATTATGAATTTTTTTTTGTTTTGATCAACAACGAATTTTATTGATAAATCAAAAGGAGCCGAGGATGAGGCATCCTCTACAAATAAGAAAACAAAGGGAAGAAACTACATAACCAAAAACAAAGACTGCATCCTCAAAAATCCTACATGTCACACACCAACACCCAATCTCTAGCTAACAAAAACAGTGGAATTCCTTTGAAGGGGATTGGTTCCGCTTGCATGATTTATTCATAGTAACTGTTCGCTAGAGCTTTGTATAATGAAATGTTTCTCTTGAGCATAATTTCATTATATGTGTATGTGGTTGAATGAAGGGGTATTGCGTAATGTAGAACAAAGCACCTTGGCTCCCCCTTGCTGAGACTGGGGAAACTGTGGACTTGACTGAAGGCCCTTGCCTAGTATAGAACATGCACTTAAGACATGCCGTGCTGTCTGGGGCATTTCTTGGGTCTGACCATGCATTTGACAACTATGTTAACACGGACTTTAGTTTGTTAAAAAGCATTCATGCATATGTGTTTGCACCCATGTGTTTTAGTATTCTGGATTGAGGCAGTGTTAACTTGGTTTATTATTATTTTTCTCAAGTATGCCTTCTGTTGAATAAATCTTTCACAACTTCAGCATTTAAACATGTAGCTAATGTTCCATGTGTGGGATTTAACTCTTCCCTTAACAGGCTGCTACCAGGAGCTGTTTCTATGCTGGCTTTGCGGCTCAGAGGAATTTTGCTGAGGTAAAATAGTTTCTCTCTTGGCTACTAATGTCCAAATATTTTTATTATTAATGTTTTACAAAGCGTGAAAGTCTCTTATACCATTGGTCATCATGTATTTGGTTTCGATGATCATAAAGCATGTTTCTGGGTCAACCCTTTGTTAGTGCTTATTTGTAATCTTGATTAGTCCTTCTACCTTGGTGGGTGGTTTACCTTTTTCTATTCATCTTCTGAAAGGAGTCACTAATGGCAGGTAATTGCAAAGGGTGAAGCTCAGGGAATGGTGAGCAAATCTATTGGTATCATGCTTGGCATAGCATTAGCTAACTGCATACAGTCCTCTACACCTCTTGCTCTTGCTTCTTTTGGTGTGGTAACTTGGATACACATGTACTGCAATCTGAAGTCATATCAATCCATTCAACTAAGGACTCTGAATCCATATCGTGCAAGTACTCCCTTTCTTCATTTATAATTTTAATTAATGAAATTTGTGGAAATGATATCTGTTTTATAATGCATGTTGACTATATTGGCATATTAAATTTAAAGAATGGAGTTGGTTAGTGATGCTTTGATGTTTTGAAAGTTTCTAAATTGGAAATACAGATTTGCTTTACTATTTTGATCTGGAACAACAACCAACTAGGCCTAGCGTAGTTGGCCACCATGCCTTTCTTAGGGCTTAGTCCCAAGGAGGTTATGGGTTCAATTCCCTTTAGGGGGGTTGAATTAAGGGAGTGCAAGCATTTAGGTGCTTTGCCAAGGGTGGGGAGATTTTCTCCCATAGGTGCTAATCTAACAACTAACAACTAACATTTGCCGATCAAAAATTTTGATCTGGAACAACAATATTTATGTTGATAGATGTCTATCTCGTATCACATCAAGTATCATTTCTCATATGTTTTATATTATATATTGGGCTATATAAGATAGACTTAAGTTTTTGATATAGATTGATTGTAAGAGGAATGAAATAAATAGAATACATATTACTTGGAAATTAAATACATCTCAACTAATGATAATTTGGATGACAATTTAAGCACCAATTATATTTATCTTTAATACTGCATTTCTCTCTTCCCCTTTCCAGTTTCTTCTTGCTTTGTTTTGAGCTGAAACTACTCTCTTCTGAAAATTAACAACGTAACTAGTAAGGATTAATTTTTTAATGTATGATTGCTCAATGTTCATTAATCAATTAATCTTGTAAAAACAGAGTAGTTCCTCTGTACTGATTAATTTGTTCTAGTAAAAAAATGTATGCTGTCATGTTTTTTCCTTCTTCTTCTTCTTTTTTTATTTTTATTTTTTTGGGTGCTTATATAGTACTGTGTAAGCTTTGTGAAATACCATTTAGCTGAAAATGCAGTCATTGGTTTTAACGTAGATGAGGGGAGTGACATGTGCTATGCTTCTGTGCCTTATCTCAATATAATCTGTCCCTCTTATCCTTCTCCTAGTTTGTTTTGCTAAATGGGATGGATGAAGTTTCTTGCATTTCTTTATGAACGTACTTTTTGATTTCTTTCACAGGTTTGGTCTTCAGTGAATATTTGCTTAGTGGTCTAGTTCCTTCAATTAAAGAGGTTAATGATGAGGAACCACTTTTTCCAGCTGTACCAATTCTTAACCTGAACCCGGCACACAAAGTAAGTTGCTCCTTTTTTTTTTTTTTTTTTTTTGGTGTGTGTGATTTATAAATCTTTCTTACAAAGGTAAGAACTTAGGAGACGTCAAATAGTGACTAGGAATATAATGCTTGATTGTTCCTAGGATGCACATGGGGTCTTTCTAAAACAACTGCATGTTGTTTGAGACAAATCATTCACATGGTTGCTACCTTGCTGCACTGGATCATATGACAAACACTTTTTCTTTTCCTTTCTCCATTTAAGTTTGAATAACTCATTCTAGAGTCTTCATTTATTTTTGGATTTTGTAGAGTCTGTTGTACTGCTACAGCATGCCAACCCTCTTGGTACTAATTACTAATCATGCATGGCAGCCCCACATTTGCTCCAATATTTCTTGAAAGCTTTATTTGTTTTTTGCCTTCTAGTTGCTTAGTTTGATCCAGTACTATCTTGAATTTTCGTCACTATTTTCTGCCTGTTCATTTTCAAATTGCTCCCAACTAGTTCTCTTTGTGCATCAATAAAGAATACCTTCTTGGGGGTATCCATTCCCCTGTTACTCTTTTACGATAATAAAGTTGCATTCCATGCTGGGTTTTTCTTCTTCTTCTTCTTCTTTTTGGTTTTGGTTTTGGATTTTGTTTTGTGCTAAAGTTTCTATGTTCAAGCATTCAAGCCCACTAGCCACCTAAAGAATGGAGTTGATTACCTGCGTGATCATGATTAACTTAAAAAAACCAATAATTAGTTGTTGATAGATTTAACTCTTTTGAGTTACTATTTCATTGTATTCACCAATGTTGCTAACCATCTTTCAGTTTCATTTCAATTTCTTCTGAACTATGAAGCACTGCGTACGAGTGTCAGACATGTGTCGGACACGGACACGCGTTGGATACACTGTGGACATGTGTCCGACACTCTTTCTAATGTGTTCCCCCTTTTTTTTGAATTTTTCTAGTCAGACACGCCATGGACACGCCATGACACTTTCCGGACACGAGCAGGTGGATCAAAGAAGCCTTAACTGTTGAGAGGAGAGAGAGAGAAAGAAGGCCTAACCTGTTCAGATCAATCGAAGAAGCCCTGAGATATTCTTCTTTTTCTTCTCTGTCCTTCTTCTTCTCCGCCCTTTTCTGTTTCGCCTCTTCGTCTTCTATGATTCTCTCTCTGTTTTTTGATTTCACTCTCCCCCCCCCCTCCCCTCTTTTTTTTTTCCTTTCTGATTTCACCTGCTCTCTCTTTGGTTTCTCTCTCCTTTATTTTCTTGATTTTCCCTCTCTTTTTTTCTTTTTTCTTTTTCTTTTTTTTTTTATCCTTATTTTTGTTAGATCTAAAATTCATAGAATAAATTATTTTTATTTTAAAAAACTCATTTTTTATTAAAAAAATTTAAGAAATGTGTTTATTAATTTTCTTATTATTGTAATTATGTAAGAATCAATGATTTTATTTTTTATTTTAGACATATAATAAATAAATAAAATTATATATATTAAACATATCCCCAGCGTGTCGTATCCCCCATTTTTTTGAAAATTTGCATGTCCACGTGTCCATGCCGTGTCCCGTGTCCGTGTCCATGCATCATAGCTTCTGAAACCATTACTACATTGACATTCTTAAGATTTATATAAAAAACAATTGTTGGATACTTCTAGGATTTCAAATATAACCACAGATATGTCTCTTTACTTTTTTCTAAATTTTGGAGATGTAATTGATTTGTAACAATTTCCATAAGAAGCAATATACATTTATATATCAGAAAAGAAAAAGTACGGCAAAGTGAAAAAATTGATGCATCTAGTAAGGATTATATCAATTCAATACGTAAATTGATCTCAAGCGGAATTATGTGCCGTGACATTTTGCTTATGCTATCAGAATCTTTGCAACCATTTTAGATGTGGTGCAAGAATCAGTGTGATGTGTATTTGATGTTCATGGGTCAGAGATGTATAAGACAAGGTATTGAATAATATAGACATCCAGGAACATGTTTTTATTCAAGTGTACAGTCTGATTCATTGTTATTAAATGAAGAATAAAGACATGGGAAAATGTTTCTGCTGATTCTTATGCATTGTGGTTTTTCCTTCCCAGGCACAATTAGAAGTACTGTCTGCAGAAGCCATGGATGCAGCTGCTAATATCGAGGGTCGGCTGCAGCTGGGGTCCAAACTCTCTGATGTTGTTAAAAGTGAGGATGATGCACTTGCATTGTTTGACCTCTTCAGAGATGAAGGCTATATTTTGACCGAGCATGAGCAAAGATTTTGTGTATGTACAACCTCACCTTGGTTCCCATCATGCATGCCAATTTTTTTGGGTTGTTTCTTCTTCTGATGGTTTTTATATCTTTTATTGGTTTTGAGCTTCTTCTTCTTCTTAGCATCAAAATTAGAAAGCCAGTAAAATCAACAAGTTTAATACCTTCAGCCTAAAGACGTATTTTGTCTATTCAAAATTGTGGGACCTTGCATTGCATCTGCCCATGGTTAGTAAATAAATGACAAAAACCTCAGGGTGTTAATGAAGATTATTCTCTCATTGTTTTGTTATTCTTTTACCTGTTTTCTTTTGAAGGTGATTTTTGTGTTGGAGAAACTTTGATAGGAATTGCAAAACTCAATTAAATTGTGTTTTTGGTTGAAATTTGGCCTGGATCAGGTAATACTCAAAGAAAGTTCCTCGCCACAAGACATGCTCAAGTCATTGTTCCATGTCAGTTATCTGTATTGGTTAGAGAAAAACGCAGGAATCAAAACAAGGAGCATGGTTGATGACTGCAGACCAGGGGGGAAGCTGCAAATATCTCTGGAGTACATTCAAAGGGAATTCAACCATGTCAAAAATGATGGGCAACTAGCAGGTTGGGCGACTGATGGTCTCATCGCAAGGCCTTTGCCTGACAGAATCCGTCTTGGTTGTGCTTCCTCTGATGTGGAATGCTAACATTATACACAGAAGGTGGCCATTCCCGAGCAACAAATGAGGGAAGAAAATGCCTTCAATCATAATAGGACTGCTTGTACCCGTCTGCTACGGTACAACCTCTTTGAGCCACCTAGTCCATTCTGCGGAGAGTTGTGCCATGGAGTTTTGTCTTGAGGGGAAGATGGAGTGTAGAAGTTGACATCACGGAAAGGCTAGATAGTGTTGAGTATTGTCAATATAATTCATCCAACGTTGGTGAATGGCACCTCCCTGAAGATGTTGACAGATGATTGAAAGGTGCTGATGGGCTGGGACTTGGCGAAGCATTGCATTTTGTTTCAGAAATGATTTGCTGCTAAATTTCAGAACAGCATCCATTCATTTTGATATTGATTGGTGTTTGTCTTAGATCATAGAAAAGTTTTGACATTGAATTTTGATAGTTGTTGCCATTCATTGCTTTTCTGAAATGTTGTAACATATAAACCAGTTGCCAAATAGGGCATTCTATATGGGAATATGATAGTTTTCATTATTTGCCCTTCTCGACTTAAGCATGTCATTGCATGGTCCTCTTTCTAGACAAAACCTGCTTTAGATTGGTAATGCTTTTATGGTCTATAGTCGTGATTTTGCTTAGGCAGATTTTGGATGATGAAAAACAAGTAGATTTGACCAATCTGAAATAATACAACAAAAGCTAGTAAGAAAAGCAGAGCAAATTTTGGATTATACACTTGAACTTGATCGAATTCATGTCCACTTTGTGAAAGTATATTTAGTATCTTTGTCATTTATTTATTTATTTTTATTTTTTTCATGTCTTTAGAAATGAAAATAATGAGAAGTTCAAAAACAATTATGGTTTTTATTTGTGTGAAAATTGTTTTTGAAGAAATAATTTTTTTTCTTACTTTTAAAAATAGTTTATCAAATAATATATATATATATATATTTTTTTACAGGAGTTTTCATTTTTTCAATTTTGAGAATAAAAAACAAAAAAATGAAAACAATTTGCTTTATTCTTTGTGCAACAAAATGAAGCTTCTGTTTGATTTAGTTTTTAAAAAGAATTTTGAGTTTTAAACTGTATTTTGAAATATAAATTGTTAAAAAGAATTTTGAAAGTTTTTATTTGATTATAAATTTAAAAATAATTTGAATTTTTTTTTGTTTTTTGGATAATTTTATAATTGAATAGCGCAGTGAGAGAATTTAAGAGTTTGATTGATTTATGTGTAGAACATGATTGGAGAGAGAGGAGAGAATCCTTTTGATTGGAATTAGCACCCACATGAATCCTGATATGATTGCTAGAAGACAATACTGTAGTTGGAAGTCTTTCAAGAATTGTAGTACAAATTTCCATAGTTTTAATCTCATTCTGTTCTTGAGCGAATGATGCAATAGAGCAAGCAGAACTGTGGTAATGATAGCAGACACCATGAAAGAAGAGATTGAAAAGCTCTGGGAAGAAGTAAGAGACCTAAGCCTAGGAACCACCACCACCGGAGTAGAACGCCTC
Organism: Camellia oleifera; assembly: GCA_022316695.1. Lineage (NCBI taxonomy): Eukaryota > Viridiplantae > Streptophyta > Magnoliopsida > Ericales > Theaceae > Camellia > Camellia oleifera. The sequence continues at coordinate 111,034,292 of CM039318.1, forward strand.
CACTCACCACCAACCCCACTCCAATTCCTCCGCCACTTCGTCTCCCCAAACAAACCCTGCCTCATCTCCAACGCCACCCTCCACTGGCCCGCCACCTCCCTCTGGTCCTCCTCCGACGCCCACCTCCTCCGCTCCCTCTCCTCCGCCACCGTCTCCCTCCACCTCACCCCCACCGGCCGCGCCGACTCCCTCTCCCCCCACCCCTCCATTCCCTCCTCCCTCTGCTTCGCCTCCGCTTCTATCTCCTCCATGCCCTTCCCTCTCGCTCTCCAATCCATCTATTCTTCCGATTTGGATTCGAATTTCGTCGCCTATGCTCAGCAACAGAACGATTGCTTTCGATCCGAGTACTCTGCTCTTGCCGAGGATTGCGAATCTCACATTCCTTGGGCTACCGAAGCCCTAGGTTGCTTCCCTGAGGCTGTGAATCTCTGGATTGGAAACCACCTCTCTGAGACTTCCTTCCACAAAGATCATTACGAGAATCTCTACGCCGTCGTCACCGGAGAGAAGCATTTTCTTCTCCTTCCGCCTACTGATGTTCATCGCATGTACATTCGTAACTACCCTGCAGCTCACTACTCCTACCACAAGGTCATTACTCTCTAAAATTTCATCAATTTTGAGTAACAATATGATTGTTGGGAAATTTGGTGAAGGATTTGGTTCATCCTTAATTTGGTAAAAATTTTGCGTCTTTCTTGATTTGATTTGATGCCAGTTCGATGAAATAATTAGAGCTCACTTTTAGCTCTTTATTTATAAAATTTGAATTTGATGCAAAAATTCGTAAATGATTGGAGAGCTCTTATATATACATATATATGGATGTATATGGATTGGTTTGTTCATGAACATTGTTGGTAAGACTTAGGTTATGATTTGCAGGATACTGGAGAGTTCAAATCGGAGCTTGAGAATCCGGTGAGGTATGTGCCTTGGTGCAGTGTGGATCCTTACCCTTCACTGGAGAATAAAGAGAGAGAAATGTCAAAATTTCCTCTGTATTTTGATGGACCGAAGCCGTTTGAGGTCACGGTTAAGGCTGGGGAAATTCTTTACTTGTAAGCTTTACTCTTCTTTTGTTGTTTTGGGTGTTTTCAACTGCTTATATGAAATTTGGATTTGTCTATCGAGTTTGAACTTTGGTCTCTATTAATGATACTGTAAATCAAAGATGATAAATATATTGAATGTGTTTCCAAACAAATTTGTGACAAGATTTCTAAAAAGAATTAGGCTTTTTGGATGAAAGTACAGTGGATTGAAATTTTGCAACATGACGATACATAAGTTGGGGATTTCCAAAGGGACATCCCTTGACGACAGTTTCTCTTATGGTGCATTGATACAATTGCCAATGAGTGTCATTTAATTTGAAATTCTAATTTTGTTTTGGTCTGTCATTTGAAATTGTACTTGGGTTATTTGCCTTTCTAACAAGCTTGGAATTGTCAGAGAGCAATAATGTTGGGTTAAGTATCCTAGTTTTGAATAGTGGTCACAGGTAGTTCTAGCTTTCCTTCAGAAATTGCAATAAATGCGAGTGATAGTTTCTAGAACCGTGTGAACTAGCTTCTTTAAGTATTTTCTTGACTAGGAAAGGATCAATTTTTTTTCATGATGTGGTGATTTGATACTTTGTGAAGTACCATTTCAGGTTTTATTTTTTGATAGAAGATTCTCTTCTGGATGCCTTGTTCGCCGGTAAGGAATAATTGTTGACTGAACTTTAGGTCGGGAGGAGACCAAAAGAACCTTCCACCAAAGTTTGAGAGCATTAGACTTTTAGTGAATTTAGGTTGCCACCGCAGTGGTTTGTTAAGAGTATGATGCTTACAGTGTTGGTCCATGTATTTGTTCCCAAGAGTCACACGAGTTACTTGGCTAGGTCTGAAGAACCAAACTGTTTCTTGGTCCAGTTATTTGTTCCCCGGGGTCATATGAGTTACTTGGCTAGTTCCTAATGACAAAACTAATCCAAAGAATGTCAAATTACCTTGGGTACCCGTGCGCGCGTGCACACACACACAGCACAATCTACATAGGATAATCGGCTTGAATGTATAGATCATCAGCAAAAAAGATTAGATCGTAAGAAGTTGCTATGAAATTTAGAAGCACTTTCAAAATGGTTACATTTATATCACTGACCCTCCCCCCACTATATTGAAATATGATGCTTGGGATGTCAGGGAAAAAGTTTAATCTCTGCTTAATGTCCGGGGCGTAAAAAATTTGGAATATGTGGGGAATTACCTCCTATGAGCTTTTTGTATTTTTATTCCTATTGTAAAATGTCCTACTTATTGCTGAACAGATTTTTAGTGATAATTAGTTAAGATGATGCTGAATTGCTGGAGTTTATGCAGGCCAAGTATGTGGTTTCATCATGTTAGACAAAGTCCAGACAGCAGAGGACGCACTATCGCAGTGAACTATTGTAATTATGATTTTGACACTTCTTCCTTTTTCTTACTTTGACTTGAAAAAAGGAGTATAAGAATCTAAAGCACATTTTATCTTGCAGGGTATGATATGCAGTTCGATATAAAATATGCTTACTTCAACTTCTTACAATCAATTCCTCACCCATCATCTCATGGTCTGACACCGCATGAAATGGGATTTGTTGGATCATCCTCAGATACATCTATTTGCCATTCAGGAGATGAACCAGATATCAATGCTATGGAGAGCGTGAAATGTGACCGAAAACAGAGGTGACAGTGACAGTGACGAAGAATGAATAATGATGTGTTAGTGAGGGTGGTTTGATCTTTGAGGAGCTCTTCGGTGAGAAGATGCAGAGTTTAGATCAGCGAAAAAGCAGGAACATATTCTATGTTCGCATCTTTGAACTTCGAACAAGTTTTGGGGAATTTTGCCTGCTGGTTGAAGATATGGTGACAGAGCTATAGTAAATTTTCTCAGTAGGTTGGGTCTCTTGAAATATTTTTTTGTAGAGCACTTGTTGTCGGTGGGGAGGCTGCTGCTAAAGTAGGTTCAGTGCAGGAGGCTCCCGCTAAAGAATGGTTTGAGAAGAGCCAGATGTAGTGATGTTCTCTGGTGCACCAAAAGTGACAGATATGTTTTGATTGGAAATTGGTGGTTTTATTTTCACTTTGTGACTTCTATTTTTATTTATTTATTTATCTTAAATGAAGAACCAAATAGAAGAAAAACAGGGAATAATAACAAGATTAATGATTTGTTCACCGAATTTGTTTAGCCTAAATTTGCCTGAATGAGTTTCTTTCTAGAAAGAGACTTGCGCACGGGAATTTCTTTTCAGAAAGAGACTCGTTTGGACGAATTTAGATTAAACAAATTCAGTAAATGTAGCGGTACTGTAACAACAATACACATATCAAATTCCTTGGTCTTAGGGTTCGTTTGGAATGTAAGTTGGTTTTTTGATTTTTTGGCTATTTTAGCGTTGGTTAAAAAGTCTAGTTTGGAATAAGTTTTTTAATTTTTTTTAACTTTTGTGAGGAAAAAGAAAATGAAATGATTATAAATTAGATGTGATATTTTGTTTTATTTGACTAAAATAATTTATTTTATCCTATATGACTATTTTAATCCAAATAATATTCCAAACAGAATCCTAGTAATCACATAACCCCGTAATATCAATTTTCAACAAAATTTATGGTAAATGATTGGATCGCAGTGGCCATCACAGTATATTCACACTCCTTTTTATTTTTTTGATAAGATCAGAACTTATTTCTCAGTTGCTTGTTTGCCTTTCTATATCCACATTGGAGATTAGACACCACGAATCCGGATCCTCGGTAGCATTTTCCTATCGCACAACCCTGTAGCCCCCAAAACGACGTCGTTTTGGGGGCTTTTTTTTTTTTTTTTTTTTTTTTCTCTTCCGTTGGTCAGGACAGAAACCAAACCAGAGACGGAGGAGAAGATTGAACAGAGATCAAAGACTTTGCCTGCTATGTTAATCTGATGAAACAGATATATAAATATATATATATCCTTTGTTTGTTATGTTAATCTGATCAAAAACTTTGTTTGTTTTGATTTCAAAAACTTTGTTTGTTTTGATTTATATATATATATACCTGGAACATTCTTTCTTTCTTTCTTTAATTTATTCACCAAAAAAAAAAGAGGAAGAGCAACAATAATTAAGAGTTCTGTGATACAATTTCCATGATCCAACAATAATAATAATGATTTTTCGCAAGTGATTTTTTCCTCTCTTTTTGTGTTTCTGGTTTTTCAATTCCTTTTAATCTGCTTCATGATTGTTGATTGAGTTACACAAATTGGGTTGGCTTCAACTTTTTTCTTTAATATTGGGATTGTGTTGGTTCGCAGATTTATCAACATTTTTAGAAAACTAAGAAATCTGGGTTTGAAACCCAAAAATGAATCTCTAACAATGGAGTTGAAGATTTCTAAGAAATCATAAAACCCAGAAAGTAGGATAGTTGAAGAAAACTAAGAAATCATAAAACCCAGAAAGTAGGATCTGTAACAATGGAGTTGAAGATTTCTAAAACCCAGAAATGAATCTCTAACAAAAAACTATCAACTCCATTGTGTGGCTCTTTACACAAACCCAAATCAACTCTCTCTACCTCTCAACCACACAAACAACCCATATCTCCTCTGATTCTCTCTATAAAAGCAAGATTTCTGGGTTTTGTGATTCACTCATTTTTGTGATTCACTCACCGAATTGGGTCTGAAGATGTGACAGGTGTGAGAGAGAAAAAGGGAGGAGCTCCTCTCTCTCTTCTTCCCCTCGAGCTTCCATTTCTGTCACTCTCTCTCTCTGCTTTCACTCTCTCTCTCTTCCCCTCCCCTCCCCTCCCCCTCTGGTTTCTACCCCCTCTGGTTTCTACCAAACACAGACGGAAGAGAAAGAAGAAAAAGAAAAAAAGAAAAAAAAAAAAAAACCCTCCAAAACGACGTCGTTTTGGGGGGCTACAGGAAATGACGATAGGAATATGCTACCGAGGATCCGGATTCTAGACACCACAAGTTCACTCTTACAAAATGGTTATATAGGATATATATATATATCCACAATGATGTTTTTTTTAAAATTAGCAATGTTATATCAATCATAATTTTTATTATTTAAAAATAAATATTTATTATTATGATTTACTATAATTCATTTGTACAGTATATATATATATTTATATATATGTCCAACGGTAAGCTCTCTCTCTCTCTCTCTCTCTCCCTTTCAACTGGGGTTTTTTGAGCTAATCAATGACATGCTCAACTGAGTTAAAACTAATGGAACTCGCATCACCTCATGGACACCAAGCTCTGTGCTACGCCAATCCTTCTTCGAACAACTACTACACAAAATCCAATACTTCTTACCATGGTTGCTTCAACGTAGCAATCAGCATAGCTAACCATTCTAAATCCATCTTCCCAACACAAATTCACTTGCCTCTCCACAGACCCAATCACCACCTACCGCCACCGCCACCGCCACTGCCACCACCCAAAAAGTGGAAGAGCACCACCACCACCACCACCACAACGTCGGACGTTTTGCGTTTGATGGATGGACTTGGCCTTCCCATACCCATAGACATCTACACATCTCTCCTCAAAGAATGCATCACCACCCGGGACCCCGCCGGAGCTCTTGATTTGATTGCCCACATCAACCGGAGCGGCCTCCGACCTGGGTTGCTGTTCTTTAACCGAATCCTGTTGATGTATGTCTCGTGCGGGCTCGTCGACAATGCCCGCCATGTGTTCGACAAAATGCCCGCGAAGGATTGTAATTCTTGGGCGGCAATGATTGCTGGTTACATGGACAATGATAACTACGAAGAAGTGATAAATTTGTTCGTAGAAATGCGATGCAGTCTCCGATACCATCAAATCAATGTTGACATGCTTGGTTTCCCCGAATCTTGGATCATTGTGTGCATTTTAAAGGCGTGTGTTCAGACAATGAATTTGGGACTTGGGAGACAAATTCATGGGTGGTTATCGAAGATTGGTTATTCCCAGGACTTGTTTTTAAGTAGCTCATTGATTAACTTGTATGGGAAATTCGGATGTCTTGAGGGGGTGGACTCGGTTTTCGATCATATGGCTTGTCGGAACACTGTGGTTTGGACGGCTAAAATTGTTAATAAATGTAGACGAGAGCAATATGATGAGGTTCTTAATGTGTTTAAGGAGATGGGAAGGGAAGGAGTGAAGAAGAACGGTTTCACGTTTTCTAGTGTTCTGAGAGCGTGTGGGAAGATGAAGGATGATGGGCTTTGTGGCCGGCAGGTGCATGCCAATGCAATCAAACTAGGATTGGAATCCAATGATTTCGTGCAGTGTGGGTTGGTTGACATGTATGCAAAATGTGGCTTACTAAAGCACGCAAGAGTGGTGTTTGAGATGGATGGAGAGGAGAGAAATGCTGCGTGTTGGAATGCCATGCTCATGGGTTACATACAGCACGGATGTTGCATTGAGGCCATCAAGATTGTTTACGCGATGAAATCATCTAGCTTGCAACCTCAGGAATCATTGCTCAATGAAGTCAGGTGTACTTGTGGGAGTGGATTTCTTGAGAACTAGAAAGATGGTACTGTGTACATGAATCGATTAATGCCTCCTTACTTGCATATAGTTCTCATCTTTGTATATCAATTCGACAAAGTATAGAGAGGATAGAACTTTTTTCCTTGCTAGTACCAAACTTTTGTGTTTCAGGACAGACTTCAAGACATCATGAGCACACAAATACATTGACATTTCATGTTCCCATTTCGCAGTTTGATTTCTGGTCTGGAGTTGGGAAACACCGATGGATCACTATTTGTGTGTTTGGCTAAGAACGGAAATTATTCAATACTAACACTGGCTTGTGTGAAGCTACAGAAATGTTCAGGTCGGCTCCATCCATTCTGTGAATGCACTTTCTACCCAAGATTATCGTTATCCCTTGTGTGACATATATAGCTGCTGGTGTGTATTTGCACTAGCTGTATTTGAAATTACATTTTTTCACTTTAAAGAACTTATAATTCAACTCTTTGTAATTAAAATATTCATTCTCTAATAATATTTATCTCTTTTAACAAAAGCTATACTTTCAGGGTAGACAAATACTTGTTGATCGTGTGGAGAGATTGCGAAGGAGTTGCCAATGCCAGTCTTTAGAAGTTGTAATCTCATGCATTCACGAGATCATATTGCTTTTAAGTCAGTACCATTTCATGTTATGCAAACTTTTGAATCACTCGCCATCATGAAATTTGTCATTAGAGTTGTCTATGCAATCTAGTGTTTGTACATTTTCTTTTGATCACCTGTGCACAAGGAGCATCTGTTTGGAGCCAGTTGTTTTCCAGCATTTTTAATATATATATATATATATTTTTAAATAAAATGTAAGAGACATAGCTTTTGTATTAACATCTGTAAGGGACATACAAAACATAAGCTATGATGAATAATATTCCATTTAGATCAAACAGATTATCAGAGAGGAATTGATACCCCAAATATTTGTTCAATCCTCAACCTTTGGTACAGAAGGCTTGGAGAAAATGTGCCCTTCTTGGTATTGAATCTTGTTGAACGATGAGTCTCTCTCAATTAGCAGATCGGTGGGCTGTGAATCGTGAGGTATGATCACCATAGCTGCCTGTTTTTCCCTATAGGATGCCCAAGTGACCAAATAAAGCCCCGCCACGATAAAAAATCCCCCTACAATGCTGTTTCCACGTGTAAATTAGACAAAGGGTGAGTTAGTCCAAAGAGCCAGATTATTTCTTGACAATAGTTGCAACTATTTCATTGTAGAACATCGATGTGAGAAAATATATTTTTGATTAGAGACGACAAAAAATAAATCCAAGCAAAGTAGACAGAAGAATTGAAGTGGTATAAATGGAGCCAAAGTTTTGAGAGCAAACCTTCCCAAATAAATGGGGCTTCCGAGGAAAATCCTTGAGAGGACGGCAGATGCAAAAGGTTGAAGTGGATTATAAAGAGCAACCAAAGCAGGTCCCAGGATCTTATTGGACCATGTCGAGAGTCCATAGTTAAAGGCAGATGCAACAATTCCCTAAAGAAAATACGCAAACAATACTCTTTAAATCTTTTATCTAATATTTCCTTTCAACATGATTCAATGCTCAATCAACTGAAAATTATCTGAAACTGTTTAGTCCAGTAAAAATTGCAGGACAAAAAAGTCACTGAAAAAATTAGGAAATACACACATCCACTGGAACCCATTATTAGTAAACAAGCCAGAATCAGGTGGAATGAGAATCAAGTGCCCAACCCACACTTCTACCAACCACACAGGCCCTAAGTAAGGTTCTTTGAGTTTTGGCTGGCCTAAAGATTAAACAGACAGAGCTTAGGCTCCATTTGATTAGAAAGAAATAAATGATGGAAAGTGAAAATGGTAGAAAGTGAAGTTCAAAAAAAAAAAAAAAAGGAAAGGAAAATAAAATATATTTTCTTGTATAAATTTGATTAAGATAAAAATTTTACAAGAAAATAGGAATTCCAATCACAACAAACTACTTTTATGACAAATTTAACTTTTCTTGTATTTTCATGTGTTTTTTGCTAGAAACTAGAAACTAGATACTTAGTTACCATGTTATTATGAGTTATATAAGAAAATTAACTTTATTGTAACTTTCACCATTTTCATGCTAAACAAATTTAGAATTTTTTTTTTTTTTTCACTTTCTACCGTTTTCATCCTAACCAAACTGAGCCAAGAGAATCAGTTTGGTAGGTTTGCTATAGTAAGTTCAGTGTAGTTTCATTCATTTGATTATATTGCTATTTTTCATAAAATTGACCTCCAAAAAAATGATAAACAAGCCACAACACAACCTCTCGGTGTTGGACAAAATCATAACCATAAAATAACCCAGTAATAAAATTGTTTAGCAGAGCTGCTAACTGAAGGTAAACATAACATTTATCGTAAAGATACAGTCCTATCTAAAAAAAGGAAGAAAGAAAGAAAGAACAGACAGAGAGATACTTACAGCATAGAGTACAGCTAAAATCTCAGACTGGGTCAAATTCCAGTCTGTTGACTCATTGGTCATAAACAATGCTGTCACTAACATAAGTACCGCACCAAAGAAGTATGAATATGCTGTTACTGATAGGCTCGCTGGATACTTTGCAAGAACTGGAGCCTGAAATTATTTGACAGCAATAGGTTAAACCCCACAACAATAAACCTCAGCTCTAAGCTAATCAATCCCACATATAACTACTACAATATTCGTCACTCCCCAAAATTCAAGAAGCAATTATGATTTCCCACATATAACTCCAACATATTCATTCATCATTCTCCAAAATTGAAGAAGCAAGTATGATTTCCCATGGAAAAAGAAGTTTCTTAATCACATTTACTAGCAATAATCACACAATACTACATAATATCCAGATTATGGAAAATTTCAGTTGCAATAAAATATTACAAGTTTGAGCCGTCTATTGTTCAGAAAGCACAATTAAAGAAATGAATGCAATAAGGGTTAAGATGAATTTAAGATGCAAACAAAAATATTAAAATAAGGGTTAATAGATAAAACTGGAAAATAATTTGCTATAAGCACACATACATGGAGGAAAACCTTCTAAATATGTAAAAGTATGAACTTCAAATAGTAAACTATTCGGTAGAACATTGCTTGAACAAATGGAACCCCAAATAAAGGTATTCAAAAGACATCTCATACACATTTAAAAGAATTGTGCCAGCTGCATCTTCAGGAATACTCGGGTGAGTGGACAAAAAGAATTTGAAAACCTTACACCAAAAACTAATGCCAAACAAACCAAATAGAAAAGCATTAGAAAGCTGACAAATTGGCAAAAGATAATTCTACCTATTTGTTTCTTATTTACATCAAGCTATAGCAGCTCATATCTAAAACCATGAAACAGCAAGGAAGTATCTATGAGCATGTAAGACTACATTTTGTTAGGAAAGACTCAAGAGGTGTACGCTAAGAAAAAGACAAGTGAAGATGAAAGAGGACAGGTGAATCAGCGAGGAGAGAAAGTTGGGGTTGGACAATATTGCCTTTATGAGATATGAAATTGGAGACAGATTTCCAGTGCACTGTGGACAATATTGCCTTTAGAATATTTTATTGTTCAAATAGTCTTACTTTTGTACTATGGGTGTTGCCCATTTGGCACCTTCTTTAATCTAAATTTGGTTTTGAAAAGGAACATGTTATTCAAAGGTGGCATAAACATCAAGCAAAATGGAAGGAGCTCATTGAAGTCGACCAGAGTGCTAGTTTTTTCGAGGAAACTCCTTTTTTGACTCATTCACATAATTGACCACACTCAAAATTTTATTGCAAGATGAACCACATTTTTTCTCATGTTAGAAGTTGTATGAAACAATGGCACATTCAGCGAACAACAAGTCTACCTAGAACTTTTTCAAATTATATGAAATTTCGTATCCATTTTCAATTTACCTTACCATTTTCATCAATGTAATATAATAGACACTCAAAATCTATAAAATGAGATAAATTATCAAATACCTGAATGGCTATATAAGCTGCCATGCACACACAGTTCCCTATTAAGCACAACACACCTAGGTGCCACTGATCAAGCCCAAACTTCAAAAAACTAGACATCAACCATACAGCAGGTTCAGGTTGACCCTTGATAATTATTTCACTATTTGCTGCAAATTCTGACTCTGTATACCCAATCAAGGACGGACCTCGAAACAAAACCATCAATAAGGCACCAAAAACACAAACTAGTGTACCTCCAACCTTTGCCTGACCTTCAGTTCTGAGCAAATTCACTGTTTCTGTACTGCATGAACAAGATTTGCAAATCATATTGAAGAAGCAATAGCAATGTAAGAAATTAGTTAACAAAAATATACATACCATATAGACAAATACGTGCATATATGTGTACATATATAGAAAGATAGAAGATAGAAGCAAGGATCACATAATTCAGGCAAGAATAGGAAGTGATCAAACTAACCCCATCATAACAGCCAATATGAACGTAAAGACAGGGATAGCAGGTTGTATGGCTGCAGCATATGTTGGATTTGTGTAACTAAGACCGAGAAGAAACAATAGCTGGTTGCCGAATACCCTATTTCAATATTAAAAAGTGAGACATAACCACACAGATTGATTAGTATTATGTTAATTCTATCAGACCCTTAATATATAGTGTCTAGCAAACTCTACCTAAGAAGTTGAGGAGATTTTTTTAACTTACCCAGTTAATCCAAGCAAGAAGAATGACATGAGGAGTTCTTTAGTCATAGGTGGTCTAACTCTTCTGCAAGCATGAAACAAGAAACTGTTGAACAAGCTGTACTGTATATATTCATTCATTAAATATAATATACAAGAACGAATAAGTTGTTGGGTTCATCTCTACAACTGAATATACAGATAAACAAAGAACTGCAGTGTATAGCTGATATCCAAAAATGTTGGTTAAGCAGCCATATTAATTGCATGTCAATAACAGGAAAACCATACAAGCTTAATGTTGTGTTTGGTTAGAGGATTTGGGGAGGGATTTGGAAAAGAAAATAGAAAAGGTAGGTGAAATGTGAATAAAACATGCCTATATTTCACCTAGTTTCACGTACCTTTTCCCTTTCCCTCTCCAAATCCCTCTCCAAATCCCCCAACCAAACACAACATTAGAGTAACACTGTAGCCAGGAAATAAATAAAAAACATGAACCCAATTCACCTCTGCGTGTATGTTTGTCAATCGGATTAAGATAATGGCAAGCAGAATAGTACTGAAAACTGAACTACAAACAAAGAATTCCCTCAGAAATTTTAGATTCAAGTGTGTTGAACTTTGTGACCTGGACAATCCAACATGATATACTGTAGACAACAGATTCTGTGTTCGAACATCATCACCTATCTAATAACTAAAATAGGCACATGTGTGTGAGAATAAAAGGAGAAACACTATTTGTCATTGATGAAATAAACACTTAAATTCACATGCGTGTAGTACATATTTTGGTGAACTATTTCGGAATTCAAAATATAAATAATGAAATTATCTATCTCTCTACGGTTAACAATTGGGGATTCAGCATTAAAATTTCCTCATGTACAAGGAAATGAAATCTCAACAATCAAATTTATTTATCAGAACATCACCAATAAGCTATGAATCTAAATCCATCACCAAATCCTTTCAGTAGCCACACCCTAGGGTATGGTGAGGGGGAGGTCCAATGTTCGAGCTGATGGAGTAGCGTACTAATGCTATCTTTGTCCCAAAAAAAAAAAAAAAAAATCCATTCACAAATCCAAAGAACGCCTGAATTTGTACTTGTTCCACGAAATACTGTTTCATAGATTTATGCAAAGGATACTGAGAGTGAGAGAGAGAGAGACTGACTTTTCGCGGAGGACGGCGAGGGCGAGGAGATCGCGAAAGACACAGAAGACGAGCAGCTGGTTGACACCGACATTAAGAGCAACTCTGGTGATCACATGGATGGTACCCTCCGTAGCCCAGCTGCAACACCACCATTGCCGCATGCGCCTTCCATGCTTCTCCTCCTCCGACATCCCTTGCCGCCATCATCTCATCCATCGATAATTCACACTTCTCTTTTCTCTGTGGGTGTTTGTGTTTGGGGAGTGGGTTTATATGTAGGTTATTATCGGTGAAAAAATTTTTGGTGGTTGGGGAAGTTAGTTGAGTATTTTTTTTTTTTTTTTTTTAGTTAGATGTGATATTTATGAGAGAAAAAGTGAAATGATTATAAGATTTGAATTGATATTTTGTTTAGATTTGTTTTTTTGATTTTATAAAATCTTTGCTTTTTAGTGAAAAAAATAAAAAAAAAATTCAAAAAAAATTGTTGCCAAACACCGTCATATTTAAATCTAAATCTATATCTATATCTATATCTAAAGGGTTGTTTGAAATATTTTAAACAAGTGTACTTTTTGACTTTTTATGAAATATGAGTTGGATTTGAAGTGATGTGACTTAAATAAAAAGATGATATGACTTAAATAGGATAACGACTTTTTGATTTTTTAACATTTTTTAAAGATGCCAAACTTAGCCTAAATCTATATAGGCTATGTTTGGGAAGAAGGTTCTGTGGCTTTTTTTTTTTTTTTGTGACTAAAATAGTCACGCAAAAAAAAAACAGAAAAACAAAATAATTTTTTTAACTTAATAAGACAAAACATCAACTCTAACTTATAACCATTATATTCTTTCTCAAAAAAAAAAAAACCAAAAAGGTCAAAAAAAATTAAAAATCTTTTCCAAATCAGACTTTTTAACCTCAAGTTAAAATAGTCAAAAAAAATTAAAAAATTAAAAAACCAATCCACTTTCCAAACGAAATAATATATATACATAAATTTAAATTTTGGTCCTGAAACGGGTCCCCAAACTTGGAATTCTAGACTGCTCTTTCAATTTATTATTATTTATGAGAAATGTTAAGAATTATGAAAAAATTTTCATAAAAATAATCATGAAAAGTCTGTGATTTTTAGATTACCTTGATTAGTGTGTGGTATTTTATTTTAAGTGTAATTTAAAGGTCACAAATTTTTTATAGTCATTTTTATAAAAGATTTTTTATGATACTTAACATTACTGATTATTTATTTGATTAATGTGTTTTTGGTTTGGGGTGCGTTTTGATCTTGGATTTTAGCGAGAAGCATATAACTAAAAATAAATGTTAGTTGTGCCCGCACAATTGGAATTCACATATAATCTTTCTCACTGTCATTACTGTTTCTCTCATTAATACGCTTTGATTGAGCTTAATTCCTCAACTATTTTTAAAAATTATTTTTTCTTCTGCTTTTAATTTGGATAAATCACACTCAGGTCCTTTAAGATTAAATATATATATATAATTAGTCCCTCAATTTTAACATAATATGTAATTTGTATTGTTAAGTCAAATTATTAAGAACTTAATTTTTATTTTTTGCTAAGATGTGATTTTTTATTCAAGAAATACTTATGATTATGACAATAAATACCAAACAATATATGAAATTAGAAAAGAATCCAGATCTATGGTGTAGGTTTAATCTTTTTGTTGTGGGAGTTATTTCACAAATAAATCTTCACCTTTGATTCAAAACTCTAAATAAATTCTGTTTTTTTTTTTTTTTTTTTTTTTTTTTTTTTGAGTTGGTAGGTAAGCTCAACAATTTGTTTGTTTGGTTTTAATTTTTTAAAAATTGAATTTTTTTATTTTTCGTATTTTTTTGTTTGTAGTGAATATTTTTAAAATTTTAAGCATATTTTCACTTTTTTAAATGTACCTTACTTAGATATATTTAAAAAGTAAAATATTTTTGAAAAAATATTTTAAAAAATTAATAAATAAACAAAAATATGAAATTTTTGTTATTTAAAAAAATTCACAAAAATTGTACTTTTTAAGTGTATTTATGTTAGGTGTACCTAAAAATTTTTTAAAATTTTTTTTCAAAATATTAAAAAAAATCAATAAAACCAAAAAAATATGAAAAATAAAAAAGTAGAATTTTTTTTAAAATATTTTCAAAAAACTGAAAACAAACATGGTGAATATTAACCGTATAAATCATGAGAACTACTCTAACATATATGTAATACTTGTAGATGAAATTAATATAACTGAAATGTTAAGACTAATACGGTGTAAAACACAGATATTTAAGGACTAAAAATATATTTAAAGCAAAGAATGCTGGGCCATCTATAAAAAATAATAAATAATAATTGTAACAGTATACTGTTGTTAAAAATAAAAAAAATAAAAACAGTAGCAGTGGCCTAGTGGAGTCATTATGGCGTTGTGTCAAAACATGGGTATGGTGGGATGGTGGGTCTGATAATCACACTTACATTTGTAGTGGGTCTAGATGTAAGTTTCTCATTTTTATTTTATTTTATTTTTTAAATGTAATTTTAATTATTTGATCATATTTTGAGATACAGGTATTTTAAGATTTTTGTATAATTCATAATTAAAATTATATTAAAAAATAGAGAGAAGAATTTGGAAATTGAAAAGGGTCAATTACACTTTAATTCCCTATACTAAAGGCATTTTTGTTAGTTTGTTTATATTTGTCTCAAATATGTATTTGATTCTGCAAAAATCATTTGTGTTCATGGTAAAATTGTTTGAGTTGAGCTTCTTAGCATTCAAGTTGTTCAAAATTTAGAGTAAGGTTGAAGCAAAACCTAGGGAGGGATATGAAAGCTTCTATCTAGAGATTCTCAACGTTCTCCAATGACTTTATAATATTTTTTTGGGTGAGCTTCAAAAATACTTTCACAACATAGATCTGGATTTTTTATATATAAGAAGAGGGGATTTGAGAGTTTCTCTTCAATTCTAATAAAGCTTGTTTTCTCCCTTATATCCTTCATAGATTTTTAAATTTTTAACACCCACAATGATCCTTTCTTTTTTTTCTCTTAATTCTTTTCCTTGACCATTGTGGATGCTCTTGAGATCTGGTCACTGACGTTCACGATAGCAACAACAAAAACGATAGAGTTTGAGCAACAATGACAGTAAAGATGATGGTTATGACATGTATGACTTTTAGCTTGAAGCACATCTTATTTATCCAAATCACACTTACGAGAAAATTGATGATTTTTCCAAATCGTGACTATATTTTTACCCTTTTTTTATAATTTGTGTAAAATTTATTTGTTTGAGCCTTTTTAAGTTTTTTTTTTCTTTCTCTTTTTTTGTAAGGGAGAGAGAGGGGGGAGGGGGACTAACCTTTCGTGAAAAAAGGCAAGAGGAGAGAGAATAGAAAACGCTAGGATGTCGCGGTAGGAGCAGAAGACTAATCGATTGACACCAACGTTGAGAGCTACTTTTGTGACCACATTGTATCCTGCTATTGAAAACTGTACTATTCCCAATGCTGCATGTGCTTTCCATATTCCTCCTCCACCACTATCTCCGCTTCCACCACTCTCTGGCGCCGCCATCACACAGTGGTTTATACACCCCTTTATTTCTCTCTCACTCTAATATGTGTAACTACTCTCTATATTTGCATAAATTGAGTTGAGCCATGATGCAGGGGAGGATGAATTTGGTTGTTTAGTATTTTAAAATTGAAATTTATTGTGATTTTAATGAAAAATAATATTGTATTATTGGGTACCGGCTTTCGATGTGCATGTTTAACATTTTATTATTGGTAGCCTTTCACATTCGACAACGGAAAAAAAGGGAGCGAATCAAAAGCTGTGAAGGTCGGATATGGGAGAGATTGTGTGCATTTGCTTGGTAGGTAGAGAATATTTTAAAAACAAAAATAAAAAACAAATGGAGAGTTAAAAATAATAAAGTGATGGGCTAGATTATACAAACAAGTCTTGTCAAACAAATCTACTTTTTTCATATTGCAGATAGAAAACAGAGGGATGAACCCTTTTTTTTTTGTTTTGTTTCTAAGAGGGTGATTTTGTAATTTTGAGTTTTGATATGATTAATGCTATATAAACCTATAAATTTTACAAACATCAATTATACTATTGTAGTAAGTACTATTTCAACTTCTAAAATATCATCATTGCATGATATACTCGTTAGTAGGGGTGTGCGCGGTGCGGGTCGGTGCGGTTTGAGAGAAAAATAGAAACCGTACGGCGGGTGGCGGATTGATAAAAGTGTCACTAGAATTTGCCATTTTCCTTATCAAAAACCGGCGGTTCGGTTGGCAAATAATGGCGGATTTGCCTTGGCGGTTCGGGCGGATTGGCGGTTTATAAAAAATATAATTAAAATTACAAAAATTAAATCAAAGAGAAAAAAAAAGACGAGAGATACCGTGATGTTAAGCATCTTGCGAAGCTTTCTTCTGATGTAACAAGTGTAACAACAACATGATAATATCAACGACTATGCCATCAGTTCATTACAAGCATCTGTGGAAGCTACAATGATCAAATACAATACATAAAATTAATATCATTCAGGGTTTACAATATATTGAAAATGTTTACTATTGAAAAGTATTTAGATTGAAAAGTGAGCTGATGCAAGTTTGCAACATGGCCAGAAAAAAAAAAAAAAAAAAAAAAAAGATTGAAAACTGAATTGGAATCCAACTTTATTTTGGATTACTGACATCTTGAATTCCCCTCGAGTAGTAATGTAATACTATATTCTAAGGTATAGAACAACAAGCAAACTTAAGTAAAAAAGAATTTTTAGAATCTTATAAAACATGATTTAATAGCGGTGCGGGTCGGTGCGGTTTGGAAGAAAAATAGAAACCGGCGGATTGATAAAAATGTCACTAGAATTTGCCATTTTTCTTACCAAAAACCGGCGGTTTGATTGGAAAATAATAACGAATTTGCCTTGGCGGTGCGGCTCGGTGCGGTTTTGGCGGTTTCGGCGGTTTCGGCGGTATTATGCACACCCCTACTCGTTAGTAAGAAAAATAAAAAAATTTATAAGATTTATTAAATTTGCACAAGTGGGCTTTGGCCTATTGGCTTGCCCTCTAACCAGCCAAGCCTAATTTTCTCAAGGCTTAAGGATTGTCATGTTTGGTTTGATTATCTAAAAAATTAAAAATTAGTTTTGTGCAAGAAATTTTTTTAAAAAAATACTTATCATTTTTATATAATTTTATCTTATGGGAGACCAAAAATAATTTTTAAAAATTTTACATTATATTTTTTATATTTATTTTTATCAAACTAATTTTCATTCTTTCAAAAAAAAAATTATGAAAATTTTTGTAGAAACGTAGGCCTATAGAACCAAACTCGATTAGTTTTTTTTGAATTGTTTAATTTTTAGGCTGGACTTGAAATTTAGGTTTCTAAATTCTAGCCCACCTGGCCCATATATAATTTTTAATATTATTTATATATATATATGAAACATAAAATTTTGGCCTATAGAACCAAAAAAGTTTTTTTTTTTTTTTTTTTTTTTTTTTTTTTTTTTGTGGAGTTTTAATTTTTAGGTCGCACTTGAAATTTAGGTTTCTAAATTCTAGCCCACCTCACCCATATATAATTTTTGATTAAAAGCAATTGCTGGATTGGAGGTTCTGCTTCCATAATTTTCTATTTTGGTCCTGAAACGGGTCCCCAAACTTGGAATTCTAGACGGCTCTTTCAATTTATTATTATTAACATATCACCCGTACTATGTACGAATTATGTTTATAATTATCTATATATGTGAATTGTGATTTTTAAATATATATATATTTTTTTCAAATGTCTTCTTTTTTTCCTTTTTTATATTTTATTAAAATTTATTATTTTGATAATAATCATATGTGTTAGATTTTTCAAAGAATTAAATGCCTTTTTTTTATTATTATATTATATTAAAGTTTAATATTTTGATAATAATTATATGTGTTGAATTTTTCAAAAAAAAATTTTTATGCTTGTTCTTAATGCATTAAAGTGTTATTATGAAAAATAATAATCATATGTGTTGTGACTTTTCAAGGAATTCATATGTGTTGGATTTCAAAGAATTTTTTTTATACTTGTTCTTAATGCATTAAAGTGTTATTATGAGGGTAAGACTTGGGGGTTGGGAAAAGTTAATAAATGCTAAGATTTTTTTGTTTTTTTTAAATCAAAAAATCAGGAAATATATACTATATATTAAGCAAAATGAGGTTTTTAATCCCAAGGCCTGTGAGAGTTTTAACATCCCAATCTAAATTTTCTAAATTTCTTATTAAAAAAAATAAAAATTAGCATTTATTGATTTGGTTAAAACCCCCTGATCAGCATTTATTAATTTTTTTCAATCCACATGTCTTTCACATGCCTGCATTAATTGATTTGGTCAAAATCTCCTGATCAACATTTATTAATTTTTTTCAATCCACATGTCTTTCTACATGCCTGTATTTATTGATTTGGTCAAAATCCCCTGATCAACATTTAAAATCCCCTCATACAAATAATTATAGATACAATCCGTGTATATTTACTGCAGTACCCTTTTCAACTTCTATACACTATGGTCAGTGATAAGATTGTTAAATTATTTTTATAAAAAATCTTTAAAAACATAATTTATATATTTAAAAAAATCTAAAACAAATATAAATATCTATAATTATCTCGTGCATAGTACGGGTAATAGGCTAGTTTAGATTGTAAAATTAAAATCCCCACAAAATTTGGAGTTAAAAATTTCATTTTACTTAATATATAGTATAAATTTCTCTGTTTAATATGTTTTTGGTTTGGGGTACGCTTTGATCTTGGATTTTAGCGAGAAGCATATAACTAAAAATAAATGTTGGTTGTGCGCACACAATTGGAATTCACATATAGGCCAAGTTTAGAAATTTGTAAAAAAGTTAAAAAGTTAAAAAAAAATTTTAAAAAGTTAAAAAGTTAATATTATTCACTAAAAGTCAATAATTACGGCTGCACAACTCTCAATTTGAATTTTTTTTTTACAAATCAATTTTTACAATTTTTTATTACATATTTTTTCATAAAAAGTCAAAAAATTAACTCAAACATCCATATTTTCAACCTCAATTTTTTAGTCCAAAAAGACAAAAAATACACTTATTTAGGACATCTCAAACAACCCCCATAATCATTGTTTCTGTTGTTACTGTTTCTCTCATTAATACGCTTTGATTAGCCCTGTTTGGCACAGCTTATAATTAGCTTATTCCAGCTTTCAGTTTAATTTAAGTTATTTTGATGTGTTTGGTTTAGCTTATAGCTTATAGCTTATAGCTTTTTAGAAGTCAGAAATCAGCTTATTTTTCGAGTGGAGCAGGAGATGCTTTAAGAATAAGCTGGAAATCAGCTTAAGCTGAAAGTTATAAGCTATAAGCTATTTAGGCATAAGCTATAAGCTGTTTCCCACAGCTCTACCAAACGGGGCTATTGAGCTTAATTCCTCAAATATTTTTAAAAATTATTTTTTCCTCTGCTTTTAATTTGGATAAATCACACTCAGGTCCTTTAAGATTAAAAAAATATATAATTAGTCCCTCAATTTTAACATAATATGTAATTTGTTTTGTTAAGTCAAATTATTAAGAACTTAATTTTTATTTTTTGCTAAGATGTGATTTTTTATTCAAAAAATACTTATGATTATGATAATAAATACCAAACAATATATGAAATTAGAAAAAGGGAATCATAATTTGACCTAGAATCCAGATTTGTGGTGTAGGTTTAATCTTTTTGTTGTGGAGTCATTTCACAAATAAATCTTCACCTTTGATTCAAAACTCTAAATAAATTCTGTTTTTTTTTTTTTTTTTTTGAGTTGGGAGATAAGCTCAATCAATTAGTGTATTTGATTTTAGTTTTCTGAAAATTGAAAAAAAAAAATTGTATTTTTTTGTTTGTAGTGAATATTTTTAAAATTTTAAGCATATTTTTACTTTTTTTAAATGTATTTTACTTAAATGTATCTAAAAAGTAATACAAAATTTTTGGTATTTAAAAAAATTCACAAAAATTATATTTTTTAAGTGTATTTATGTAGTGTCTAAATTTTTTTTAAAAAAAAATTGTTTAAAATATTAAAAAAATAATAAAAATAAAAAAATATGAAAAATAAGAAAGTAAAATTTTTTAAAAAATATTTTCAAAAAAACTGAAAACAAACATGGTGAATATTAACCGTACAAATCATGAGAACTACTCTAACAAATATGTAATACTTGTAGATGAAATTAATATAACTGAAATGTAAAGACTAATACGGTGTAAAATACAGATATTTAAGGACTAAAAATATATTTAAAGCAAAGAATGCTGGGCCATCTATAAAAAATAAAAAATAATAATTGTAACAGTATACTGTTGTTAAAAATAAAAAATAAATAAATAAAAAAACAGTAGCAGTGGCCTAGTGGAGTCATTATGGCATCGTGTCAAAACATGGGTATGTAACTAGGGTGTCCACGGATCGGTTATACGCGGATCGGGTTGCGGGTTGGACCCGCCCAATTGGGTGCGGGTTAGGAAAAAATAAAACCGCGTCCACCCGCAATGCGGGTTGCACGGGTGGGTCGTGCGGCTGAACGGGTAGATACGAGCGGTTTCTAAATTAAATTTTTCTTATTTGAAAATTTTAT
Organism: Camellia oleifera; assembly: GCA_022316695.1. Lineage (NCBI taxonomy): Eukaryota > Viridiplantae > Streptophyta > Magnoliopsida > Ericales > Theaceae > Camellia > Camellia oleifera. The sequence goes on from CM039318.1 coordinate 111,055,440, forward strand.
TCTTGGCTTTGCTTTTGGGGCCTTCTCCCCTTTCTGAATCTGAGATATGCTTTGGGTAAAAAAAATAAAAAATAAAAAAAACATAAAGCAAAACAAAAATTTCATGGGAACCAATCGGTTTGATGATTGATAGTGTGCTACTACAAACTAGGTAAATTTACTCACAGAACAATCATTCCCAAGAAAAAGAAATGAAGATGAGAGATTTCAAGCAAAGCAAACCAGCCTATCAAGCAATCATTTCTGGCCATACAAAACTGGAAATACCAGGCTATCAAGCAAAGCAAACCCACAACAATCAACGAACCATAAATAAATGAAGATGGGAGATTTCAGATCTGGGACTCATACTTTGTGTAATGAAACTTTTTTTTTTTTTTTTTGTGTGCAGTTTCTACATTTTCCAAATCTGGAAATCTTCAGATTTGGTCTGCGATTGGCGACGGCAACAAGGAGAAAATGAGGGGATGACAACGAGCAAACAATGGCATGGTTGTGTAACTGAAAAATAGAGTGGCGATGCAAGAGAAGATGGCGTCACGGCGGGAGGAGAGGAGAAAGATGGCGACCGGAAGGAGAGGAAAGAGACCGTGAGTAAGGAGGCAACAGATGCTGGTGGTGACGGCGACGAGGAGGAGAGAAGAGAGAGGTCGGTGAGTGGCGAGAAGAGAGAGAGAGAGAGCTGGGTAGAGAGAGAGAGAGAGGAAGACCAAAGAAATGATTTTTTTGGATCAATCTGTCTGGGTGTATGGGTTTCTATTCAAAACAAAAAAATCTGGGAGTGGGTTCTTTTGCGGGCGGATACTGTTCTTTGCGGGTAGGGTCGGGTCTGACCTGAACCCGATTTTGGGCTGAAAAACAGACCCGCATCCGCCCAATTGAAGTGTGCGGATAGGGTCGGATTTGTGCGGGTAGGTCGGTTCGGGCGGGTTATGCGGTTCGAATAAATCGTTGCCCACCCCTAGTATGGTGGGATGGTGGGTCTGATAAGCACACTTACATTTGTAGTGGGTCTAGATGTAAGTTTCTCATTTTTATTTTATTTTATTTTTTTAAAATGTAATTTTAATTATTTGATCATACTTTGAGATATGGGTATTTTAAGATTTTTGTATAATTCATAATTAAAATTGTATTAAAAAATAGAGAAAAGAATTTGGAAATTGAAAAGGTCAATTACACATTAATTCCCTATACTAAAGGCATTTTTGTTAGTTTGTTTATATTTGTCTCAAATCTGTATTTGATTCTGTAAAAATCATTTGTGTTCATGGTAAAATTGTTTGAGTTGAGCTTTTTAGCATTCAAGTTGTTCAAAATTTAGAGTAAGGTTAAAGCAAAACCTAAAGAGGGATATGAAAGCTTCTATCTAGAGATTCTTAACGTTGTCCAATGACTTTATAATATTTTTTGAGTGAGCTTCAAAAATGCTTTCACAGCATAGATCTGGATTTTTTATATATAAGAAGAGGGATCTGAGAGTTTCTCTTCAATTCTGATAAAGTTTGTTTTCCCTCTTATATCCTTCATAGATTTTAAAATTTTTAACACTCACAATGATCCCCCACTTTTTTTTTTTTTTTTTTTTCTCTTAACCCTTTTCCTTGACCGTTGTGGATGCTTTTGAGATCGGGTCACCAATGTTGACAATAGCAACAACAAAAACGATGGAGTTTGAGCAGCAACGACAGTAAAGATGATGACTTTTAGCTTAAAGCACATCTTATTTATCCAAATCACACTTACGAGAAAATTGATGATTTTTCCAAATCGTGACTATATTTTTACCCCCTTTTTTATAATTTGTGTAGAATTTATTTGTTTGAGCCTTTTTAAGTTTTTTTTTTCTTTTCTTTTTTGTAAGGGAGAGAGAGGGGGGAAGGGGACTGACCTTTCGTGAAAAAAGACAAGAGGAGAAAGAATAGAAAAAGCTAGGATGTCGCGGTAGGAGCAGAAGACTAATCAATTGACACCAATGTTGAGAGCTACTTTTGTGACCACATTGTATCCTGCTATTAAAAACTGTACTATTCCCATTGCTACGTGTGCTTTGCATATTCCTCCTCCACCACTGCCTCCGCTTCCACCACTCTCCGGCGCCGCCATCACACGATGGTTTATACACCCCTTTATTTCTCTCTCACTCTAATATGGGTAACTACTCTTTATATTTGCATAAATTGAGTTGAGCCATGATGCAGGGGATGATAAATTTGGTTGTTTAGTATTTTAAAATTAAAATTTATTGTGATTTTAATGAAAAATAATATTGTATTATTGAGTACCGGCTTTCGATGAGCATGTTTAACATTTTATTATTTGGTAGCCTTTCACATTCGACAATGGAAAAAAAGGGAGTGAATCAAAAGCTGTGAAGGTCGGATATGGGAGAGATTGTGTGCATTTGCTTGGTAGGTAGAGAATATTTTAAAAACAAAAATAAAAAACAAATGGAGAGTTAAAAATAATAAAGTGATGGACTAGATTATACAAACAAGTCTTGTCAAACTAATCTACTTTTTTGATATTGCAGATAGAAAACAGAGGAAGGAACCCTTTTTTTTTTTTTGTTTGTTTGATTCTAAGAGGGTGATTTTGTAATTTTGAGTTTTGATATGACTAATGCTATAGGGAGAATCTATTTACACACACATGTTCCTCTCTTCACACATCCCCACACACACCTCTCTCCAACACACTCTCTCATTAAGTGTGTGTGGAGAGAGTTAAGGGTGTGTGCAAATAGCTCCTCCCAATGCTATATAAACCTATAAATTTTACAAACATCAATTATACTATTGTAGTAAGTACTATTTCAAATTCTAAAATATCATTGCACGATATATTTGTTAAGAAAAATAAAAAATTTATAAGATTTATTAATTTGTACAAGTGGGCTTTGGCCTATTGGCTTGCCCTCTAACCAGCCCAACCTAATTTTCTTAAGGCTTAAGGATTGTCTATGTTTGGTTTGATTATCTAAAAAATTAAAAATTAGTTTTGTAAAAGAAATTTTTAAAAAAATACTTATCATTTTTATATAATTTTATCTTATGGGAGACCGAAAATTATTTTAAAAATTTTTACATTATATTTTTTATATTTATTTTTATCAAACTAATTTTTATTCTTTCAAAATAAAATTTATGAAATTTTTTGTAGAAACGCAAACATTTTGGCCTATAGAACCAAACCCGAATAGTTTTTTTTTTTTTTTTGAATTGTTTAATTTTTATGCTGGACTTGAAATTTAGGTTTTTAAATTCTAGCACACCTCGTCCATATATAATTTTTAATATTATTTATCTATATAAATTCTGCCTCCGTTGGGTTTTTGACTTTTTTTTGACTATTTTAGTCTGGGTTAAAAAACTTAGTTTGGGAAGGATTTTTTAGCTTTTTGACTTTTTTTGTGAGAGAATAGTGTAATGATTATGGGTTAGATGTGATGTTTTGTTTGTTGTGGCTAAAATAACCTATTTTATCTTTTGTGTCTAAAATAGCCCCAAATCTCTTTGCCAAACGGAATAAAACATAAAGTTTTGGCCAATAGAACCAAACTAGATTAGTATTCTTTGGAGGTGTTTAATTTTTAGGCTGGACTTGAAATTTAGGTTTCTAAATTCTAGCCCACCTCGCCCATATATAATTTTTAATATTATTTATATATATATATATCTGAAACATAAAATTTTGGTCTTTAGAACCAAAATGGAAATTTTTTTTTTTTTTTTTTGGAGTTTAATTTTTAGGCCGCACTTGAAACTTAGGTTTCTAAATTCTAGCCCACCTCACCCATATATAATTTTTGATATTATTTATATATATAAAATTCTGAAACAAAAATTTTGGAAGCAAGATTTGTTTTGTTTTGTTTTTTTTTTTTTTTGGAGTTGTTTAATTTTTAGGCTGCACCTAAAATTTAGGTTTCTAAATTCTAGCCCACCGTGCCCATATATAATTTTTAATATTATTTATCTATATAAATATATATATACACTCTTTCACTTAATCTTGTTTTTCATTTTTAAAAGGGTTGTATATAAAATTAAGTGCAATAAAAAAAAAAAATTAATTTAATCTTAACTTGTGTCTTAATGACACACACTTATAATAAGACCTTTTATCATTTCATAGTTGTTTGATGTAAAATTTCATGCATATACTATGTTGGTATGTATCTTTATATTATTATGAATGTAAAAAGCATTGAATTTTTTAAAAAATTTCCAACATTTTTTTTATGAGTTAACTGATTTTAAATCAAAATTTTCTTAAACTAGTTCTCTAAATTTTTCAAGACTGTGTTTGGTTAATAAATTTAGAGAGAGATTTGAAAAAGAAAAAAAAAAGGAAAAATACATATGAAATGTAGGTGAAACATAGTTATTTTAGATTCACATTTTACCTTTTTTTTTTAAAAAAAAATTTCTTTTCAAATCACTTTTTAAATTTATGAACCATTCATAGCTGTCTAAGGCTGTGTTTGGTTCATATATTTGGAAAAAGAATTGAAAGAACAAAGAGAAAGAGAAAGAGAAAGAGAAAGAAAAAAAATAAAAATAAAAATAAATATGAATGAAATATAACTTTATATCGACGAGGTGTAATTTTGTAAAGTTCACAAAATTGGGAATTTCATTTTCGTTTAGAAATGAGTTTGGAAGAATAATATAAGCCCAATGTTGAGGTTGGGCTTTGTAGATATGAAGTTCCGTTAAATTGCAAAGCCCAGCGTGAGCTTTATTATAAGATGCAGCTAAAACAATTAGGCTTCCTTTGGGACGAAGGATTAGGTTGGATTTAGAGTTATTTTAATCACAAAAAGATAAAATAAGTTCTAATCTATAATCATTACTTTTTTTTTTCTTACAAAAAGTCGCGACAAAAAATCCTTTCCAAACGAGACAACTAGACTTTTTAACCCTATGCCAAAATAGTAAAGTCCAAAATGCTAAAAAACCAACCTACTTCCCAAACAAATCCTAGGACTGTTTGTTTGAATTGGATATATGACGCAACTCACTCTTTTAGTTTAAAAGTTAAAAAATTATTTTAAAAAAATTAAAAAAATCAATAATCTATATCAAAAAAATTAAAGGTATTCTTTTTCTTTACTTTTTGTATATTTTTTTTATACAAAATCAAAAAATTATTTCAAATATACTAATTTTTTTAACTTATATTTTAATTAAAAGATCAAAAAATTATTAAAATAATTTATTCCATGCGAAACCTAAGAGATTGAGATCTTGTTTGTCATAACTTTAAAAAGTTAAAAATTTAAAAAATCACTATCCTATTTAAGTCACATCATCTTTTTATCATATCATTTTAAATCTAATTCATACTCAAATTATATTTTATAAAAAATTAAAAAATATATTTATTTAAATCATTTCAAATAAGCTGAAGATGAAAATTCAACACTATTTCCAACTCCATATAGTCCAGACCCTATCGTTTTGGTCTGGGTTTGTGGAAGAATATTCAACATCGCAAAAATTCAAATCCCATTTGTCTTCTGTCTAATCCTGCCTACATTTTACCTACTTTTCTCTTTTTATTTTTAAACAAGCAAAAAAAAAAAAAAACACTCATATCTATCAGTTGATAATAATCAAACTAACTGGGATTCAATTTTTTTAAGCTTACACAAGAAGAGAGCCCAATCTCTGACCAAAAAACATAGAGCTTAATTAGCCACTTCACAAGTAGGGAAGTCTTCTTGCTCCCCCATAAAAATACAGAGTCAGAAGAACACCTTATATATATATATATGCAGATAAGATATTGCTGAAAGATGATTGGTCCTTTAAACTCAGATTGTTTTGTTTGTGTATGAAATACCACCAAATCATATTCACATATATATATATATATTTTTTATCACAAAAAACTGCTTAATTTAAAGGAGTTTGGTCTTGTCTGTTATATTCTTAAGATTTTGGTTTTGATTTATTTCCAACTATTTGATCACATATCGAGAAATTAACATGTTTTAAAATTAGCAGAAGAAAACGAATCGAAAAGCATGAGAGAGAGAGAGAGAGAGAGAGAGAGAGAGAGAGGGGCTGACCTGTCGCGAAAAAAGGCAAGAGGAGAGAGAATAGAGAGGGCAAGGATGTCACGGAAGACGCAGAAGACGAATTGATTGACGCCAACGTTGAGAGCTACTTTGGTAATGACATGGTATCCTCCATAGGAGACCTGTACCATTGCCATTGCTGTGTGTGCTTTCCATTTTTCTCCGCCTCCATTAATCTCCATCGCCGCCATCACGCTGCTCGTACTTACCCCTCTCTCTCTCTCTCTCTCTCTCTCTCTCTCTATGTTTGTAAGTCTAAAACTGAGTGATGATGCAAGGGATGATGAATTGATTTTGTTATGATAAGTGAGGCAGCTTTTATCCACAAGCTATTGGTTGGTGTTACACAGTATTCTAATTTGTAGAGAGAGTTGGATTTATGATTTTTTTTTGTTGGATAATTAAAGAATACGGGGAGGTATGAAAATTTGTGATTGATCTAAAATATGACTATGTGATGCCTTAAAATTAACTAATAATTTTTCACTTTTATCATTCATTTCAAAAAAAATTGTATTTCAATGAATTAGCGGCAAAAAAGAAATCGTGGTTAAATGCATTCATATATTTGGTACAATTCTTCATGTGTCATATTGTACCAAATTTTTTTTTATTTGTAATATAATTATTTTGTGACTGCCTCATCAATTTGTAATTTTCTTTTCATTTTATTAGTTTTTTACTTTTTTTTTAGCTTTTAATTCCATATTCAATCTTTCATCAAATGTTTCATCTTCAAATTTGATAAAAAATTGGTGAAAACGGTACTTCAACCATTTCATCACATTGGCATCAAATAAAATTTCATCAAATCAAGAGAGCTTTTATTTTTTTTATCAAATTTTGCAGGTACCCATTAGTGGATGACCAGCTGAACTATCGGCTAGACAACCCATGTGTCAACTAAGTTTTGGAATGAATTAGAAATTTTGTAAAAAAATTTAATGAAAATTTACTCTAGGCCGTGGCGACTGATAGAATTGATGAAAACTTACTCTTTACCATTACAATGTATCATATCAGATTAAATTTTTTTATCAAATTTGATAAAGCAATGAAGATGCTCTAACAAGTCACTATTAAATTTACTTGATTTGAAGTCTAACGGATTGTTTGGAAAATGTTAGATTAACATATTTTTTATTTTTTATGAAAAAATATTAAATATGAATTGTGCTTGAAATGATATGATAGAGATATTATATATGATTTAAATAAGATAATTATAATCCAAATTAAATAATATACTAAAATAACATACACTATTTTAACACATACTAAACAAAAGCGTAAATAGTCATGAAAAAAGACACTAAAGTGCCCATGGGAGATTTTGAATCCAAATTTTATGACACACTAATGCTATTTTTGTCAAAAACATAAAATTTCTTTTAAATTATTTTTTTGGTGGGCGGATAAGTTTATCTCAAATCTCTACTTATAAAATTACGGAGAAATGAAGAGAAGTTATCAAATATATATATATATATATATAATATTTGGCTCATTTGAATGAAATAGTTCATATTTTAACATGTAGTCCAAAAGCTATTCATTACTATTTCGTCACTTGATCGGAAAAAAAGTACTATGTTGTCACACATCGTTTTCGCGAGATGGGTCCCAAACTTTGCAAATGACGACAAATCTTACAATTTTGAGACGCATTAACTACTTATTAATTGACAAATGACAACCAGACAAACATGTGTCCCAATCTAAATAAATAAATAAACTTATGCCATCATTTTTAATTTTTTTTATAATTAAATTTTAATTATTTTACAATCATTTGAAGAAAAAAAAAATACTCTAGATGGCGTAGAGTGGATGGTGGCTTTTTTTTCTTTTTCTTTTTTTTAGATAGGGTGGTTGGTGGCTTTGAAGTTTGTAAAGTTCATTATTAATTTCATCTTAACAATTTAAATTATTTATTTTATAAGATTTTGTATATTAATTATTCATAAAATAATTAAATAAATTTAATATTTTTAATTATATGATTTCAATATATTTATTTTTCAAAAATAAACAAAAAAAAATACAAATTTTAAAATAAATTATATAATTATGAATATCATATTAATTAATTTTTTCCACCATAAAATATACAAAAATCTATGAAATAAATAGTTTTGAACCCCACACACAAACAGCACCTCTAGAATAGAGGGTCCCGCCCTTAATTAATATCTTCTTCCTATGCATATAGTATACCAGACGAAAAAAATAATGAATAGACCAGGTCATATGACATGATAATATCAGTCTTGGTTTCTGAAACTTAATGATAAAAGCCAACACGTCTTAAAGTCAGTGGATAACTTCAAAAAATTTAAAAATAAAAAGGCGTAGTGTATGGACAACTCAATCTATTAAAATAATTTCTACAGTACTAATTTCAATCTTAAATATTAAATATTAAAAATTAAAAATGGATGAGTATTGCTGGCTTGGAATGGCGCCCTAAAATAATACTTAAGGTCTTATTTAATAATTCCTCAATTTTGTATAAAACTGAGAACAATAAAAATCGACAATTTTTTTAAATCTCTTAACGTGTGTCCATAATAGTGATGATCAAGAAATTTCGTTGAACTAATTTTTTTTATTTATATTTATTTATTTATTTATTTTTTTTTTTTTTTGAGGAATATAAAATTCATTCATTGAACTAATTATACTTGAATTGCAGCAGATTGTCCAACAATCCCAAAAGAATAATAGCAACAGAAACTCAGAACCAAGAACTATGAACCAAAAAAAAAAAAAAAAAGATTGTTAAATAATCCCCTGAAAATAACAGGAAAACATTGTTTCAAATTCCTAAGATGGTCCTTATCTGATCAGGGGGATGCCTGGCCAAGGACTTGGGATCTGGGTACCGATTCTTTGGATCCATGATCGCCTTGTAAATAAGCTCGTACGCTTCAGCCAGTGATCTAGCCACTTGAATACAAGTTTCAGATCGTAACTTTGGTACCTGCATCTGCTCGAACTCTGGCAGAGAACTTTCGCTTCCTAAAATAAGTCCAAAGAACGCCTTCAAACACTCTGAAAGAGCGGTTGGAGACGTGTCCTCCATCTCAGCTAATAGGATTTCCTCGCTGTTCAATGAATTTTGGAAGTGAGACATCTTGTTTGACAAGCCACATCTTCTTAGAATGGTGCCGACTTCTTTTTCCACAAGACTGTTCATGTGATTATCTATCATTGTTCCGAGCTTTTTCACATATTCAGATGCAACCTCGTGTCCTAATAATGGTTGCTGGATGGCGCACGAGGGTGTTTCACTAGTCTGCACGAACCCAAATTGATGTAGAACAGTAGGGGAGGGAGAGAGAGAGAAGAAACACCCAAGAGGCCACAGCCTTAAACACTCCCAATATTATTGAATCAAAACTGATTAATACTAATTTCCAGTCCAAATTTTAAATGGTGAGTGATGAAGCACCACATTGAAGCATGAGTTTAAGTCCAAGGACTTAATTGCTACAATTTGAAGATGAGTGAGCAAAGTAAAATTCAGATGTCTGGGCGTGAAAAGTGTAACTTACCCAAAAGTTAAATACTGTGGGTGTAAAATTTGCTTATAATTAGAATGTAAATTTTTTGTATTTGTCTCAAAATTTTGCAGACATCTAGCACCTATGAACTTTGTATTTGTCTCAAAATGAAGCAACTAGGAGCAGGTCTGTCAATTATAAGGGAAAAAACATCATCAAATGTAAAGCATAAGACACCTGAATAATAGGATCTAGTAATGCAGATATCACTGGATCAAAGTCAGACTTCTTTCCTGAAGCAGGAACAATCAAGCCATCATGCGTCTCAATTATCTCAAGCAATACTGATACTCCTTCCCTCACTGCAGGTGGTGGGGAAAGATCAACAGCAACAAGGGGTGGATACCGTAACAGCTTCTCTCCTCAAGTTTTCAGAATGTCAAAGAATGTTTTCTGAGAGGCATCTTTTGGTGCCCAAAGTGTGTTACAAGGGGCTGTTTCTCTCCCCAGCAAATCTGATATATATCTGTAAGAGAATAAACTGTTAAACAAGCAAAGAAATACCCACAAGACAACTGATTCATCCAAAAGTGGATTATCATTCAACTCACAGTATAGCTGTAAAACTCCAGGGTATTACTAAGTTTGTATGAAATTATAATACTAGGTTGCGACTGCAAAACTTGTTCAACTCTAACTTTAAATGGCCGGCAAACTCCTTCAAAAATCCTGTCTAGAACAAACGTCAAGTCAGTCTCATTTTTTCCTATATCACTCTCTAAACCTTTGGAGGAGAATCGGCGTGCAGTCGGGCCAGTATCAACCACTGCATCTGGATCTAGCAATGCAAGGACAAGTTCTCTTTCAGATGCCAATGCCTGCAAGAAAAGCGACAGAATTATGCCATAAGGTAATTCTTACACAATAAAAACAGTTTCAGCTCTCAAAAGATTGAAAGTAGAAACAAGGGAAAAAAAATAAGGAATGTGTGCCACACCTGATGCGTAAGGGATCATGAGCATGCACTTCAATGGGTCTGGGCATTCCACCAGGTCCTCCACGGGTAAGAGCACTTAGAAACCTCCTAAATAATGCATTATGCCTCATATTTGCCACCCTGTATGATAACAATGGAAATGTGTATGTAAACTGCTAGGAAACTCGATGGGTTTTGTACAATTTTGAATGACTCGATAATTAAAGCTTTTATAATATAACTACCTCTTCTGCACAATACTTGAAAAGGACAGTCCTTTCTTTGAGGCAGCGCACTGCTGTTCTCAAAAGTTCACTGACTTCAGGATTACCAGTGTCACCCAGTCTCCTACATTCTGCCTGAACCCACCTAGATGAAGAGAGAAGAGCCTCAAAAATAAATTTTTTAAAAAAATATATGCAACAGCCACATAACTATAATAAACTAAGAGCCGTGCTTCGGACCCCCAGTGACATGGCAGCATGGGGTTGGCGGAAAACATAAAAAAAAAAAAAAAAAAAAAAAGTGTTTTTTTTGAACCAATCACACGCGACCCCCAGTACCAGTACCCCCACTGGGGTCCGAAGCTTTTTCCATAAACTAATTTCGAAAACTTAAAATGAGAATATCCACACAAAAAAATTTTCCTATTCAGTTTTTGATACATAGAAAAACCCTTGAAATTATGAAATCACCAAAGTATTATTGCGTCATTGACTACTAATATTAAAGAGACAAAATTGAACGGCAGCATATGAACTCAAAAGAAACATAAAATAGGACTGAGTTAACTCAATAATTCGCAATCAATATAATTGACAAGTGACCCATTTTTCACATTTATAACTTAGAAAAGAAATGGAAATAGAAAGCCTATATGTCTTAAGTTTTGAAGTACTAAGTAGAAAAAAAATAATGAAAAATCTAGAAATCCCCTAAATATTGATTTGTGATTATGTATCAATTTTAAGCAGTATATAACAATCCCAATCAAACAATCAAGGCAAATCGACACAACGATTTTACGTGAAAAAATCATAATTGGACACCTCCAATTGTGATAAAAAAACTACGGGTAACAGCCACAAAACAATCCACTAAGAAGATATAAAGGAATTACACAGGTATACTCTCAATTACCTAGTGAATCCACGCCCGAATTAAACCAACCCCTATGTACCTCTTCCAACCCTGTCTTCACCTCGGAATTGTCTTGACGATGAGCCACTCTAGAATCCACCAAAACTTCAGGCTCGAATTCTCCAGAATCTACTGAAGAACAACTCTCTCTTTTATATAGAATAAACAAACAATCCTTTGATATATACTCTTTAAACCACGAGTTGAATACTCAATCAAAACATCAATGAAAACTAGCAAAATATCCCCAGATATAAACCCTAGAACTTAAGAAGAAGATTTGGAGAAGTAATCCTAGATTTGGACCGAAACACGTATTTATAGAAACCTGTCCCGCGATCTCCGCTCGAGTGTCAGATTGGCCGCTCGAGCGGACCTACGCTCGAGCACGGAAAGTTCCGCTCGAGCTGGAAAAAACAGCATCCAGTATTTTTGCAGGCGAATAAACTTCTAGAACTTAGCATTTTCCGCTCGAGCAGGGGAATGTCCGCTCGAGCGGACATGCAACTTTAAATACATTTTTGCATTTTGCTTTGGGGGCACTGCCCCTCGACCCTGCCTGGGCGCTGCCCCGGACCCGCCAAGGGGCGCTGCCCCCTGGCCTCCTACGAGCTGACCGGACAGCTCGATCCCCGTCATCATCAGCGAAGTGGCAATCTTGAAAGAATTAACATCACAAAACTTCTCTGCAAGGCACAATTCGGGTTGGATTCGCATCTAAAAACTCATAGCCTCACTGAAATAAAAAGTGTGAAAACAAATACAACTTAAAGGAGTTTTGTCAAACGGGGTTGCCAAGAATAAAAACCTAACAATCTCCCCCTTTGGCAATGCCGTGACAAAACACATCTAACAAATAAAATCCTAATCACCCCAACCCATTACAGCCAACAAAAGCCAACTTCTTTCTCAAGGTCATGATCTGCAAAACAGTTATGAGTGCCACAATCTCCAAAACAACTATTAGTCCCACAAGAGTATATAAAAAAAAATAAACATATGACAAGATTATCTTGAAGTATGAGATGGAAAACATGAATAGATGTGACTTGGAGATTTTAAGAACATGTAGTATGAATAGATGAAAACTAAGACACATGCACTTGACACATGACATGAATACATGAATCCTAAGACACATGAAAAAAAACTTTCTCCCCCCCTTTTGTCATGAATTGACAAAGGAAGCTCAATCAAGTAAAGCAAGATCAAAAACCACACAAGTAATGATACGATGATGGAAATATCAAGAGCATGCAAGAAGGAAATAATGGCCAAACAGTGCATAGCAACATACAAACCAACTAATGCCAAACTCCCTTACCAAACCAATCCAAAATGAACCAAACTCCCTCTTACTAATAGCAACCACAACTTGAAAAAAATGAACAAGAAGAAAAACGACAAAAAAAAACATGGTGGAGCAAGCAGAGAATTTCAGATTTGTACCTTAAAACACACAAGACTATCCAAGAAACACAATTACTTGAAAACACAATGTGCACAGCCTCTAGAAAATTCCTCATAAAAGAAAGTGATGCATTATGTGAAAAGTATAAATCCCATGGAAAAAGTGTGTGTGTGACTCTTGGAGTTCGACAAACATGAGATTCAAATCCTAGTGGTGATTTGATAGCTGGACCTCCGGTATGAGAATCTAAGCACAGCAAAGGAAAGTCAAACCACTAGGAATCAAGGGGTATTTGGTGAGTGAAAGCGGAGGCTCCCCCTTAATCAATGAATCCTTTATTTATTTATTTATTTATTTATTTTCATATCTTTTTTTTTTGTTTCTTCCTTTTTCACATTTTTTTCTTTCTTTTGCACGCTCATTGGTGGCTGATACACTCAAGAGTATGGAAACCGAACCAGAGAAGTATGGATATAATAAGGATGGCTTGGTTGGTGACTCTGAGGTAGTCTTTTCCTTATGGCTGGACTCCAAAGAATAGAGGGGGAAAGCCGTGGAGATGCAAAAAGATGGAAGGTGGTTAAGAGACTCAACATCACCCAAGATATGCTAGTATTGGTCAATTCCTCTAGAAAAATAAAAGATACCATGCCAGAAGTCCATAGAGAAAAAAAAAAATCACTAAGGCAGAAGACTCCAAAATTTGCTAATCCAAGAGTGTGTACAGAATGAGACATACTAATCAAAAAATACACACTCCAAAATGAGTAATGACCACAGAAAGCACACACATATTAACATGTAGTGGATATTCTTATCAATTCCAATATGCACTAAGGACCACTCAAAAATGTCAAGCTTGCAAAACCATACTAACAAAATCTTTTTGGATTTTTTTTTTTCATTTTGTTTTTCTTAACCAAAGCAAGACAAAAAATGAACATGCAAAAAAAAAAAAAAAAAAACCACACACACAGAAACCTAAAAACAAAACCGAAAAAATAAATTAACACAAGTCAATTTTTCTCACCCAAACCGCTTTAGTATGAACAAAGTTGTGAGAATTGCAGTTATTGGGTGGTGTCTTGATGTTGTGGTTCCCTTCCCCTTCAATGGGAACCCGTCTCAACTTGGTTTCCAACTTCCTATTTCTAGGTCTAAGCAAATACAAACTCGCTCCATGTTTGGTCTCAAGCTGATCAAAATAACGAGGTCTAATTTGTCCTTTAACCTCATTACCACCAATGAAGTGTCTCCTACCCCACGAGATGTTGGAATTTCTTCCATCTCTATGAGACACTCTCCCATGCAACTTATAACAATAAGGGCGAATATGACCATGCATACCACAATGATGACAAATAAACACAGGGTGTACCTTCTTTTCTTTGACCTTACCAACTTTAGGAAGATTGAGAAGTCTTTCCTCTTGTTGAATCTTGTGCTCCCCTTGCCCTTGAGTTCTTGTATCATGAGACGTGGATGCATTCCGTTTTTGCTCTTTGTTATCACCAAAACCAATGCCACTCTTGTCACAATACATTTGTTGAGACCCAATGATATCCTTCAAAGTCTTTGATCCTTTGTTCCAAAGACCAATGATAGCCATAGCACACTTGAGCTCTTCCTCTTTCTTGATCATTAGTTCTTCCAAAGCAACTTAAGACATCTCGAGAGATTTAATCTTTTCTTTATACGTTGCATAGATTTGATGTAGCTCATTCCTCTCTGTCTCACAAGTCAAGAGTTTTGTACAAAGAGCTTGTCGATTATTAGAAATCTTAAGGGCATCATTCCTAGCCTCGGAAATCTCTTTCTTTAATTTGACATTCTCACTTTCATATGTTTTGAGTTTCATAGTGAGTTTGTCATTCAATTTGGATAAGTTAAAAGATTCCTTATACAACTTTTCATAAGCTTGCTCAAGCTCTTCATCATCAGCAAAGTGGCAATCTTGAAAGAATTAACATCACAAAACTTCTCTACAAGGCACAATTCGAGTTGGATTCACATCTAAAAACTCATAGCCTTACTGAAATAAAAAGTGTGAAAACAAATACAACTTAAAGAAGTTTTGTCAAACGGGGTTGCCAAGAATAAAAACCTAACAAATAAAATAAAATTAAAGTTTCAACTTTCAAGGGTTTAGAGTTTCCATTTTTTTTTCCCCTGATGAATGCACTATAGACATGCACAGCACCATCAACCTTGCCCTGCTCAAACTATAGTAGTCAAGGGCTGGTTTTGTGCAGCTGTATTAACTTACGACCTGACAATACTTGTGCCAACCAGCTCGGCCATCTGCAATTAAAATCCCAAAAGAAAAGAAGGATGTGTACCAATCCATACTTTCTTTTTAAAAATTTTAATCTTTGAGCCTCATTTTATTGACTTCAAACATGTGGCAAGGCCTTGTGTGTGTGTGTGTCCAAGCAATAGACACATACTTTGGCATGTGTTTGGAACTTGTGTAGTTTTCAACAAAAAAAAAAAAAAAAAAAGGATAAAAAAGGCATGTTTTATGTGTGTTGGTGTTTGAGACGAACGCATCATCCTAGGAGGCACATCCGTGCTTCCTCCAGATAACCAATTATATTAAGAGGTGAAATATACTTCCTGTGCCAAATGAGAGTAAGGAGATACATAATAAATAAATAGATAAAGTCTCTCAAGCGATTGAAACTATAGTTTAAGAGGCTATACAGATGTTTTCATAAAAAAAATAAAAAATAAAACTTCATATTTTGGACAACACACTAGCAAGATAAACAATGAATATCAATGAAAAAAAGATGAAAACTGAGTAGTTTCCATTCATCTAAAGCTTCACCTGCACAGGTGCTCATAGGCTCCTTCTTGGTACACGGCCATCATATCCATGAGCTCTAGAGTTATGGTGATTTTAAATAACAATTTCAGAATATGTACTAGTATCAGCAATACTGTTATATGAGCTAATATCAAATAATATCGACCAATATATTAATAAATATTAAAAACTTTAAGTCTTGATTTAGTTTAGTATATATTGACTGATATTTAAAACTCTGGTTTTAAGCTTTTGAAGACTTTTTTTCTTTTTGTTTTTGTTATGAAGAAGAAAACTACAAAGAGAGAGAAAAAAAACCAATAAACCGAAGTTATTATATTACTAATTAGAAAATGTTGAGAGATCTATTTTCTAAGATAAGCCAATGCTACATTCTGCTATCCTAGTTGTTGGTAAGTCACTAAAATTTATCTCAGAACTGCATCCTTAAGAATACAAGAGGAAAGCAAGCATTACCTCTTAAATGCAAAGATGAGTACTTGCAAGGTTAGATTCAAAGTCTGCCACTCAAGTCGAAGCTGGTGTTGGTCCTCTTGCAATTTACAGATTGCCTGAGGATAAAATGAAAGTACCTATAGTCAATGCAAAAAATAAATAATAAAATAGTTTGGCTAAACCACTATTTTTACCTCAAGATAATACTTCAGCATAATTCGAGCCTGTCCTGGAGTTGGTGCAGCTATACCTGAGGAAACCAAGGAACTAACTTAAATAGGTTCACATATGCTGGTGGAGAATGTTTCTAGTTCTCAACCTAGCTCTGTCACTACTCTTGTGATTCAATATGTTATTGTTGCAAAGCTTTAAATCTCATATCATTGAAGTCAGATGATGCGATCAATGTTTGACAGATGATTCCAATCACAAACAAAAGGGATTCATATATATGATATATAGCATTAAACATATGCAAAAGAATGTGAGCTGGAAATTTGCCAGCAGAGAGTAATATCATCAAAATTGAATTGACTAATAGAAAAATAGAATTAATATCTCATTCTCCATAGTTTCTTCTTCTAAAAAAAGTAATGAAATAACTAGTGCCTGATGCCAATACAGTAATTCTTCATTTTTCCCAAAGACCACAAATAGAGCGAGACAGAGAGATAGAGAGAGTACCGATTACAGTTCAGAAACAAAGTAGACTATTCAATGGAGGTTGAAATGAGAGTAATCTAGGGGTCAGAGTTCAGATTTGAATCTTCGAAATCGCTTCAATGAAGTTTCAAAATAAAAGAAGCTTAGATCTGAAACTTCGATGGAGCTTCGAAATCGTGTTGATGGAGCTTCGATTTGAATCTTCAATAAAGCTTAGATCTGAAACTTCGACGGAGCTTCGAAATTGCGTCGATAAAGCTTCGATCTGAATCGGCCTGAATCTTCGATGGAGCTTAGAGAGGGTTGAGAGAGAGAGAGAGAGAGAGAGAGAGAGAGAGATCTGTGCGTATGTATTAAGGATTAAGAGAGAGAGAGAGAGAGAGAGAGAGAGAGAGAGAGAGGGCTCTGATTCAAAATAAGGTTTCAGAGGCGTATCTTCTTGTTCAAAAAAAAAAAAAAGAGGCGCGTGTGGCTACCGCATTCAGAGGCGTTTTTAAACGCCTCCCATTATAAAACAGTGTCGTTTTGTTTAATAGAATACGCGAAGTTTTATAAAACGCTGTTAAATACTAATAACTGTGACGTTTAAAAAAACATCGTTAAAAAAAGGCCACCAAATCCCCTTTTTCCTGTAGTGAAACCTGCACACTAAAAAGGGTCCTTGGGTAAATTCCATGTATTATTATTTTTATTTTTCTATTTAGAAGGGGGGAAATAAAGAAAGACCTCCAACCAACAAAAGTAAAAGACCATCAACCAAAAGTAAACAGCTTCATAAACTGAGAATCTAAGCTTAGCTACCTAAAATATTGATTAGCACTGACTGCTTGCAGAAAATAGGCATCCAAAGGCGAGTCAAATGTGTTACTCGCCCTCAGAGCTGAGATACAAGCAAAAACTAAGAGATTTGGTAAACTGGAGGCCTTCAAAAAGAAGCAATCTTTCAGCAACATAAAATTATCCACAACAATATTACTATAAAGTTGACATAAAAAAAAATCTATGAGCTTTCTCGTTTTTTAACTTGACATGACATTTTCAGATGGTATATATGAACTTTCTCACTAGTAGAACTCCAGAACTATGATTTCCTCGGGCCTAATCAAGATGGTAAGGTAAGTTTCTAATAATCTATTCAAGTCAATAGAGAAAAGGGTTGTCCAATGGGAAGTCCCATTTGACATACACGGAAGGACATCAACGTTTCATAGGAGAAATGACATGTACAACATTACAATACATATATGTATTACGATATATACATACAACTCCGCCGGTACCAAGCCCGGGTTAAGGAGGAGGGTTGTGCGTTAGGTAGCCGACAGCCAACACGTAAAAAAACCGCTCGGATCCCTTATGACAATGAATCCTACTTTGAATCGTTTAAATGCTAGGCCGTTTCCCTCAAGTGACGCATTGCGCCTGTCTTTGGGTGTTTTGAAAGTGAGCAAGGGGCATCGCATCGACGCCTTGGTGCGGTGAAAAATGAGTAAAGGTTCCCACGTTTTTCTGGACGAGCGCAGGTAAAGAAGCAAGTCCAAGACTATAGGTTTAGCGTGGCCACTTGGAATATAGGAACCTTAACTGGTAAGATGATGGAATTAATAGTTATTATGATTAGGAAGAGAGTTAGTATAACTTGCGTACAAGAAACTAAGTGGACGAGTGAGAAAGATAGGAAAATTGAGGATACCGATTTTAAACTGTATTATAACGGTAAGGATAGACGCAATAATGAGGTAGGAATCATAATTGCTAAAGGTCTTGTGTAGAATGTAGTGGCGGTCATTAAGAAAGGGAATAGGATTATGTTAGTTAAACTAATTATTGAAGGGAATATAGTGTACGTTATTAGTGCATACGCCCCTCAAGTAGGATTAGATGATTAGACTAGAAGAGATTTTTGGGAGCAAATGGATGAGATCTTACAGGAGATACCTGTTAGACTTATTTATTTTGATGATTTATTTAATTATGTTTTAATTTATTTGAAAGAGAAAAATAGAATCAAAATTTATTTTGATAATTTTATGTTTTAATAAAATCAAAATTTATTTTGTCCCATTATTTCTTACCTAAACCTTTATCCTAAATGTTATTAGAATGTATTTAATATTTGATTAAATCAGGAGTTCAAACAGCCCAAAATAGAGGTTCAAACAGCTCAGCACAACAACAGTTCAAAAGGTTCAGGTAGAAGATATTCAAATTTGTAATGATGGAGTGGAAGATATTCAAATTGGTAATGATGGAAGTACAACGGCTATAAAATTAAATGACTACAACGGCTATAAACAGATATAATTTTCATTATATATACCAAAGTTTCTAATGTAAACAAGTTAGAAAAACCTGAAAATATTCTTTGATCTATAATCATTCACATCTATTCTCAGAAATTATACACTGAGCCTTATAACTTTAAGTCCATCTTTTCTGTGTGAGGTTTATAGAAAAACCAGAGTTTCATTTTTATATCTATATTTGAGAGATAATTCTTGTAACTTTCTGTGAAAGCAAAAATACCTTCTTTTTAACCTTGTAAGAGTGTAGTACACTCAGTGTTCTTGACTTAGAAAGTCAGTGTAAAATCTGTAGAGGATTGCTCCATCTGTGAAAAGGTTGTTAGCACCCTGTGAAGTTAGAGTATAGTGAAAAATCTCTAGTGAAGCTAGAGGAGTAGACGTAGGCCGAGTTGAAGCCGAACCACTATAAATTTGTTCGCTTCTTTCTCCCTTATCTCTTTATTTTATTTTAAATTGCCATAACTATGTTTCACATTTTTACTGTACTAAAATCATTAAGTAACATAGTTGTTAAGACACTTGTTTTAATTATTTTTATTTCATTAATTATATTTATCTATTGTGCTAGTCATAATTTTTATTAGGGTATTATTAATTTTAATTATAAAAACATAATTCACCCCCCTCTTAGGTTGTCTTTTGGGTAACAATTGGTATCAGAGCTTAAACTCTTACTTTAGATTTAACCATCTAAGAGTTTCGATCCATGACAACCTTAGCTAGTACTAGCACTACTGAAGGACAAGCCACCAATAGGCCACCATTATTTGACGGAAACAATTATAGTCATTGGAAAGATAAGATGACCATATACCTACAAGCCACTGATTATGCTATGTGGATTATTGTCACCAAAGGTCCGAAAATTCCTACCAAATTGGTAGACAATATTAGTGTACCTAAAACTGAAGATGAATGTGATAAGAGGGATCACAAATTATTGCAAGCCAATGCTAAAGCCAAACTCACCCTTATTTGTGGATTAGACTCTAGGAAGTATAATAGAATTTCAAGTTGTGATTCGGTAAAAGAAATTTGGGACAAACTTGAAATAACTTATGAATGTACAAACTAAGTAAAGGAATCTCGTATTGATATACTTGTTCATAGTTATGAATTGTTTAAAATGAACTCTGATGAATCTATTTCAAGTATATTTACTAGATTTACTGAAATTGTAAACTCTTTGAAATCTCTTGACAAAACTTATACTAATAGTGAGTTGGTAAGAAAAATTCTTAGGTGTTTACTAAAGAATTGGGAAGCAAAGGTCACTGCCATTATAGAAGTCAAAGATCTCTCTACACTTGGATTAGATGAGCTTATGGGTTCCCTTATGACTCATGAGATCACCATAAAAGGACATAAGGATGTTGAAAACAAAAAAAAAAAGTAGAATTGCATTCAAAACCTCATCAAATAAAGAAGAACATGAAAACTCCAGTGAGGATGAAAGCTATGCCATATTTAGTAGAAATCTCAAAAAGCACTTCAAGAAAAATAATTATGGAGGAAGAAGACCTTTCAAGAAAGAGTACAACAAAGATAACAAGAAAGAGCCTATTATTTGCTATGAGTGCAAAAATCCTAGATATATGAAGATGGATTGTCCAAAATAGAAGAATCATGGAAAAGACTACAAAAGAAACAAAAAGGCCATGGTAGCAGCTTGGGGAGAAAGTGAAGATGAAAGCTCAAGTAATGAAATTGAAAATGAAGTAGCCAACTTATGTCATATGGCTCTTGAAGATGAAGACTCTATTCAAGATGAGGTAACTACTCTTTATGAAGACCTTGAAAGTGCATTCCATGAACTATCAAATGAATTTTAAAAAGTTTGTGCAAAAAATAATGTGTTGAAGAAATCTATTGCATCTTTATCTATTAATGTAAAAGAATTAAAGAAAGAAAAAATTATTTTGAAAAATGATTTTGATACTATCTCTAATGAGAAAATTACTTTAAAAAACAATATTGATGATTTAGCAAAAACACTTGAAAATTTTGTAAAAGGTAGAGATAATCTCAACATACTTCTTGAAAATCAAAAATGTGTTTTTGATAAAGCGGGTATTGGATATGATCCTATTAAGAAACAAAAGAATCTCAATACAATTTTTGAAAAGGCACCTCTCATGACACACCCTCATATTACTTGTCATTATTATAGAAAGAAAGGCCATTATATATCTTATTGTCCATTCAAAAAGAATATGAACATGGGAATTAAAAAGATTTGGATTATTAAGGGATCTAACAAAACTAATCAAGAAGGACCTAAGAAACTATGGGTACCAAAAACCAACACTTGATTGTCATCTTGTAGGTTTGTTTTAAGTCCAAAGCTAAAGAAAGGAAGTGGTGTCTTGATAGTGGATGTTCCAAACACATGACCGGAGATAAATCATTCTTTATTAAACTATCATCGAAAGATGGAGAATTTGTTACTTTTGGAGATAACAAGAAAGGAAAAATCATCGGTATTGATAGTATCGGTATTTCTCCTAACCTTTCTATTGAAAATGTTTTACTTGTTGATGAACTTAAGCATAACCTACTTAGTATTAGTTAATTATGTGATAAAGGTAATCGAGTTATTTTTAATAAATCACATTGCATAATTGAAAGCACAAATGATCATAAAACTTTATTCGTTGGTAATTGCTATGATAATGTTTCTGTTTTTCATCTTAATGATCTCTATACTAGTGATGTTAAATATCTATATGTTAATAATGAAAATAGTTGGTTATGGCATAGAAGACTTGGTCATGCTCATATGGATTTAATTGCTAAACTTTTGAGAAAGGATTTGTTCATTGAACTTTCAAAAATTAAACTTGAAAAAGATCATCTTTGTAGTGCTTGTCAACAAGGAAAACAAACTAAAATATCATTTAAATCAAAATCTCATATTTCCACAACTAGACCTTTAGGCCCTGTTTGATTCTAGGATATAAAGTGTGGGATTGGATATTATATGCTGTGGGGTCCACATATCCCATGTTTGCAAAAAAAATTTTAAAATGATATAATATATTATGGGATTGTAACGGAGGAAATTTATGATGCTTTGATCTTGAGTATTGACAACCCTCTTAAATCTTGGATTTTAGATTTTGGAGCATCATTCCATTCTACTTCATAGAGGGAAATTATGGACAGTTACATTAGTGGTGATTTTGGGAAGATTTATTTAGCTGATGATGAACCTTTGAAGATTGTGGGTAAAAGGGATGTAACAATCAGGTTACTAAACAGATCTGTTTGGAAGATACAGAATGTCAGACATGTGCCTGGTTTGAAAAGAAACTTGATTTCTATTGGACAACTTGACGATGAAGGTGATGTTGTAACTTTCATGGGTGGTTTGTAGAAAATCACCAAATGAGTCATGGTTGTTGCTCGTGGTAAAAAAGAAGGCACTCTTTATATGACTACGAATAATAGGAATCTAGTAGCAATTGCTAGTGAGAAGGGAGACTCAAATCTGTGGCACCAAAAGCTTCGGCATATGAGTCAAAAAAGGATGAAAGTACTTGTATCTAAGGGTAAACTGTCAGATTTGAAATCGGTGGACATTGACTTTTGTGAGGATTACATCTTCAGCAAACAAAAGAGGGTCAGTTTTTCAAAGGATGACAGGAAACCGAAGTCAGAAAAATTGGAGTTGGTTCATACAGATGTGTGGGGACCTACACTAGTTTCATCTCTTGGAGGATTATCATACTACGTTACCTTTATTGACGACTCAACGAGAAAGGTATAGGTTATTTTCTGAAACATAAATCTGAAGTTTATACTACTTTTAAGAAGTGGAAAGCCTTGGTAGAGACTGAAACAAGTCTGAAAATTAAGTGCTTGAGATCAGATAATGGAGGGGAATATGAGGACAATAAGTTCAAGAAATATTGTGCAAAAAGTGGAATTAGAATGGAGAAGACTGTTAGAAAGACACCTCAACAGAATGGCGTCATAGAATGCATAAATAGAACTCTGAATGAACGTGCTAGAAGTATGATGATATATGCCGGATTACCAAAGATGTTTTGGGCAAATGCAGTTAACACTGCAGCATATCTAATTAACCGTGGTCCATCTGTTCCATTAGATGGAGCTACCAGAAGAAGCCTGGAGCGGTAAAGAGGTAAATATTTCTTTTTTGAAGGTATTTAGTTGTGTTTCATGTGTGCATATAGATTCTGCTGATAGAAGTAAACTTGATTCGAAATCTGTTAAATGTACTTTTATTGGGTATGGCATTGATCAATTTGATTATTGATTTTGGGATAATAAAAATCGAAAAATAATCATAAGTAAAGATGTCATATTTAATGAGAAAGTAATGTATAAGGATATGGATAAGTATGCAACTGAATCTGAATTTGAATCTGTTACTTGTCATGAGCATGTTGAGTTAGAGGAGATTAGTGAGAATGATTTGAATAGTAGGATTCGGAATAATCTTGAAAATCTTATTCCACAAACTAAGCTACATACTCCTACTCCTAAGTCGAGATGGTCAGAAAGAGACTCTAAACCTATACAGCGTTGGTCTTCATCTTTACATTATTTGTTGTTGTCTGATGGGGGTGAACCCAAAAGTTATGATGAGGTTTTGCAGGTTGATGATTCAATCAAATGGGAGTCAGCTATGCAGGATGAAATGGATTCACTCATGGTAAACCAGACATAGAGGTTGACTAAATTACCAGTGGGTAAGAAAGCTTTGCACAACAAGTGGGTTTATAGGGTCAAATAAGAACATGATGGGAGAAAATACTACAAGGCCAGATTGGTTGCAAAGGGATTTCAGCAAAAAGAATAGGTTGACTACACTGAAATTTTCTCTCCAGTTGTGAAGTTGATCATTGTCAGATTGGTGCTGGGAATTGTGGCTGCTGAAGATTTGTATCTTGAGCAGATGGATGTGAAGACTGTTTTTCTCCATAGTGATTTGGATAAGGAAATTTACATGAAGCAACCACAAGGTTTCTTGGCACGTGGCAAAGAGGAGTTTGTATGCAAACTTTGAAAAAACTTGTATGGTTTGAAACAGGTCCCAAGGCAATGGTACAAGAAGTTTGATGGGTTTATATGTAGCAACAGTTTTATAAGATGTCAAGCAGATCATTACTATTATTTCAAGAGGTTTGACAAAAGTTATATTATTTGCTCTTATATGTTGATGATATGCTTATCGTAGGATCTAGCATTGAAGAGATAAGAAGATTGAAGAAACTTTTGTCTAACTAATTTGAGATGAAGGATCTTGGAGTTACAAGCAAAATCCTTGATATGAGGATTCATAGGGACAAGGCAAATGGTATTTTGAAGTTGTTACAGCTTGAGTATGTTAAGAAAGTCCTCAAGAGGTTTAGCACGGATAATGCAAAACCAGTGAGCACTACATTGGCTAGCCACTTCAGACTTACCAAAGAGCAGTCGCCGAAGACCGAAGAAGAGCAGGCTTACATGAAACGTGTTCCATATGCTTCAGCTATCAGTAGTATAATGTATGCTATTGTTCGTATTAGACTAGACATTACACATGCAGTAAGAGTAGTTAGTAGGTACATGAGTAATCCAGACAAACAACATTGGGAAACAGTGAAGTGGATCCTTAGATACTTGAGTGGTACTACAGACATGGCACTTTGTTTCAGATGAACCAGCATCGGGTTACATGGTTATGTTAATGTAGACTTGGCTGGTGATATGGATAACAAAAAGAGTACTACTGGTTATGTTTACACATTGGGTGGTACAACAGTGAGTTAGATTTCACACTTACAGAAGATTGTGGCCCTTTCTACGACAAAGGCTGAGTATGTTGCTATTACTGAAGTTAGGAAGGAGATGACTTGGTAGTCAAAGTGCTATTCATCTTGCAAAGAATTCAGCTTTTCATTCTAGGACAAAACACATTCAACTGTGATACCATTTCATTCGTTCACTTGTAGATGATGGAGTCTTGTCTCTTGAGAAGATCCAAGGCAGTAAGAATCCAGCAGGCATGTTGACCAAGACAGTCACTGTAATAACCCCGACCCATAATTAGCTACTAATCGGTAATTAAGGATGCTAATGGGAGGATTAAAATGAATTACGTGTTTATTATGTAATTTGCATCATAATTGGTCGTCTATCTGTCGATCGTTAAATTATCTGTTCATGTTTAATGATTTAAATTGTAAATTGAAGGCCTTATCGGCGACCGAACCAGAAATTGATTAATGTTTTATGATCACTAGAATTAATGTGATTTTATGGTATAACTAATTAAAATGTGATTTGGTATGATCAAATTAGATTAAAATAAGCTAATTACAAGAGTCGGCTTATTTACCGTTTTGCCACCTAATGGCCAATTCCATACAAAACATATTGAGCCTTCTTACATTCAACAAAACATTTTCTTCAGCCTTTTTGAGAGCTTTGGTCGGCTAGAGAGAGAGAGAGAGAGAGAGGAGAGAAAAACTTGGTTTCATCTTGGTTTTGCTTGGAGACTTGGAAGATTTAAGAGAATTTGACAAATTGAGCTTCTCTACCTTGAATTAAAGGCTCTAGGTGAGAATTTAACCCTTAAATTGTGAACCTAAGCCATTTAACATGAGATTTCTTCAAGGTTATGAGTTTAATCATGTAATAGAGCTTAGAATGAGGAGTTGAGTTTCAAATCATGCATGCATGCATAAATTCTTGCATTTTGAAGTTAATTTTCATAAAAACTTCCGTGCATGTTTACATATGGGTTGAAGACCATGATATCATTTTATTTTCCAGCAAATTACCAAGTTTGATCATGTTATGGAAGGTTTAAAGTGGGAGAAGTTCTTGCATGTTATGTTCATGAATTGATTTTTGGGTTTCAAGTTGTTTTCTTAGAAAATTCTTGCATGCATGTCCACATTATTGGTTTAATCCATGAGTTCATCTTGTTTTCCATCTAATCATCAAATTTCAAGTTGTTTTGTGGTGTTTGATCATGTTTTAAGAAGTTTGAAACAAGAAAAGTTCATGCATGTTACATTGAAATCATGTTCATGAAATTTGGTTTGAAATTGGATTTAATTGAACTACCCTTGGGCTTTGATTTCTCAAATTGATCTTTGAAACATGTAATACTATGAGTTTTGAAGTGTTTTCCAGAAAATTAGCCTAAGAGAATTGGTTTTGATGCATCAAAAGTCGATTTGAAGCTGGAGGGTGCAATCTGGAAAACCCAGATTTTTGAAGGCCGCTCGAGCGGGGGTTTTGCCGCTCGACCGGGGATTTCATGCAACCAGTATTTTCGTCGAATTTTACAATCTGCTTGAGCGGGGAAACACACGCTCGAGCGGATCCCCTTTGTCAGCATGCCCGCTCGAGCGGGGAAGGTCCCCGCTTTTTGGCATCCTCATTGCATCCTAGGCATTCCTAAGCCTTAATTGAGCTATAGTAATGAGGTTATGGGTTAGAAACACACTAATGAATGAACGTGCTAAGTTAAAGAGAATGCAAGGGTGTGTGTGTGTATTCTAAGCCATGTGATAAGAATGAACATGAACCAACGTAATGTAAGCTAAGCCGTGTTGGCCACTTGAATGTGTAATGATAAGATACGTTGTGTTATGTGCCTTGTGTTTGTAGGTCAACGTCCGAGAACTGATTGACCGCTTATTGGAACCACTGTGAGTAACGTTATCGTAAAGATACGTTTATATGAAATTATGTTCCAAATGAGATATGATATGCTATGATTTCAGAAATGATATCTATTTTTGTGAACGAACATTCCAAGTTTGAAATCTATTATGGCATCCATAGATAGTCCCAAGTCATGGGGGATGGCATGAAAATGCGGGTCCATGACATGCAAGTAATTACGAGATCTCGTTAGCCACTTCATTGTGGTGATATGTGTTTAATCGGTGTCCGGGATTGGTTACTCTAGTCGAAAGACGTTCTGTTCTGTTCTGCGTTCTATGGAATATGCCATTATTACGTTCTGATATGAGATGACTATGATTATGCTATGATCTATTTTGTACGTACAAAATGTTCGGATTTCATTCACTAACCCCTTTACCTTAATGTTATTCACTGGGCTTTAGCTCACTGTTTGTATATATATGTATATAGGTGAGCATTCTAGTAACAACCCTCATTTTGATTTAGTCATACTTGCATACATTCATGTATGATCTTGTTTTGTTGTGTTGTTTTGCAAGTCTTGCCTTGTCTTGTTTTGATTAGATGTTGCTTGCATGATTTTGTTCCTTGCTTGGTGTGTAGCCGAGGTCATCTTGAGCTTAGTTCACCTTTGAACCTTTGTGCCTAGAGCTACCTTAGAACCACTTTGGTTGACCTCCACCTTCACCCTGGCATATTAGCCGAGATGTCACTATCTGGGCCGAGGTGTACATCACCATGGCCGAGATGTGCATCATCTGGGCCGAGATGTTTATCCTTGCACTTAAGCGATCTTGTACCCGGATAGGTATGACCTAGATTGAGGTGTGGCACATCTAGGCCGAGGTGTGGCACAGCTTAGTCCAATGTTGTCCTTCCAAGCCGATGTCTTTGTTCCCCTTACCTGTCGAGGTTTTGTCTCTAGCCGATATCATTTCTTGCCGATGTGTCTTGCCATCTAGCTTGTTGTATACGCTTTGTCATTGTCTTGTCTTGTCTATCAGTCACCTTTTTGAGGTAACCCAATCCGGTAGCGCCACGTGTCCGTGCTGAGTGTTAAGACAGCCGGCTGACCTAGAAAGAAATCATTTTGTCTCAAATCTTTGCCTTTAGAGAGAGAAGCTCTAGAAGAAGAAGGAGGAATTCTTGAGTGAGAACAGATCTTCCAAGCTTGATCTTTAGAGTTTGAGCCGTTAGATTCGTGTCTTGAGATTAGAATCTTAACCTACTCTTGTCGTTCTTATTGATCATATAGCTGCATTGCATGATCGAATCTGTTTTGCATGTCATGCATTGATTTGAAGTTGGTTTTGGAAGAGAAAAATGGTATTCATGTATTCTTGAAGAAAAGTCTCGTTTTGATCCGAAAGTTTGGAACAAGAATCATGTTTTTGTGTATGTTCTTGCATGATCTTCTTGCATGGGTACCCAGGTCCATGTTTTTGAACTCATGAAATGAAATCTCAGATTTTGTAACAAGTTATGATCTTTGCATCCATCTTCTTCATGATCATGTTCTTCATGTCCTCCAAAGAGAAACCCAGGTTTTCCCAACTTTGCTTTTGAATGTGGCCATCGGGACCACACCCCGGCAAGGAGGTGTGGGACCTCGGCAAAGACCTGGTTGGTACCCAGTGTGTTTTCATGAGACGAAAAGCAGTGTTTAAACTTCCAGCATGTTTTGCTTTATTATTGACTTGGATCTGGTGAGGATGCCGGGATCATTTGCATGCATGTAAAGCTTGTTTTGAGAATGTGATTGCCATGTGATTGTAGGTCCTTGATCTTCGCTTTGAGCCTACACCCGAGAAGAACTATGTGAGTGGTGTTTTCAATAAAGCTAAGTTATAATGTTTTCGATAAAGCTTGCTTTGCTTTGTTTGATAAAATTGTTTATTGAGCATGAATGGATATCCTTGTTTTGTATATCAAGCATAAGTTTTGTTTTGTTGGCCTTCTCGGAAAGTCCCTCGTGCTGGAGGACTCTAAACTTTCGCAGTACAAGTCCCGCGTGCTGGAGGACTCTAAACTTTCGCAGCACCATTGTGTTAAAACGGGCTACGGGCCTAAGTGACACCAGTTTGTGTTAAAAGGATACGGTCCTTTGTAACACAAGTCCCTTGTGCTAGAGGACTCTAAACTTTTGTAGCGCCCTTGTTTTGAGTTATCTCCCTTGCCACCGACTGCCTTGTGCGGGTGGGTTTGTCTAATCGATTACGGATCGGTTATTCCCTTGTTTTTGCCACCGACGGTTTACCGCGTGGGTTTGTTCGTTCGTAATGTGTTTGTTTGATATTTCATGAGGCTTGACAGCACCCTTGAAGTTTGAAAGACTTGATAGATGAATACGGTTCATCCCCTGATTTTGTAAAGTTTTGCAAATGTTTTGTTTGGAAAGGACTTCGGCTATTATTCATGCAAACCCCTTTATTGTTCATGCCATTCACTAAGTACCCAAGCTCACCCTCTCTCTATATATATGTAGGTGATGAGCAGGACGTCGGCGACGCCTAGATGTGTTTTTGCAAGCTTGTTTTGGATTTACGCCATGTCAGCTGACCATTTATTTACGTCGGCAAATCTTGAAAATTATGCTTCTTGACTTGTATTCATTGTATTTTGTACATGTCGGCTCCAGAAGCCTTTTGATCAAGATGTAACCTATATTATGTTTATCAACGGTTGATTATAAAACCATATCATGTATGCCATTTCGTTTGATCTATGCACAGCTCTTATGGACCACTTGTACTTTAAGTTTTGCTTCCGCGCTTGTAAGCCTCTATGTATACTCTGTTGGTGTGTGAATCTTGGAAAGAGGCCTTTGGTAATCTCGGATTACTGGCCATCATGGCACCATCCTACTAGGGGCGGGTTAGGGTCGTAACAATTCTGGAGTGCAAGCCTGAAGGTATTGTGGGGGACTGTGTTTCTGTTGTCAGCCAGCCTTTGTGCCTCCTGTGGAGGTTCCCGATGTAGCTTGTGTTGAGGCCCTATTGATTCTGTACATGTATATCTATGTTATGAAACTTGTTAGCTGTACTTAAGATATTAAGTGTGTGGGTATAATGTATGTTTGGCTATTGGTTGACTGTCAGATATGTCTTTTAAAGTTTTAAATATTCTGTTACATGTAAGTCAACACAGCTCATTGGATAATTATAATTTTTGTATATTGCTTCCGCAGCCCCTTGTTATATGCTTATCTGTTCAGAGGCCTTCGGTAATCCAAGGATTACTGGCCGGTTACGATGCTAAACCTATAGGGGCGGGTTTGGGTCGTGACAGTCACCATTGACAAACTGAAGTTATGTGTAACTTCAGTTGGCTTTCAAGATTGATGAAGGAAGATCGAGTTGTTGCGGCGTTCCTTTATGTGATAAAGATGATGGAGAGCTTGTGTTATTAGGTTCCAAGTGGGAGATTGTTGGGTTGGTGGACCCTGATAAATACTGTTCACTCAACCCTATGGAGGGTTTGGGTACTTTCGTAATTCCCATGTGATAAATTTTGTAATTCTATACTTATAAATAGATGAGGGGGCACCTCTTTTAGGTTAAGAAGAGAGAGTTGTATTTTTTCTGATCATAGTGAAAACCGCAGCAGCCGTGGACGTAACCCTATTTTGGGGTGAACCACGTAAATCCTTGTGTTCTTCTGTGTGTGATTTGTTTGATTCGTTAATTTGTTTCTTGTTTGTTATGTTGTGTCTCATCGATCTTGGTTAGAAATGGTCAATTCCTAACATGCTTGAACGCAACTCTTGTTGCTCAAGCAGTCTACAAAAATGGTAAACTTTTGTGAGCATGCATTTTATGCTCGAGCCAACTTTTGGTTGTTCAAGCGGAAGTGCAAAACACAGAGTGGTCGCTCGAGCATAGAAACAGAATTATGATATTTCCAAATTTGCTTCCAAGTTCCAAACTCAACCCCAAAGTTGCAAATCAAGTTCTTTTGGGCCAAAAACTTAAGGAAACTTGTATAAACTTGTCAAACATCAAGAATTCAAAACTATTTCGCAAAATCAAGACCCAAAAGCATGCCAATTGTGTGAAGTCAAACTTGAAATGTTGAAAACAAATCATGTATGTAATTTCTTGACTTCAAAGCTTCCAAACCATGATCAAATAAGGCAAATTGATGGAAAGCATGACAAATTCTCAAAACTATGGTGGACTTGGTGCATGCATGTGAGAATTCTTAACAATTAAGCTCAAAATGGAAAAAAATATGCATGCATGCATGATATGTTCTTTCTTCCTACCTCACTAGCTCAATTCTTACATTACTCAATTAAATTCTCTTGAATTCATGGTCTAGACATCATAAGTATCCAATCTAAGGGTTGAATCCTTACCTCACTTCTCAATTAAGCTCTAGATGGTAAATTCACTAAGGTTCCAAGCTAATTCTCTTGAATTCTCTACAAATTCCTTTGTTTGTATTCAATTCTCTCCTTTCACTCTCTCACACGTTTATGAGCTTAGTATGAGGGGATGAGATTGTGTAACTTGAATGTCTTGAGTCAAATAAGCCTTATATAGGCTTGATTAAGAGTTGGTTAATTACACTTGAATTAGTCTAAGCAATGACCATTAATTTATTCTAATTAATTCGTTTCGAATCAAATTTCAATTCAACTTACCATAATTTCCTAAAAATTCCAAATAACACATAAGCTAAGTTAATTTCATGATCGGATGCCGATAAGGCTTTCAATTCACAGAACAAAATAGA
Source organism: Camellia oleifera (assembly GCA_022316695.1). Classification (NCBI taxonomy): domain Eukaryota; kingdom Viridiplantae; phylum Streptophyta; class Magnoliopsida; order Ericales; family Theaceae; genus Camellia; species Camellia oleifera. The sequence goes on from CM039318.1 coordinate 111,087,206, forward strand.
AACATGAACAGATCTTTCTACGATAGACAGATACCAATGCAAATAACATATAATTCATACAATTAACACATGATTTCCTCTTAATTACTGATTAGGTATTCTTAATCATGGTTTAACAGTTAATCGAAAGTCGGTGTCGTTACACACTTTTACAACTATCAAGCAGTAAATTTATACTATATGTTTTCCATCTTAAGAAAAACAACCACTAGAAAACTTATCAAATAAAACACACACACACAATAAAAATTAGTAGATGTTTTAGTTTTGTGAAATCATCCTCCAGTTTCTTAGCCACCAAACACAACTAAATATGAAAAAGAATAAGGGGAGAGACGCACAGAGAGAGAGAGGGAGAGAGAGAGAGATGTTACTTTCAACAATTGCAAGGGCTTTGGAATCATCGGCCTTGTTGGCCTCAGGAGAAGGAAGAGGAATTAGGGATTTGTGCTCAGCTACGTCTTTTGGAGTTTCGGTGGTGGGTTCTAGTGCGGAAGTCGGAGAATGTGGAGTGTTAGGTTTTATTCTTGGAATTCCCGTTTGACAAAACCCCTTTGAGTTGTAATTTTATTCGCATTTTTATTCAGTGAGGCTATGAGTTGTTAGATGCGAATCCAACTCGAATCGTGCCTTGCAAAGAAGATTGTGGTGTTTAATTCTTTCAAGATTGTCACTTCGCTGATTATGACGGGAATCGAGCTGCCCGGTCAGCTCGTGGGGGTCGAGGGGGCAGCGCCCTTTGGCAGGTCCGGGGCAGCGCCCAGGCGGGGTCGAGGGGCAGCACCCTCGAAGCAAAATGCAAAAATGCATTCAAAGTTGCCTGTCCGCTCGAGCGGACATTCCCCTGCTCGAGCAGAGAATGCTAAGTTCCAAAAGTTTAGTTCGCCTGCAAAAATACTAGATGTTGTTTTTTTCCGCTCAAGCGGAACTTTCCGCGCTCGAGCGTAGGTCCGCTCGAGCGGGTAATCTGATGCTCGAGCGGAGATCGCGGGACAGTTTTCTATAAATACGTATTTTAGTCCAAATCTAGGATTACTTCTCCAGATCTTCTTCTTGGGTTCTAGGGTTTATATCTGGGGATATTTTGCTAGTTTTCTTTGACGTTTTGATTGAATATTCAACTCATGGTTTAAAGAGTATACATCAAAGAATTATTTGTTTGTTCTACATAAAAGAAAGAGTTGTTCTTCGGTGGATTCTGAAGAATTCGAGCCTGAAGTTTTGGTGGATTCTGGAGTGGCTCATCGTCAAGATAATTCCGAGGTGAAAACGGGGTTGGAAGAGGCACATAGGGGTTGGTTCAATTCGGGCGTGGATTCACTAGATAATTAAGAGTATACCTGTGTAATTCCTTTATATCTTCTTAGTGGATTATTTTGTAACAGTTGCCCGTGGTTTTTTTATCACAATTGGAGGTGTCCAATTGTGGTTTTTCCACGTACAATCATTGTGTCAATTTGTCTTGATTGTTTGATTGGGATTGTTATATATTGCTTAAAATTGATACATAATCACAAATCAACATCTAGGGGATTTCTAGATTTTTTAATTGGTATCAGAGCGGGTCGCTCTATTTTTTTTGTTTTACAAATTCTTTTGGAACGAGATCTTGTTTGATTTGTCATAATGGATTCAATTCGTGAGGGAAATTCTATGGTTCAACCACCCCTACTTGACGGATCCAATTATTCGTTTTGAAAAGCTCGGATGAGATCGTTTTTAAAATCTATTGATGAAAAAGTTTGGCAATCTGTCATGTATGGGTGGACTGAACCGACGATGACTGTTGATGGAGTAACTTTCCCCAAACCAATTGATAAGTGGGACACAATTGATTACCAAAATAGTAGCTGGAATAGTAAAGCTATCAATTCTCTCTTTTGCGCTGTCACACGTGAAGAGTTTAGTCGTATTTGTAATTGTGAAATCGCAAAAGAGGCTTGGGATATCTTACAAACTATTCACGAGGGCACTCCTTCTGTTAAACGCTCAAAACTTCAAAGGCTCACGTCTAGTTTCAAAAACCTTTTAATGAAAGATAGTGAGACCTTTGATGAATTTTATGCGAAGTTGAGTGACATTGTTAATTCCAGTTTCAATTTAGGTGAAAAAATACCAGAATCCAAAGTTGTGGAAAAAATTTTGAGATCCTTGGCCGATCAGTTCCAACCAAAAGTTACGGCTATTGAGGAGGCTCAAGATGTTGACAACCTCAAGTTGGATCACTTGGTTGGAAATCTCCAAACTTATGAGGCACATAGGAGTTTCAAAAAGAAACAAAAAGATATTGCTTTTAGTAGTGCTCATAGAGTTGGAGAGGACTTTGATGAAGATTGTGAGATAGATTCCAAGATTACGCCTGCTTTTGTTAAACAATTTAAAATCTTTTTTGAAAAAGAATCCTAATCTTTTAGAATCTACTCATACTCATAAATCTAAAGGCAAAGATAAACTCAAAATTAATTCTATAGCCAAGAAGAAGAAGAAAGCCCTCGCCATCACTTGGGATGATGAATCAGAATCTGATGAAGATGAAAGTGACAATGAAGATCAAGGTGAAGAGGGTCATAAACAATTCCTTGCTTTCATGGCGGCTTCTGAAACTGAAGGACGAACAGAGTATCTGAAGAGGCCGGTTAAGAATGCCACTGATGATGAATCCTCGGAGAGTGAAGATGAAGAACTTCAGCAAGCATATCAAAAGTTGTATAAGGAATCTCTTAACTTATCCAAATTGAATGACAAACTCACTACGAAACTCAAAGCATGTGAAAGTGAGAATGTCAAATTAAAGAAAGAGATTTCTGAGATTAGGAATGATGCTCTTAAGATAGCTAATGATCAACAAGCTCTTTGTGCAAAACTCTTGACTTGTGAGACAGAGAGGAATGAGCTACAACAAATCTATGCAACATATGAAGAAAAAATTGAAACTCTTGAGATGTCTCAAGTTGCTTTGGAAGAACTAATGATCAAGAAAGAGAAGGAACTCAAGTGTGCTATGGCTACCATTGGTCTTTGGAACAGAGGATCAAAGACTTTGGACAATATCATTGGGTCTCAACAAATTTGTTCTGACGAGAGTGGCATTGACTTGGGTGGTAAGAAAGAACAAAAACAGAGTGCTTCCACATCCCATGATACAAGAACTCAAGGAAAGGGAGAACAAAAAATTCAATATAAGGATGAACTTCTCAAACTTCCTAGAGTTGGTATGGTAAAAGAAAAGAAGGTACACCCTGTACACTTTGTTTTTATTTGTCATCATTGTGGCATGTATGGTCATATTCGCCCTTATTGTTATAAATTGCATGGGAGAGTGTATTTGCCTAGACCTAAAAATAGGAAGTTGGAAACCAAGTTGAGATGGGTTCCCATTGTAGGGGAAAGGAACCACAATGTTAAGACACCACCTAAGAATCGCAATTCTTACAACTTTGTTCATACTAAAGCGGTTTAGGTGAGAAAACTTGACTTGTGCTAATTTGTTTATTCTTTTTAGTTTTTTAGGTTTCTGTGTGTTTTTTTTTAGGTCATTTAATGTTTGCCTATTCGTTTTCTGTCTTGCTTTGTTTAGAAAAAGAAAAAGAAATTAAAAATTCAAAAAGATTTTCTTGTATGGTTTTGCAAGCTTGAAATTTTTGAGTAGTCCTTGGTGCATATTAGAATTGATAAGAATATCCATTACATGTTAATACGTGTGTGCTTTCTATGGTCATTACTCATTTTAGAGTGTGTGTTTTTTGATTAGTATGTCTCATTCTGTACACACTCTTGGATTAGCAAATATCAGAGTCTTCCGTCTTAGTGATAATTTTTTTTCTATGGACTTCTGGCATTGCATCTTTTGTTTTTCTAGAGGAATTGACCTATACTAGCATATCATGGGTGATGTTGAGTCTCTTAACCACTTTTCATCTTTTTGCATCTCCACGGCTCTCCCCCTCTATTCTTTGTAGTCCAGCCATGAGGAAAAGGCTACCTCAGAGTCACCAACCAGGCTATCTTTATTATATCCATGCTTCTCTGGTTCGATTTCCATACTCTTGAGCGTGTCAGCCGTCAATGAGTGTATAAAAGAAAAAGAAAAAGAAAAAGAAAAAATATGCAAAAGAAAGAAAGAAAAAAAGAAAAGATTCATTGATTGAGGGGGAGCCTCCGTTTTTACTCACCAAATACCCCTTGATTCCTAGTAGTTTGACTTTCTTTTGCTGTGCTTAGATTCTCTTACTGGAGGTCCAATTTTCAGATCACTACTAGGATTGAATCTAGTGTTTGTCGAACTCCAAGAGTCACACACACACTTTTCTCATGGGATCTATGCTTTTCACATAATGCATCACTTTCTTTTATGAGGAATTTTCTAGTGGTTGTGCACATTGTGTTTTCAAGTAATTGTGCTTCTTGGATAATCTTGTGTGTTCTAAGGTATAAATATGAGATTTCTTGCTTGCTCTACCATATATATATATATATATATATTTTTTTTTGTCATTTTCTTCTTGTTCATTGCTTTTAATGTGGGGGAGTTTGGTTTATCTTTACAAGAGTTTGTTAGCATGAACACTTTGTTTTGTTTGGTAAGGGAGATTGGTTATAGTTGTTTTGCATGTTGCTTTGTAATGTTTGCTAATTATTTCTTTCTTGCATGCTCTTGATATTTACATCATCATATCATTGCTTGTGTGGTTTATGATCTTGCTTTTGTTGTTTGAGCTTCCTTTGTCAATTCGTGACAAAAATGGGAGAGAAAGTTGTTTTTCATGTGTCTTAGGATTTCAAGTATTCATGTCATGTGTCAGGTGCATGATTCATACTACATGTTCTTAAAATCTCCAAGTCGCATCTATTCATGTTTTCCATTTCATGCTTCAAGACAATCTTTTCATATGTTTATTGCTTTTTCATATACTCTTGTGGGACTAATAGTTGTTTTGGAGATTGTGGCACTAATATGTTTTGCAGATCATGACCTTGAGAAAGAAATTGGCTTTTGTTGAAGTTGGCTTTTGTTGGCTGTAATGGGTTGAGGTGTTTAGGATTTTATTTGTTTAGGTGTGTTTTGTCACGGCATTGCCAAAGAGGGAGATTGTTAGGTTTTATTCTTGGCAATCCCGTTTGACAAAACTCTTTTTAGTTGTAATTTTATTCGCATTTTTATTTCAGTGAGGCTATGAGTTGTTAGATGCGAATCCAACCCGAATCGTGCATTGCAGAGAAGATTGTGGTGTTTAATTCTTTCAAGATTGCCACTTCGCTGATTATGACGGGGATCGAGCTGCCCGGTCAGCTCGCAGGGGTCGAGGGGGCAGCACGTCTTGGCGGGTCCGGGGCAGCGCCCCCGAAGCAAAATGCAAAAATGCATTCAAAGTTGCCTATCCGCTTGAGCGGACATTCCCCCGCTCAAGCGGAGAATGCTAAGTTCCAGAAGTTTAGTTCGCCTGCAAAAATACTGGATGTTGTTTTTTCCCGCTCGAGTGGAACTTTCCGCGCTCGAGCGTAGGTCCGCTCGAGCGAAGATCGCAGGACAGTTTTCTATAAATACGTGTTTCAGTCCAAATCTAGGATTACTTCTCCAGATCTTCTTCTTGGGTTTTAGGGTTTATATCTGGGGATATTTTGCTAGTTTTCTTTGATGTTTTGATTGAGTATTCAACTCATGGTTTAAAGAGTATACATCAAAGGATTATTTGTTTGTTCTACACAAAAGAAAGAGTTGTTCTTCGGTGGATTCTGAAGAATTCGAGCCTGAAGCTTTGGTGGATTCTAGAGTGGCTCATCGTCAAGATAATTCCGAGGTGAAGACGGGTTGGAAGAGGCACATAGGGGTTGGTTCAATTCGGGTGTGGATTCGCTAGGTAATTGAGAGTATACCTGTATAATTCCTTTGTATCTTCTTAGTGGATTGTTTTGTGGCAGTTGTCCGTGATTTTTTTATCACAATTAGAGGTGTCCAATTGTGATTTTTTCACGTAAAATCGTTGTGTCGATTTGTCTTGATTGTTTGATTGGGATTGTTATATACTGCTTAAAATTGATACATAATCACAAATCAACATTTAGGGAATTTCTAGATTTTTCAAGAATTACTGATAGCCTCTGGATTTCTAACAATTTCTTAGGCTCCTCATCTTCTGCCATTTCTTTGGTTAACCGGATGACCAGGAGGACAACTGGCAAGAAATTCGGCCGGTTCCATCCCCAACGTTCATGCACAGTAAATTGGTGAAAGCTGGCGCAGGTCCTCAGTTTGGTAAAAGATTTGGAGTGTTCTCAATTTGATATAAGTTTAATGAAACTATTAGAGATCAAAAAAATATACTTTTTTACCAAATTTAAATTTGATAATAAATTTAGTTAAACACTATTTGTTTTAGATTTTTTTTAATATATAAATTATGTTTTTTAATAATTTTTTATAAAAATAATTTAACAATCTTATCACTAACCATAATGTATGAGAGAAGTTGAAAATGGTACTGCAGTAACTATGCACGAGTTGTATCTATAATTATTTGTATAAGGATATTTTAAATGCTGATTAGAGGATTTTGACTAAATCAATAAATGTAGGTATGTGGAAAGACATGTGGATTGAAAAAAGTTAATAAATGTTAATTAGAAAATTTTGACCAAATCAATAAATGCTGAGGTTTTTTTTTTAAAAGAAATTTTTTTAAAAATTCAGATTGAGATATTGGAACTCCCAAAGGATTTGGGGGTTAGAAACCCTTTTTTTCCTTAATATATATACTAGCCTATCACCCGTGCTATGCACCGGATAATTATAGATATTTATATTTGTTTTAGATTTTTTTTAATATATAAATTATGTTTTTTAAAATTTTTTATAAAAATAATTTAACAATCTTATCATTGAAGCATGCAAGAATGGTGTTTGAGATGGATGGAGAGGAGAGAAATGCTGCGTGTTGGAATGCCATGCTCATGGGTTACATACAGCACGGATGTTGCATTGAGGCCATCAAGATTGTTTACGCAATGAAGTCATCTGGCTTGCAACCTCAGGAATCATTGCTCAATGAAGTCAGGTGTACTTGCGGGAGTAGATTTCTTGAGAACTAGAAGGATGGAAATGTGTACATGAATTGATTAACGGCTCGTTACTTGCATATAGTTCTCATCTTTGTACATGAATTCCACAAAATGTGTAGATGGTAAAACTTTTTTCCTTGCTCATTACGCCAAAACAGAACATTAACGACAATTTTTTTAACGGCGGTAATGAAAATCGCCGTTAAAGGTACTATTAACGGCGGTAACGAAAACCGCCGTTAATACCGCCGATAATGTATCATTGACGGCGATTTCGTTACCGCCGTTAAAAAAACCGCCACTAAAGTGTCTTTAACGACGGTAATGAAACCCTCTATTAACGGCGGTAACGAAACCGCCACTAAAGCCCGCCTTTAACGGTGGTAACAAAACCGCCGTTATTGCCCAATCATTACTGTCGTTAATGACGGCGGTCTTTGCCGGTGGAGCTCTGGCGAAACTCCGGCGTGCTCCGGCGAGCTCCGGCGAAACCATCTACAATAAAGTAAAAGTAATGTTTAAATATTTATTAAGGGAATATATTTCATGAAGAGTGGCTATGGTAGAGTGGTTAGTGTGGGTGAATGAGAGGTCCTGGGTTCAAGACCTGAGGAGTGCAAGAAAAAAGAATTTGTTTTTGAAAAATTTGAACCTATTTACGGCGGTAAAAAATCGACTTTTAACGACGGTAATTTACCTTTTTACGACGGTTGTACTTTTTCCGACACGCGCATAAACGGCGGTAACGAAACCGCCGTTAATACCGCCGTTAAAAGCTTTAACGGCGGTTTTACAGCCTTTAACGGCGGTAAAAAACCGCCGCTAAAGCTCAATTTTGGCGTAGTGGCTCCTGCTCACACCGGGACAGACTTCAAGAAATCGGCACGCAAATATAGTGAAATTTTCATGCTCTGATTTCATAATTCGATTTATGGTCTGGACTTGGGAAACACTGATACATTACAATATTTGATTGTTTGGGTAAACGTGAAAATTATTCAGTAGTACCACTGGCGTGTGTGAAAGTACACAAATGTTCAGATCAGCTCCATCCATCCCGTGAATACTGCTCTTATTGCGGTGGAAGCACTTCCTGCACAAGATTATCCTTTATGCGATATATATAGCTGCTGGTGTGTATTTGCACTAGCTGTATTTGGGATTACATTTTCTCCCTACTTTAAAGAAATTATAATTCAACTCTTTGTAATTAAAATATTCATTCTCTAATAATATTTATCTCTTTTAACAAAAGCTATAATTTCAGGGTTGACAAATACTCGATCCTGCGGAGAGATTGTGAAGGAGTTGCCAATGCCAGTCTTTAGAAGTTGTCATGTTATATGCATTTGCGAGATCACATTGCTTTTAAGTCGGTACCATTTCATGTTATGCAAACTTAATAGAGTTGTCTATAGAATCTCTAATGTTTATACATTTTCTTTTGATAACCTGTGCATAAGAGGCGCATCAATTGGGAGCCAGTTGTTTCCCAGCATTTCATATGTATTTTTTTTAAAATAAAATTTAAGAGACATACATTTTATATTAACATGTATAAGAGACATACAAAACATAAGCCATGATGAATAATATTACATTTAGCTCAAAGTGATTATCAGAGAGGAAATGATACCCCAAATATTTGCTCAATCCTCAACCTTTGGTACAGACGGCTCGGAGAAAATGTGCCCTTTTTGGTATTGAATCTTGTCAAATGATGAGTCTCTCTCAATTAGCAGATCGGTCGGCTGTGAATCGTGAGGTACGATCACCATAGCTGCCTGTTTTTCCCTATAGGATGCCCAAGTGACCAAATAAAGCCCCGCCACAATAAAAAATCCCCCTATAATGCTGTTTCCACATGTAAATTAGACAAAGGGTGAGTTAGTCCAAAGTGACAGATTATTTCTTGACGATAGTTGCAACTATTTCATTGTAGAACATCGATGTGAGAAAATAAAATTTTCATTATAAATCCAAGCAAAGTAGACTGAAGAATTGCAGTGATGTAAATGGAGCCGAAGTTTTGAGAGCAAACCTTCCCAAATAAATGGGGCTTCCGAGGAAAATCCTTGAGAGGACGGCAGATGCAAAAGGTTGAAGTGGATTATAAAGAGCAACCAAAGCAGGTCCCAGGATCTTATTGGACCATGCCGAGAGTCCATAGTTAAAGGCAGATGCAACAATTCCCTAAAGAAAACACACGAACAATACTCTTTAAATCTTTTATCTAATATTTCCTTTCGACATGATTCAATGCTTAATCAACTGAAAATTATCTGAAACTGTTTAGTCCAGTAAAAATCGCAGGACAAAAAAGTCACTGAAAAATAAGGAAATACACACATCCACTGGCCAGAATCGGGTGGAATGAGAATCAAGTGCCCAACCCACACTTGTAACAACCACACATGCCCTAAGTATGGTTCTTCGAGTTTTGGCTGGCCTAAACATTAAACAGACAGAGCTTAGGCTCCGTTTGGTTATAAAGAAATAAATGATGGAAAATGAAAATGATAGAAGGTGAAGTTAAAAAAAAAATAAAAATAAAATATATTTTCTTGTATAAATTTGATTAAGATGAAAATTTTGCAAGAAAATAAGAATTCTAATCATAACAGAGTACTTTTATGACAAATTTAATTTTTCTTGTATTTTCATGTGCTTTTTGCTAAAAACTAGAAGCTTAATTACCATGCTATATGAGTTGTACATGAAAATTAACTTTATTGTAAGTCTCACATTTTCATGCTAAACAAACTCAGAAACATTTTATGTTTTTTCCATTCCCTTCACTTTCCACCATTTTCATCCTAACCAAACTGAGCCAAGAGAATTAGTTTGGCAGGTTTGCTATAGTTCAGTGTAGTTTCTTTCACTTGATTATATTGCTATTTTTCATAAATTGATCTCCAAAAAAATGATAAACAAACCACAACACAACCTCTCAGAGTTGGACAGAATCATAACCATAAAATAACCCAGAAATAAAATTGTTTAGCAAAACTGCTAACTGAAGGTAAACATAACATTTATCAGAAAGATACAGTCCTATCTAAAGAAAATGAAAGAAAGACAGAACAGAGAGAGAGATACTTACGGCATAGAGTACAGCTAAAATCTCAGACTGGGTCAAATTCCAGTCCGTTGACTCATTGGTCATAAACAATGCTGTCACTACCATAAGTACAGCACCAAAGAAGTATGAATATGCTGTCACTGATAGGCTCGCTGGATACTTTGCAAGAACCGGAGCCTGAAATTATTTGACAGCAATAGGTTAAACCCCACAATAATAAACCTCAGCTCCAAGCTAATCAATCCCACATATAACTACAACACTAGTCATCACTCCCCAAAATTCAAGAAGCAATTATAATTTCCCACATATAACTTTAACATATTCATTCATCATTCTCCAAACTTGAAGAAGCAAGTATGATTTCCCATGGAAAAAGAAGGTTCTTAATCACATGTACTAGCAATAATCACACAAATACAACACAATATCCAGATTATGGAAAATTTCAGTTGCAATAAATATTACAAGTTTGAGCCGTCTTTTGTTTAGAAAGCACAATTAAAGAAATGAAAACAATAAAGATGAATTTAAGATGCAAACAAAAATATTAAAATAAGGGTTCATAGATAAAACTGGAAAATAATAATTTGCTCGAACAAATGGAACCCCAGAGAAAGGTATTGAAAAGACATCTTATACGCATTTAAAAGAATTGTGCCAGCTGCATCTTCAGGTTCATGCAAATACTCGGGTGAGTGGACAAAAAGAAATTGAAAACCTCACACCAAAAACTAATGCCAAACAAACCAAATAGAAAAGCATTAGAAAGCTAACAAATTGGCAAAAAAATTGAAAGTGCAGTCAACATAATTGCAAGATAATTCTACCTATTTGTTTCTTATTTACATCAAGCTATAGCAGCCCATATCTACAACCATGAAACAGCAAGGAATTATTTATGAGCATATAAGACTTCATTTTGTTAGGAGAGATTCAATAGGTGCATGCCAGGTTTCAAAAGAGATTGCGGTCGCGGGGTGTAAAGGTCATAGTGTAACGATTGTGATAACTGAAACCGTGAATTTTTTAATTTTTTGCACAATTTGAAAAAAACTTATTGATACATACGTTTTTGTTTTTTTAAAATTACATTTATTAGGGTTTAAAATAAATTTTGATCAATTATTAGTTTTTAAGTATGATCCAATATATTTCATATTTTTAAATCACTATAAAAGAAACCTTTTATATTTTATTTCAATAGTTAATGACTTTAAGAATGATTAATTTTAAATGTCTATAAAATTATGTTTGACCAATACCTGAACTAACTAAATAAAAAAATATTTACAATTATTAAATGAAATGATTATTAAAAAAAATTGTGCCATGGACAAAAATTATTTTTGAGATAATATTTTTTTTAAAAGACATTTTTTTAGACAACACTATACAACTAACTAAATACAATTATTTACAATCAAGTATTAAATGAAATGATTATAAAAATTAGTGATTTTTTTTAAAGACATTTTTAGACAACACATTATGGTAACAAAATAAATTTACAATTAAACATTTAATTAAATGATTATAAAAATAAATACAACCACTGTTTATATTTTTTTTTATTTGAGAATTTTTTTTAAGGTCCCTAGCATTAAGATTTTATAGGATAAAAGACATGCAATATTTTCATAGTAATTGAGGTCCCTCAACATTTTTTCAGAGAAATTTTGATCTAGAGAACTTTCGAAAGAAATTTCTCCAGGTGCGTTTTGTGTGTTCATGTTTGGAATTTCTCTGGACATATCAGAATCTCCTTAGAATTTCTCTAAGTGTGTTTGTGTGTTCATGTTTAGAATTTCTTTGGGTATTTTCACTAAAATTTCCCCAGACACATCACAATCCCATAGTGTTTGAAAAAATTCACACACTGACCATAGCTAGAGAAAATTCATACAGCGACCACAGCCAAAGAAAATTTACAAAATTACAAACAGTGATCGTAATCAAAGAAAATTCACACAGTGATCACAGCTAGAGAAAATTCATACAGTCAAAGAAAATTCACAAAATTATAAATAATGGTCACAACTAGAGAAAATTCACACAGTTCCCACATCCAGAGAAAATTCACAAAATCTAGAGAAAATTTAATCTGATTCCTGAGCTGCCCTGTCAATAGAATCAACGTTGTCCATCTAGGCCACATCTCCATATTCCACATCGATGACGTCGGCAATTCCTCCAACAAACTCACCAGAGAAGTCGCCGCCTTTGCCCTTCTGGAACCACCGCTTTACGCAGTCCGACACCACGGTTGCCAGCGGCGTTGTGCGGTGGTTCTCCCTATCATTGTGCTGCTTCTGCTGCCATTCTTCTTCTTCTTCTTCTTCTTCTTCTTCCTCCAACCTCAATTCGCTACCAATTCTGCTGAGTTTAGTGCTTTTGGGACCTAACTATTGTTGTAGATTTAGCTGTTGCAGCTCTGCTTTGTATATATATATATTTGTTCTTGGTGGGTTTGAAAGATAATTTGATGAATATTTGATTTCATGATTCAAATTTTGAGGATTTATATAAGGTTTTTGGTGGAGGGAGATAAATTTTCTGATCAAGTTCTAAGAGAACGAGAGATTTGGTGTGAGAAGAGAGAGTGTGTTATATATGAGCGTGGGTGAGAGACCTTAGATTACAAAAAAAAATTATTGTAAACCTCTCCCATTACTAAAAGTTGAAGAGGGATTTTAAACTAATTTTCTCCTTTTTATTTTACATGCTAATGTAATGAAATAAAAATAAAAATCCATATAAGGTTTTTTTTCTTTGGGTTTGGATTACTTGAGTATTCGTTTTTTTTTTCTTTTTCTTTTTTTTGAAAAGGAAGCTATTTGGAATATTGTTGTATGAGAGGGTTCAAGAAAGGAGTTAGAAAATTCTAAGATCTTCGAAGATTCTTAAAGAACAACTTCGAATTCTCTAGAAGATGATGAGAGGCTTAGATTCTTCAATAGTCTCAACTTAAGAACACAAGAGTAAAGGAGATGATGGAGATAAGAGATTGGGTGAAGAAGAAGGCAAAATGGCTAGAGAGAGAATAATGGCAATGCTCTCCCACTTTCACTCTCAAGATTGATAATGGAGAAGGGAAATTAGTTCTTTCCCAAGAGTTAAAAATCTTCAAAATCCATCACTTGTAAAGCTATGGGTGGGTGCTATTTATAGGCACCTCATGATGTAGGATGGAGCTCATGTGCAAGGCACATGGGGAATATTCTCTCTAACCACCTTGTCCGAGGAGGTGACCTCTTCGAGGATGAGGAAAACCCCGAAGAAGAGATTAATCTCTTGGCGAACCCTTCTTCTTAGCCACATCTAACCAATGACCCCCAATCATCCCAAAAGGGTTAGGGGTAGTCCCAGAGGACATCCTGCCGCAAAATATTGCCGAGTCTCATGGACCCCCTGGGGTCATGCCACATCGACTCGGGTATAGGCTAGTTTAACCGAAGAGTGAATTTTTCTCCACTCACCGTCCTCGGGATCGGTTCCTTTGTTTGGACTCCATTACGCCCATGGTTGTGGTACGTAGATCCCGGAAAGCTCCGAGTACGCAAGTATTCTGCGACTCATTAACGGAGCGACTTCTGAATTGCGTCTGAATCCGTTCGAAGCCAAGTGCTTCGGACCTCTAGGTTCGTGGATCCGAACCCTTTTGAGTCCGAGTGCCTCAGATCTCTAGGCTTGCTCAATACCTTTTCGAGTCTGGGCCCGAGTAAGTCTCTAAGTTCGTGGATCCAAACCCTTTCGAGTCCGAGTGCCTCGGGTCTCTAGGCTTGCTCAATACCTTTTCGAGTCTGGACCCGAGTAAGTCTCTAAGTTCGTGGATTCGAACCTTTTCGAGGCTTAGAGCCATTCAGTCCGTTTGATGGCGATAAATCTGGCCCCACCAATCTTGGACTTGCGATAAATTCAGACCCACCAATTTTGGACTTGCGATAAATTCGAGCCCACCAACCTTAGACTATTGGGCCTAATTAATTTAGTGTGCTCAAATTAGCTCCTCTTACATTTGCCCCTTGCGTGTATGAGAAATTGTAGTTTTCTCAGACATGCATAATTTCACCTTGTCAGCCGTACTTCACATTACGTCTTCGGAAATATTTGGTCTTAACAGAGTCTATGAAAAAAGCTGATAGTTCACCATAATTTACAGATAAAATTGACAAGTAAAATAAATAAATAAATAAATATCTTCTTTTTTTTTAACTTTTTTTTTTTTTTTTTTTTTTTTTTTTAGGCTCATACACACTTTTTTGCCTTTTGATATCTATATTTTTATTTTTTAAAGAGAAACAAAACTTGAATTGTTTAATGCACCACCCACCAAACCTTGACATTTAATTAATATGGCACCTACTCAAAGAAAATAATGATAATAATTCTTTCCACTTCCAGAAACTAATAAAATCAAAAGCTTGACCATCCTTTCTTTTTTTTTTTTTTTTTTTTTTTTTTTGTATCCTTGCTTGAGGCCCACGCAGCTTTTCTTCACCACTTTGATTCCAATTTCTTTTCTCTTTTTTGGTCAAAAACAAAAGAATCCAAGAAGTTTAAGCCCCATATTTTCTCTCTCTAACATACTGAGAAGAAAACCCAACGCCTTCAACAAATGGCTGATTTGTTTATTATAAATAAAATACCAGTGCTCTGCTTTCTTTTCTGAGACCACCGCCTCCTCTTCTGTAAATCGAGAAAATAGAGACCACGACGAAACTTTCTTTCTTTTCTTCTTTCTAGAAGATTTGATAACCCTTCAACTTTTTGTAAATTCACTCGAGGTGCCATTTTTTCAGACACCCAGAACATGTTCTCTCTCTCTAGCAACGTAAACTCATTTTATGACAGCCAAACAAATCTTAGAAACCCGCTATAGAGAGAGAAAAAAAATGGATAAATTATCAATAGATCCTATTTTGGAGACTTATTACCCAATAGGTCCTATTTTGGAGATTTATTACCCATTAAGTCCTATTGATAAATTTATTAAGTGATAAAGATAAATTTATCAGTCTTTTATTTTTATGAATAAATTTATAGTGATAAATTTATCAGTTTCTTTGTTTTTATGAATAAATTTTTAGTGATAAATTTATCACTCTTTTATTTTTATAGTGTTAAATTTATTAATTAGAACCTATAGATAAATAAGTCTAGTTAATAGGACTAATTGATAACTATCCCAAAAAAATTTGAGAGAATACCCCAAACCACACCTTTCATTTTCTTGTTAGGCAACCTAACGAATCCATCAATATATGGATATATATATATAAATAGTACATTCTGAGAATATTCTAGCATCACGCCTCCTTTTGTTTTCTATTTAAAGACAGGTGTAAAACCCTAAATCTCATCCATTTTCTTTGCTCATAGTCGCTCCGAAAAATGCTTGGTACCTCTAATTTAGAGGTATCATTAGTGATGTGGCAGTGGGTTTCCACTGCCACAGCTAATAATGTGTTTTGATTTTTGATTTTTGATTTTTTTTTCTTTTTTCACTTCATTAGAAGTGGGTTTAGAGATGCCTTTTTAGAGATCTCTAACATTGTTGTAGCCGCTCCAGGTCTCTCTCTCTCTACAGGCACCAACCTTCCTCTTTCTTTATATATATATATTTTTGAAACCAGTGGCATACACTTTCTCTCACTAAACAAAGGGACCAAGCTTCTTCTCCTTTCTTATTTTATTTTTGAAACTCATTTTGGCTGGCGTCCGGATCCTCTAGGGTGATTCCCTACAGTGATCCTCTAGGGTGATAATTTAGGATGCGACACGTGTCCAATTAATGAAATCAATGGTTGAGATTTTTCCTCTCCAAAACGACGTCGTTTTGGTTTTGATTTTTTTTTTTTTTTTTTTTTTGCAGATCGGGAAGGAGGAAGAATGGGTTAGAGAGAGTCTCCTCCTTCTCTCTAGAACCAGACCCAGATCTCAAAAGCAGAAATCATGAAATTGATTCAATCTGATGGAGGAAGATCAAGATTTGTCCTTGGCTCATTGCTGTCCTTGTCCCTAGAAAATTGAGGTTTTCTGATCTGGGTTTTCTTGTTCTTGGCTCATTGCTTTTGTTTCTTGATTCAATCTGATGGAGGAAGATCAAGAACACAGGTTTGTTTGCAAGATTTGTCCTTGGGAGGTCACATGAGGGGTCACTTAGCCTCGATTTCAGCTAAAAAGTATGAAGATCATCAAAATTGTGAGAAGGTTTTGAGGGTTTCTGATTCAACTCAGAAGCTAAAAAAGCTCAAGAATGGCGATTTGGGTCTTGAAGGTGATTGTCATGGAAGCTATGGCCTGAGAGAGAACCCTAAGAAGACATGGAGGGTTTCAAACTGGGTTTTGGGGCAAGAAAGAGATCGGACGGCTCTGCTATTTTCCAAAAAAAAAATTCAGATTCTCAGTCCCAAACACTATCAACAATGGCGATCTCTGCAACTCCAAGATCAACGACCCATCTCTTTCTCCTCCTCCTCCTAACCCCCCTCTCTCTCTTCTCTTGAAGCCATTCTTGATCTGCAAAAAAAGCTTCAAAAAAACTGATTTTTTTTTTTTTGGAAAATTCTCACCAAAACGACGTCGTTTTGGTGAGGACAAAGCAGAGCCGTCCGATCTCCACTTTAGGAGATCACTCTAGAGAATTAACTCTAGAGGATCCGCTCGCTTTTGGCTGACTCTCTCAAAACCAAGACCAACCCAAACTTCATATTCTTTGAAGAAGCCCTATATTTATAATACCACAAAGCCATTTCGTTTGCTCACTGCTCGTTGGTGAAACTCCGAGCGCTGTCGTCATTGCCGAAGACCCACACCACTTTTTGAGGATAAAGACAAACAACCTTTTTCTTTCTCTTCTGGGTATGCTTTTCTCTCTTTGAAGTACTGACGAATCAACTCTTATTCTTTTCCAGGTTGCCCACTGTCGCAGATCCGATTGTTGCCGATGACACTATCCGAGCTACTGTTAGCACATTCCGACACTAGCTCTACTACACCCTCAGTATTTCACTCCAATCCAGCATCAATTTCTCAGAGCTCTGGACTCACCAGAGCTTAATCTTGCTTCCATAGTCGCCAAAGATCCATGCCGCTTGGCGCCGCTACTGCAGACGCCATGACCCAAGTTTCTGCTAGCTCACACCGTCACCAGCTCTAGTCCATCTACCTTGCCGCCACAACACCGACTTGCCATCACCTTGCCCCAGCTCCGACAGCCGTGCATATCGCGACCCAAGCCACTGCTCACCGTGGGTGCTTTACTTCGGCTCATCGACGCAGCTTCCCAGAGATCCAAATACTCCGGAGCAAGGTTCACCAACCAGCACCGACACTGACTTCTTTTGTGACGACACTGCTGCTTCCGACTTTTGAGAGCCATTGTGACGCCGACTCCTCTACCTCACCATCGGTGTTTTACTATTGTCGGCTTATCTCTGCTGCAATCTTTGCTACCTGCGTCGGCTATCGAGCGCCACCCACATGCGTTGCTACTTCCGTCCTTAACTGCCCAACACCGACCACGCATGCCGCCCACTCAACGTGGCGTGCGTGGTCTCGCCAAGCACCGTTCAGCTTGTTGTTGGTATTCTTTCTTAGCTTAACAATATTTATCGGAGCTCCGAACTCACGAATTTCGGCCCTGTTTTCATACCCATTGTAATCCATCGCCATTGGTTCCGGCTATGATTAATCAACGCCAACCACACCGCTGACTCAGCACGGCGTTGGTTTGCCTAGCTGCCCGCTGTTTCGTGCACCATTCTCGGCCTACACCGCCTTTGGTTTTCATCCTCTTCGTTACTTCTCTGAGTCTATGGGTAAGTATTATTATTATTTTTAAAAAAAAAAAAAATTTGGTGGAAGCCTTCTTTGTGGTAAATCCAATTTCAGGATCTCTACATCTGATATATATATTTTGTGAATCTTGATGTGTTGATTGCTGCTCATTGCTGAAGAAAATAAAACTTGAATAGCCCTCCGTTGATTTTTTCCTTGAAATAGAGGCAAGTCTTGAGGCATTTTTGTTGACTCAAAATCTGATGTTGCTAAAATCACAATATTGAATGTTTGAATATTGTAATTCCGGAATTTGAAACTTTACTGAGAAGCTTGGTTTGAATGTAGGCAAAATGACACTTTGCTCTGTTGAAAAGAAACGAACAAATGTGTTGTTGTCGTCGATGATACACACATTGATATTGCTATTTGTTGGACCCCTCCGATTGGATCTTGAACTCATGATGAAATGTAGCCCTGGAATTCATGTTTTGGAGCTTGACTTTGTGTTGATAAATATTGATATATATGGGGTATTAATGTTGCAAAGATTCATTGGTGTAGAGAGAGAAATAATTTGAATCTTTTGAGTTTTGTTGGTGCTGCTACTGAAAATTTTGTTAGGCTTGTCTTGAAATTTGTAGAGCAAAATACAATAAATGTTGTTGCAAGCGAAACCCAAGGGAGTGAGCCCCTCATATTGTATATAGGTGATGTTGTTGAATAATTAATTATTGTCTTGTTGATCTTGTAGATGCTCGGAAGATAAATAATTGATGCCCGATGCTGAGATTTTGTTTGAACATTGTTGCTTTATGTCGACTTGAGAGGAACCAGCCTGAAGAGACAAAATCTTGATTGTTGCATTTTTCATGAACTCGCTCAAAGGAACAAAATTGTTGTAGCTTAAATTGATCATTATTATTTGTTGATGTTGCCCCATTCTGATAATGCCTGAATCAGGATATGAAATTGATATTGCTTATCTCGTTTGTCGGCTTTGCTATTTCAGGCAAATGAATTCTTGATTGAAATCCACGACCTCGGGGCCCTTAGAACCCGCACTAATGAGAGCAAGGGTTGTTCCTCGAAAGTCCGAACAGAAGCAAGACTGTCCCTTGGGAGTCCGAAAGTAGCACACACCCTACTTTGGAAAGAAAGATTCCTTTGGAAGATAACCGAGTCTACCAAGCTTGCACCAACAGAAGTAAAGATTGTCTCTCAGAAGTCCGAGCAGAAGCAAGGCCGTCCTTCAGAAGTTCGAGCGGAAACAAGGCTGTCCCTCAGAAGTCCGAGCAGAAACAAGGCTGTCCTACAGAAGTTCGAGCGGAAACAAGGCTCTCCCTCAGAAGTCCGAGCAGAAACAAGGCTGTCCCTCGGAAGTCCGGGTGGATGCGCACTTCTACTTCGGTAGCTAATGGAAGCAAAGGCTATCCCTTGGGAGTTCGAGTAAGAGTCCACTCTACTTTGAAAAGAAAGATCCTCGGAGCTTGTATTGATGAAATCAAGGGCTGTTCTTCGGACCCGCACTAATGAGAGCAAGAGTTGTCCCTCGGAAGGCTCTCCATCAGAAGTCTGAACAGAAATAAGGCTGTCTCTCGGAAGTCTGAGTAGATGCGCCCTTCTACTTCGGCAACTAATGGAAGCAGAGGCTATCCCTCGAAGCTCGCACTGACGGAAGCGAGATCTGTTCTTCGAAAGTTGAGGTGGAAAACACACTCTACTTCAGCAAGAAAGATCCTTGAGGCTCACGCTGATGGAAACAAGATTTGCTCTTCGAAAGTCAGAGTGGAAGCACACACTCTACTTCAACAAGAGAGATCCTCGAAGCTCGCCGAGTGGGAACACACACTCTGCTTCAACAAGAAAGATCCTCGTAGCTTGCACTGATAGAAGTAAGTGCTGTTCTTCAGAAGTTTGAATATAAGCAAAGGTTGTCCCTCGGAAGTTAGAACCTACATTAATGAGAGCAAGAGATGTCCCTCGGAAGTCCGAACAGAAGCAAGGCGACAGAAGTTCGAATAGTAGCACACACACCCTACTTCGGCAGGAAAGATCAATTATGGCAGGAAATTGAGTCTACCAAGCCCTCACTAACAGAAGTAAAGATCGTTCCCTAGAAATCCGAGTGAAGGCAAAGCTGTTCCTCGAAAATCCAAGTGGATGTACATTCAATTCTTCGGCAATTCAATGGAACCAAATGCTATTCCTCGAAGCTCGCACTGACAGAAGCGAGGTCTGCTCTTCGAAAGTCTGAGTAGGAGCACACACTCTATTTCAGCAAGAAAAATCTTCGAAGCTCGCATTGATGGAAGCAAGGATTGTCCTTCGGAAGTCTGAATGAAAACAAGAGATGTCTCTCGAAAGTCTAAATGTATGTATACTCTCTTCTTCGGTAATCAATGGAAGGTTGTCCCTCGAAAGTCCGAGTAGGAGTATACTCTACTTCAACAAGAAAGATCCTTGAAGCTTGAACTGACAGAAGTAAGGGCTATTCTTCGGAAGTCGAAGTGGGAACACACACTCTGCTTCAATAAGAAAGACCCTATTTTTCGGAAGTCCGAGTGGGAGCACACACTCTACTTCAGCAAGAAAGACCCTCAAAGCTTGCATTGATGGAAGCCATGGCTGCTCTTCGGAGGTCCGAGTGGAAGTACACTTCTACTGTGTCAAGAAAACTCCTTTCAGGTTGGTAACTGAGTCTACTATTCTTTTTTCTTCTTTGAGGGGCAACAAAAATTGAAAACTGTTTCAAGCAACATAACACAATGAAGATATACAATGTAGAGAAAATAATTTCTAATAGAGATACATAATATGGAGGAAATAAATTTCTTCATAACATAAGAAAGATAGAACTTCATGGACAATCCAGTAAATGCAAACTGTAAATGCCATAGATAGACTTTTTCTGTGGAATGTTGACATTTGCCCCTAGAGTTGCGAGGTCATTTGGAAAGCTTTCACCAGCTGCTCGGGTTATGGCCGTCATATACCATCATAGACATGTCTTCTAAAATATCCTGGGGCTCCTGTTCTTTGAACTCTAGCTCATCTGCTTCTACTTTCTTTCTAAAGATCTTCTTAAGTGTCCGGCACTTTTCTGTAGGATGTCCTAGTGATCGGTGGAAAACACAATAATTAGGACCCTCACGATCCTTCTTCGGCAAAAGCTCTTCGACATGAGGCAACTTCAGTTCCCCGTCTGCCACCCATTCTTTAACTAAGGCCTTCACCTCCTCAACACTACATGGAAAAGGAGTGTCATCTTCGCAGTATTTCCTCTTCTGACATCTGAATTCCTCCCCCTGCGACTTTCGGGTAGAAGGCGCGGAAGCCGTAGTGACAGAACCTCCTCGGGATGACTTGAAGCTGGTTTTATAACTAGTCTTGAACCCGATTTCCTGAGACTGAGGTATGTTGATGTTCCGAGATTCTTCAATTAGTGCCGAGAAGGTGGGTAGCTTGTGATTAACAAGAAGCATCTTGTACCCATTCAATGCCCCTTCAACATAGAATTGGACCAAGTAGCTTTCCTCCACAGCCTCATGACAGTCCACGGCTTTGTCTTTGAACCTCTTCACATATTCGAGAATGTCTTCACCCTCCTGCTGCTTTTCCTTACACAAGGTAAGTGTGGTCACTTTCTCGGCCACTTGAAAGAATTTGGCGTGGAATTTGTTGACCATCTCCTCCCAACTTCAAACAGAGTTTGGGGCCAAGTTAACGTACCAACTATATGCTCGATCGGTGAGGGACTTGGAGAATTCTCTCAGTCGGAGGACATGATTTGAACCATGAATCCCCAAAGTCTCGATGAACCGAACAACATGTTCTCGAGCATTTCCTTGCTTGCCATTGAATTTGATGAACTTCGGCACTATGTACCCCTTCGGGTATGGATAACTCAACATCTCGATAGGGTATGGTGGCTTGACATCCGGATCAGGCAAAGAGGGTAAAGTTTTCTTGCTCTGTTCTAGCTCGAACATGGCTTGCACATCTACAAGGGTGAGAAATTGTTGAGGGAGAGAACTTGATGGTGGTATTCCCGGAACCTAACTTGTAGACCCAAAGACTGAGCTTGGAGCAACTTGGCCAATTGGGTGTTGAGAATTCACCATCGGTGAAGACACATGATGATATTGGCCATCGGCACCTATGGACACGCCATTTGGTGATGGGACGTTGCATTGGGTCCCATAAAGTCTGTTGTACGCCACGGCTATATCGGGTTGGGCTTGTAAACTTGGCGTCGGAGCCAAAGGAGACCCACTTGGTACACGAGTAGAATTTACAATCGTTGGAACAAAATTAGGCATAGATGGAACACCATTTGTAGAGAAATCTCTGTAGGCCTTCTTTGAACTTCCACATTCACCGGAACATCATTCATCGCGCCAGAAACTCCTCCAACCACCGATGGACCATGGCTCGATCCTCCAAGTGCGTGATTTTGCACTCCATGGGCCACAGGTTGGCCATGACTTGTTCCTCCTAGCACTTGATTTTGCACACCATTTTGTACAATTTCAGGGAGAATTTGGGGTAGATCTTGATGGTTTTGGCCATTCCCAACATTACCATGAAGTTGTTGATGCTTACTGTCGTCGATTTGACCTCCATCTGTTGCCGGTGGTGCGAAATGTGAATCCATCACCAACATAGTATGGATGAGATTTTGAAGGGTCGTGAGAATCTCTTGTTGAGTGTATTGGAGTCCTTGAATGGCTTCTAGGATGAGATGTGAGCCTTGAACTTAAGTCCTTTCATCACCAACATTGGAAGAGCCTTGTTGATGAGTCTCATTATCTGCAATTTTTGTCGGTGTTGTATGAGTTCCAGATCTCGTTGAAACCATTAATCAATCCGCCTCCCCAGTGAAGTCGCCAAATGTATGAGAGGGTTCAAGAAAGGAGTTGGAAAATTCGAAGATCTTCAAAGATCCTTTTAAGAACAACTTCGAATTCTCTAGAAGATGATGAGAGGCTTAGATTCTTCAATAGTCTCAACTTAAGAACACAAGAGTAAATGATATGATAGAGATAAGAGATTGGGTGAAGAAGAAGGCAAAATGGCTAGAGAGAGAATAATGGCAATGCTCTCCCACTTGCACTCTCAAGGTTGATAATGGAGAAGGGAAATTAGTTCTTTCCCAAGAGTTAAAAATCTCAAAAATCCATCCCTTGTAAAGCTATGGGTGGGTGTTATTTATAGGCACCTCATGATGTAGGATGCAGCCCATATGCAAGGCACATGGGGAATATTCTCTCTAACCACCTTGTCCGATGAGGTGCCCTCTCCGAGGATGAGGAAAACCCCGAAGAAGAGATTAACCTCTCGGCGAACCCTTCTTCTTAGCCACACCTAACTAATGATCCTCAATCATCCCAAAAGGGTCAGGGGTAGTCCCAGAAGACGTCCTGCCGCAAAATATTGCCGAGTCTCATGGACCCCCTGGGGTCGTGCCACCTCGACCCGGGTATAGGCTAGTTTAACCGAAGAGTGAATTTATCTCCACTCACCGTCCTCGGAATCGGGTCCTTTGTTCGGATTCCATTACGCCCATGGTTCTGGTATGTAGATCCTGGAAAGTTCCGAGCCCGCAAGTGTTCTGGGACTCATTAACGGAGCGATTTCTGGATTGCGTCTGAATCCGTTCGAAGCACTAGGTTCGTGGATCCGAACCCTTTCGAGTCCGAGTGCCTCGGATCTCTAGGCTTGCTCAATACCTTTTCGAGTCCGGGCCCGAGTAAGTTTCTAAGTTCGTGGATCCAAACCCTTTCGAGTCCGAGTGCCTCGGGTCTCTAGGCTTGCTCAATACCTTTTCGAGTCCGGGCCCGAGTAAGTCTCTAAGTTCGTGGATCCGAACCTTTTCGAGGCTTAGAGCCATTCAGTCCATTTGATGGCGATAAATCCGGGCCCACCAATCTTGGACTTGCAATAAATTCAAGCCCACCAATCTTGGATTTGCGATAAATTTGAGCCCACCAACCTTGGACTATTGGGCCTAATTAATTTTTTGGCTCAAATTAGCTCCTCTTACAATTGTAATGATGTGTAACAGGCCGTTACGGTACCGTTACGGCCGTTGCGTAACACCAAAACGGCCCTTACACATGTAAATTTCTGTCACATCGCAAAAGCGAGTGTAATGGGTAGCGCTTACCATTGCAACCGTTACGTAACGGCCGCAACCGTTACGTAACATCATTTTTTGAAACCTTGGGCATATGCTTAAAAAAAGACAAGTGAAGATGAAAGAGGACAGGTAAATCAGCCAGGAGAGAAGGTTGGAGTTGGACAATATTGCCTTCATGAGATATGAAATTGGAGACAGATTTCCAGAGCACTGTGGGCAATATTGCCAATGTCGCCTTTAGAATATTTTATTGTTCAAATATTCTTGCTTTTGTTTTATGGGTGTTGCCTACTTGGAACCTTCTTTAATCTAAATTTGGATTTGAAAAGGAGTGTGTTATTCAAAGGTGGCATAAACATCAAGCAAAATGGAAGGAGCTCATTGAAGTCGACCAGAGTGCTAGTTTTTTCAAGGACACTCCTTTTTCGACTCATCTACTACATGATTGACCACACTAAAAATTTTATTGCAAGATGAACCCACATTGTTTCTCATGTTAGAAGTTGTATGCAACAATGGCATATTCAACAATGAGTCTACCTAGAGCTTTTTCAAATTATATGAAATTTCGTATCCATTTTTACTTTACCTTACCATTTTCATCAATTTAATATAACAGACACTCAAAATCTACAAAATGAGATAAATTATCAAATACCTGAATGGCTATATATGCCGCCGCGCACAGTTCCCTATTAAGCACAACACACCTAGGTGCCACTGATCAAGCCCAAACTTCAAAAAACTAGGCATAAACCATACAGCTGGTTCAGGTTGACCCTTGTTAATTATTTCACTATGTGCTGCAAATTCTGACTCCGTGTACCCAATCAAGGATGGACCTCGAAACAAAACCATCAATAAGGCACCAAAAACACAAATGAGTGTACCTCCAACCTTTGCCTGACCTTCAGTTCTGAGCAAATTCACTGTTTCTGTACTGCATGAACAAGATTTGCAAATCATATTGAAGAAGCAATAGCAATGTAAGAAATTAGTTAACAAAAATATACATACCATATAGACGAATATGTGCATATATGTGTGTGTATATATATAGAGAGATAGAAGCGAGGACCACATAATTCAGGCAAGACTAGGAAGTGATCAAACTAACCCCATCATAACAGCCAATATGAACGTAAAGACGGGCATAGCAGGTTGTATGGCTGCAGCATACGTTGGATTTGTGTAACTAAGACCGAGAAGAAACAATAGCTGGTTGCCGAATATCCTATTTCAATATTAAAAAGTGAGACATAACCACGCAGATTGATTAGTATTATGTTAATTCTATCAGACCCTTAATATATAGTATCTAGCAAACTCTACCTAAGAAGTTCAGGAGATTTTTTTAACTTACCCAGTTAATCCAAGAAAGAAGAATGACATGAGGAGTTCTTTAGTCATAGGTGGTCTAACTCTTCTGCAAGCATGAAACAAGAAACTGTTGAACAAGCTGTACTGTATATATTTATTCATTAAATATAATATAAAAGAACAAATAAGTTGTTGGGTTCATCTCTACAACTGAATATACAGACGGACAAAGAACTGCAGTATATAGCTGGTATCCACAAATGTTGGTTAAGCAGCTATATTGATTGGAGTAACGCTGTAGCTTGGAAACAAATAAAAAACATGAACCCAATTCACCTCTGCATGTCTGTTTGTCAATCGGATTAAGATAAATGGCAAGCAGAATAGTACTGAAAACTGAACTACAAACAAAGAATTCCCTCAGAAATTTTAGATTCAAGTGTGTTGAAGTTTGTGACCTGGACAATCCAACATGATATAGTGTAGACAATAGATTCTGTGTTCGAACATCATCACCTATCTAATAACTAAAATAGGCACATGTCATGAAAGATTTATGATCATTGGATTACACTTAAAATAAAGCAACACACATTAATCAAGGTAATTCAAGAGTCATAAATATTTCATGATCATTTCATAAAATTTTTTTCATGATCCCTAACATTTCTCGAGAATAAAAGGAGAAACACTATTTATCATTGATTTTGTTTCGACACTTAAATTCATATACGTGTAGTACACGTTTTGGTGAACTATTTTGGAATTGAAAATATAACTAATGAAATTATCTCTCTCTACTAGCTTAAGCTATGAGTTGGCGGTTAACAATGGGGGATTCAGCATTAAAATTTACAAGGAAATGAAATCTCAACAATCAAATTTCTTAATCAGAACATCACCAATAAGCTATGAATCTAAATCCATTCAAAAATCCTTTTAGTAGCCACACCTAGGGTATGGTGAGGGGGAGGTCCAATGTTCGAGCTGATGGAGTAGAGTACTAATGCTATCTTTGCCCCCCCCCAAAAAAAAAAAAAGTCCATTCACAAGTCCAAAGAACGCCTGAATTTGTACTTGTTCCACAAAATACTGTTTCATAGGTTTATGCAAAGGATACTGAGAGTGAGAGATAGAGAGAGAGAGGGAATGACTTTTCGCAGAGGTAGGTGATGGGAGCGAGGATGGCAAGGGCGAGGAGATCGCGAAAGACACAGAAGACAAGCTGGTCGACACCGGCATTGAGAGCGACTTTGGTGATCACATGGTACCCTCCGTAGCCCAGCTGCACCACCACCATTGCCGCATGCGCCTTCCATGCTTCTCCTCCTCCGACATCCCTTGCTGCCATCATTTCATCCACCGATAATTCACACTTCTCTTTCTCTATCTATCTCTATATCTATATCTAAATCTGTATATATGCATACAAAAAGAAGTGATTAAAAGCAATCATAATTTTCTATTTTGGTCTTGAAACGGGTCCCCACCCCAGACTTGGAATTCTAGACGGCTCTTTCAATTTATTATGAGTCGTGCTACAGCCTCGAGGAGAGAATCTGCCTCGAATTTGTTCAATCGGTTGTTCAGTCGGTCGTCCAACAAAGAGGATGACAATCACAGTCGACAATGTGACAATCGTGGTAGACAAATGCTTCCTCCGGTCATCGGGTGGTTGTTCGGCCGGTCAACCGATGACCATAAATTCGCGCCATTTGCGCCTGAAGCTCTCAGCATTAGTGATTTAGAGTTATTATTTCTTTGTTTAATGTGTTTTTGGTTTGGGGTGCATTTTGATCTTGGATTTTAGAGAGAAGCATAAAACTAAAAAATACATGTTAGTTATGCCCATACAATTGGAATTCACATATAATCTTAGTTTCTGTTATTAGTGTTGCTCTTATTAAATATGCTTTGATTGAGCTTATTTCCTCAAATATTTTTAAAAATTATTTTTTCTTCTGCTTTTAATTTGGATAACTCACACTCAGGTCCTTTAAGATTAAAAAAAATATATTTAGTCCCTCAATTTTAACATAATATGTAATTTGTATTGTTAAGTCAAATTATTAAGAACTTATTTTTTATTTTTTGCTAAGATGTGATTTTTTATTCAAAAAATACAATATATGAAATTAGAAAAAGGGAATCATAATTTGACCTAGAATCCAGATCTATGGCGTAGGTTTTATCTTTTTTGTTGTGAAGCCATTTCACAAATAAATCATGACCTTTGATTCAAAATTCTAAATAAATTCTGGTAATTTTTTATTTTTTATTTTTTTTTTCTGGTTTGGTAGATAAGCTCAATCAATATTAACAGTATAAATCATGAGAACTACTTTAACACGTATGTAATACTTGTAGACGAAATTCATATAACTGAAATGTTAAGACTGATATGGTGTAAAATTAGGGGTGTAATTTGGACAGGCTCAATTCGAGCAATCCAAATCCAGTTCGAATTTTTTTAGAGTTTGGATAAGATATTTTCAAATTCAGTATGGGTTTAGCTAAAAATTCAGGAACCTGAATTAAATTTGGATAGATTTGGACAAAAACATCAAATAATCCGAGCAACTCGAAATCCGAATCGTACCATATATAGATATATAAAAATATTAAATATATATAAATTATTAGTCATTACATGATATTAAAATAATTTAGATTATTAAATCATATTGAATATATATTATATATATAAATAATACAAAATCTTACTTTTTTTTATTCTCACTCATAAATTGTAGAGCCTATTATGGTGGTATCTCTTTTATATTATATAAATTATTTGTTTTGATATTATTAATAATTTTTTTAAAAAAATGTAAATAAAGTCAAATTTTAATAATTTAATAATGTAGCTACCAAAAAAATTTTTGAAATTCATTTACAATTCGGATAATTAAGGCAATTCGGGTTTAACTTGGGTCGGGCTTAGACAAGTAACCTTGGGCTACAATTCGAGCCTGGGTAGATTTCAATACAACTTAAGACTAAATTTGGACAACCTCCTATCTTAACCCAACTCGCCCGAGTTGCACCCTATGTAAAATACAGATATTTAAGGACTAAAAACACATTTAAAGCAAAGAATGCTGCGCAATCTTTAAAAAATAATAAATAAATCTTTAATAAATCGTTCAAAAAATCTTTAAAAAATAATAAATAATAATTGTAACAGTATACTGTTGTTAAAATAAATAAAAAAACCGTAGCAGTGGCCTAGTGGAGTCATTATGGCATTGTGTCATATGGTGGGAGGGTGGGTCTGATAATCATACTTACATTTGTAGTGGGTCTAGATGTGAGTTTCTCATTTTTATTTTTTAATGTAATTTTAATTATTTGATTATACTTTGAGATACAGGGATTTTAAGATTTTTGTACAATTCATAATTAAAAGTATATTAAAAAATAGAGAAAAGAATTTGGAAATTGAGAAGGGGTCAATTACACTTTAATTCCCTATACTATACTAAAGGCGTTTTTGTTAGTTTGTTTATATTTGTCTCAAATCTATATTTGATTCTGTAAAAATCATTTGTGTTTATGGTAAAATTGTTTGAGTTGAGCTTATTAGCATTCAAGTTGTTCAAAATTTAGAGTCAGATTAAAGCAAAACCTAGCGAGGGAGGGATATGGAAGCTTCTATCTAGAGATTCTCGACGCTCTCCAATGACTTTTTGATATATTTTTAGCGAGTTTCAAAAATACTTTCATAATATAGATCTGGATTTTTTATATGTAAGAAGAGGGGTTTGAGAGTTTCTCTTCAATTCTGATAAAGCGTATTTTTCCCTTTATATAATTCATAGATTTTTAGATCTTTGACATCCATGATGATCCCTTTTTTTTGCTTAACCCTTTTCCTTAACCGTTGTGGATGTTCTTGAGCTCTGGTCATCGGCGTTCGCAATAACAGCAACAAAAACGATGGAGTTTGAGCAACAACGACAATAAAGACGATGGCGATGACATGTATGAATTTTAGCTTGACGCACATCTTATTTCTCCAAATCACACTTACAAGAAAATTGATGATTTTTCCAAATCGTGACTATATTTTTACCCCTTTTTATAATTTGTGCATAATTTATTTGTTTGGACTTTTTAAGTTTTTTTTTTTTTTTTTCTTTGTTTTGTATTTTGCTTATTTTCTTTTAATAAAAATTGCATTATCATTTTTCTCAAAAAAAAAGGAGAGAGAAGGGGAGGGGGACTGACCTTTCGCGAAAAAAGGTGAGAGGAGAGAGAATAGAAAAAGCAAGGATATCGCGGTAGGAGCAGAAGACTAATCGATTGACACCAACGTTGAGAGCTACTTTTGTGACCACATTGTATCCTGCTATTGAAAACTGTACTATTCCCATTGCTGCGTTTGCTTTCCATATTCCTCCTCCGCCATTGCCTCCACTTCCACAACTCTCCGGCGCCGCCATCACATGGTGGTTTACACACCCCTTTATTTCTCTCTCACTCTAGTATGTGCAACTACTCTCTATATTTGCATAAATTAAGTTGAGCCATGATGCAAGGGATGATGAATTTGGTTGTTTAGGGTCTGTTTAGTAACGTTTACGTTTTCAGTTTATATTTACAAAAATTTTATAAACTAATTTTTGTTTATTTTTAGAAAAACATAAACTACAAACGCGTTTGGTAATTGACAAAATGTTTAAAAAATTTTAAAAATATAAAAAAGAGTGAGAAATAGCAAGTTGTGGCAAGTGGCGGCGTAAGACGGTGGTGGAAAGTGGTGACGGTAAGTGGTGGGTGGTGGCGGGTGGGCGGCGGCGGCGGGTGGTGGGTGGTGGTGGCAGGTGGGCGGCGGTGGCGGCGGCGGGTGGTGGGTGGTGGTGGTGGCAGGTGGGTGACAGATGGCAGGTGGTGGTGGTGAGTGGCAGGGTGACGGTGGCGGGTGGTGGGTGATAGCGAGTAGGTGGTGATGGTGGTGGTGGGTGGTGACGGTGGCGGGTAGGTGACGGGTGGTGATGATGGGTGGATGGGTGACGGTGGGGGGTGGTGGGTGGTAGCAAGTGGGTGGTGGTGGTGGTAGTGGTGGTGGGTGGTGGTGGTGGTGGTGGTGGTAGTGGTAGTGGCAGTGGGTGGTGGTGGTAGTGGCGGGTGGTGGTGGTGGCAAGTAGGTAGCAGATGGCGGGTGGTGGTGGTGGTGGGTGGGTAGGTGGGTAACGGTAACGGTGACGGGTAGTGGGTGATAGTGAGTGGGTGGTAGTGGTGGTGGTGGTGGTAGAGGGTGGTGGGTGGTGGCGGCGGGTGGGTGACAGGTGGGTGGTGGTGGTGGTGGTGGTGGGTGGCTGGTGGTGGCTAGTGGTGGATGGTGGTGGCATGTCGGTGGTGAGTGGTGGTGGCAGGTAGGTGGCGGGTGGTGGTGGTGGTGGCGGTGGCAGGCGGTGGATGGTAGTGGCGGGTGGTGGGTGGTGGCCGATAGATGGCAAGTGGATAGTGGTGGTGGTGGTGGTGGCGAGGGGTGGGTGGTGGCTGGTGGATAGCTGGTGGGTGGTGGTGGCAGGTGGGTGGTGAGCAGGCCCGGCCCTGAGGGAAGGCCCAAGAGGCCTGTGCCTTGGGCCCCCAGATTTGGGCTAAAAATAGGGCCCCAAAATTTGATTTTTTGTTTTAGATATAAAAAAAAAAATCCACATGTTATAAGCCCAATTGAATATATGTCCAAAAAAAAAAAATATTTATCATAATAGAGGCCCAATAATCATAATAGAGGCCCATAACAAAATTAATTGACTACATTAATCATTAATAAACATGGCCCAGCCCAACCAAGATACCCACTTC
Source organism: Camellia oleifera (assembly GCA_022316695.1). Lineage (NCBI taxonomy): Eukaryota > Viridiplantae > Streptophyta > Magnoliopsida > Ericales > Theaceae > Camellia > Camellia oleifera. The sequence continues at coordinate 111,118,402 of CM039318.1, forward strand.
CTCAATTGAAAATGACGAATTAATTGACTACATTAATCACTAATAAGCAAGCACTAGCAGAGTCTTTACACACTTCCTTACAAATTGAAAATTGAGAAGAACGAACCAGAGGAAGTTCATAGTACAGAGGAAGAATCAGATATACCCACCCAACGGTGAGTCTCTCTCTCTCTCTCTCTATATATATAATATATCACATTAAATAGAGGAAGTTTTTGCCCTAATTTGTTGCCCTAATTTTTCCCTAATTTTCCTCTTAATTTCTTGCCCTATAATTTTATTTTTGTTGTGTTCTAATTCATGTTTGGTTGATGAAGATTTTTCTTGCCCTATATCACATTTATTTTTGTTGCCCTAGATTTTTTATGAAAGTCTATAATTTTTGTTGTGTTCTAATTCTGAAAATATATTATTTGCACAGATCAGTGATTGTGAATTTGTGTGGATAAATTCGATTATGCAAGTTTCATTAGTGATTTTGCAGCTCAAAATGTGAGAAGAGTCATGTTTATGTGATAGTTGGTTCAATTGTAAACTGGATATTGCTAAACTATAAAGCAACAAAATCAGATTTTTAGTTTTTTTAGTATTTGTAATGACTGCTTTTTATCTTAATATATGAAAGTAAATTTTTATTTATAATTTTAATGATTATATGTGCAAATAATTTTTTATCCATTTATCCATCAACTTTTTTTTTTTTTTTTTTCAATGTAAAAAAGGCCCCATTTCCGAAAGTCGCCTTGGGCCCCCTAAATCTCAGGGCCGACCCTGGTGGTGAGTTGTGGTGGCAGGTGGTGGTGGGGGTTGGTGGCAGAAGACGGTGGTAGAAAATGGTAGCAGGTGGTGGCTAGTGTTGGGTGATAAAAAAAAAATTGAAAACTCAAAATAGAAACACATTTTTTAAGTTTATATTTTTTGGCCAAATTTATAAACTGAGACCACTGATTTATAAATTAAAAATTTACCAAATAAGTTTTTATTTGAGTTTTTAAAATTTTTGTAAATATAAATAGGAAACTGAAAACGTAAGTGTTACTAAACGACACCTTAATATTTTAAAATTGAAATTTATTGAGATTTTAATGAAAAATAATATTGTATTATTGGATACCGACTTCCATGTGGATGTTTAACATTTTATTATTTGGTAGCCTTTTACATCCGGCAATGGAAAAAAAATAATGACTTGAACCTCTCTTTTTTTTTTTCACTGGCCACTTTTTCTTTTTTTCATTTTTTTTTTTTTTTTTTTTTTTCACCACTTGTTATATGTATGTAAAGATGATGAGGTGGTGATTGGAGGGGTCTCAATAAAAAATAAAAAAAAATAAAAAAAAATAAAAAAAAGTGAATCAAAAGCTGTGAAGGTCGGATATAGGAGAGATTGTGTGCATTTGCTTGGTAGGTAAAGAATATTTTATATTCAAAAATAAAAAACAAATGGAGAGTTAAAAATAATAAAGTGATGGATTAGATTATACAAGTCTTGTCAAACTAATCTACTTTTTTGATATTGCAGATAGAAAACAGAGGGAGGAACCCTTTTTTTTTTGTTTGTTTGTTTCTAAGGAACCGCAATTGGTAGCTTGAAATGTATGGCTCGAGTTTGGCTCGATTTTTTTTTTTTTTGTTCCTTCTTCTGTTACAGGTCGTCGAAGATGAAGGGTGAAGAAGAAGAGAAGGAGAAGAGAGGGAGGAGGAGGAGGAGGAGGAGGACTGGATGGGGCATATTCACAGGGGGAGGAGGAGGCGGAGGCGAGGCGGAGGCGGGGCAGAGGAAGAAGGAAGGAGGAGGAGGAGGCTGCTGCGACGATCGGAGCTGGGCGACGGGCTGGGAGATCGGCGACGACGGGCTGGGCGACGACCGGCGCTGGGCCGATCTCCTCCTTCTTCCTCTCTTCTCTCCCTCCTTCTCCTTCTCCTTCTCCTTCTCCTCTCTTCTCTCCCTCTCGAGCCAAAGTCGAGCCTTGTTTTCGAGCTACCAGGAATTTCTCGTTTCTAAGAGGGTGATTTTGTAATTTTGAGTTTTGATATGACTAATACTATTTCAAATTCTAAAATATCATTATTGCATGATATATTTGTTTAGTAAGAAAAATAAAAACAGTAGCGCTACGTAGCTCGAAACTCGTGGTTTGAGTGTGGCTCGATACCAAAACGACGTCGTTTTGGTGTTGATTTTTTTTTTATTTTTCCGTGTTTTTGTTACAGAACGAAGAAGAAAAAGAAGGGAGAAGAAGAGAAGGGAGGAGGAGGAGGAGGAGGAGGAGGAAGGAGGGGAGGGGAGGGGGTCATAAAAATCGGCTAGAGGAGGAGGCGGGGCTGCGACTGCGACTACGACGATCGGCGAGGCGGTGGCGGTGGCGGTGGTGCGACAAGGCGAGGCGACGGCGGTGGTGCTGCACGCTCCTCCCTCCCTTCTCTTTCTTCTCTCCCTCTTTCGAGCCAATTCGAGCCCTTTGGTGTCGAGCTACGGCTCATTTTCCAAATAAAAAATTTATAAGATTTATTAATTTGTACAAGTGGGCTTTGGCCTATTGGCTTGCTCTCTAACCAGCCGAACCTAATTTTCTCAAGGCTTAAGGATTGTCCATGTTTGATTTGATTATCTAAAAAATTAAAAATTAGTTTTGTGAAAGAAATTTTAAAAAAATACCTATCATTTTTATATAATTTTATCTTATGAGAGACCGAAAATAATTTTTAAAAATTTTACATTATATTTTTTATATTTATTTTTATCAAACTAATTTTCATCCTTTCAAAAAAAAAAAAAAATTATGAATTTTTTTTGTAGAAACGTAAACATTTTGGCGTATAGAACCAAACTCGATTAGTTTTTTCTTGAAGTGTTTAATTTTTATGCTGGACTTGAAATTTAGGTTTCTAAATTCTAGCACACCTCGCCCATATATAATTTTTAATATTATTTATATACATATATATATATGAAACATAAAATTTTGGCCTTTTGAACCAAAATGGATTTTTTTTTTTTTTTTTTTTTTTTTTTTTTTTTTTTTTTTTTTGGAGTTGTTTAATTTTTAGGCCGCACTTGAAATTTAGATTTCTAAATTCTAGCCCACCTCACCCATATATAATTTTTGATATTATTTATATATATAAAATTCTGAAACAAAAATTTTGGAAGCAAGATTAGTTTTTTTTTTTTTTTTTTGGAGTTGTTTAATTTTTAGGCTGCACCTAGAATTTTGGTTTCTAAATTCTAGCCCACCGTGCCCATATATAATTTTTAATATTATTTATATATATAAATATATATATATACACTCTTTCACTTATTCTTGTTTTTCATTTTTAAAAGGGTTGTATATAAAATTAAGTGCAATAAAAAAAATACAATTAATTTAATCTTAACATGTGACTTAATGACACACACTTATAACAAGACCTTTTATCATTTCATAGTTGTTTGATGTAAAATTTCATGTATATACTGTGTTGTATGTATCTTTATATTATTATGAATGTAAAAAGCATTGAATTTTTTTTAAAATTTCCAACATTTTTTTTTATGCGTTAACTGATTTTTTAAATCAAAATTTTCTTAAACTAGTTCTCTAAATTATTCAAGACTGTGTTTGGTTAATAAATTTAGAGAGAGATTTGAAAAAGGAAAAGAAAAGAAAAAAATACATATGAAATGTAGGTGAAACATAGTCATATTAGATTTGCATTTTACCTTCTTTTTTAAAAAAAAAAATTTCTTTTCAAATCACTTTTTAAATTCATGAACCATTCATAGCTGCCTAAGGCTATATTTGGTTCATAAATTTGAAAAAAGAATTGAAAGAGAAAGAGAAAGAGAAAGAGAAAAATAAAAATAAATATGAACGAAATATAACTTTATATCGACCAGGTGTAATTTTGTAAAGTTCACAAAATTGGGAATTACATTTTCGTTTAGAAATGAGTTTGGTATAATAATATAAGCCCAATGTTGAGGTTAGGCTTTGTAGATATGAAGTCCCCGAAAAATTGCAAAGCCCAGCATGAGCTTTATTATAAGATGCGGCTAAAACAATGGGGCATCGTTTGGGACGAAGGATTGGGTTGGATTTGGAGTTATTTTAATCACAATAAGATAAAATAAATTTTTTCATTTAATAAGACAAAATAATACATTTAACCTATAATCATTACATTATTTCTCTTACAAAAGTCAAAAAAGCGAAAAAAAATCATTCCCAAATGAGACAACTAGACTTTTTAGCCCAATACCAAAATAGTAAAGTTAAAAAGTTAAAAAGCAAACCTACTTTCCAAACGAATCGTAGGGCTATTTGTTTGAATTGGATATATGATGTAACTCACTGTTTTAGTTTAGAAGTTAAAAAATTACTTAAAAAAAATTAAAAAATCAATAATCTATGTGGATGTTTAAGAAGTGGGTTTTTATGTAAATTTTTTTAGTTGTAAGATATTATTTGAGAAATTTTTTTTTGTGTTTGGGAAGATAGTTAATTTTTTTTGTGGTTGAATGTGATGTTTGTGAGAGAAAAAGTGAAATGATTATGGGGTTTGATGTGATATTTTGTTTAAATTTATTTATTTTTAATTTTTTTACCAATTTGTCTTTTAGTGAAAAAAAAAAGCCCCAAAAACCAAGTTCCCAAAGAGCACCTATATCAAAAAATTAAACATTTTCTTTTTCTCTACTTTTTGTATTTTTTTTTATATAAAAAATCAAAAAGTTATTTCAAATATATTAATTTCTTTACCTTATATTTTAATTAAAAATTATTAAAATAATTTATTCCATGCGAAGCTTAAGAGATTGAGGTGTTGCTTGTCATAACTTTAAAAAGTTAAAAGTCAAAAAATTATTATTCTATTTAAGTCACATTATCTTATTTAAGTCATATCACATTTCTATCACATCACTTTAAATTCAATTCATACTCAAATTATATTTTATAAAAAAATAAAAAATACACTTAGATCCTTCCAAACAACGAAAGATGAAACGGTAATGCTACGTCGCTCGAAAAAAGTCCCTCCGAATCCCCCTAATCCCAGAAATGACGTCGTTTCTGCATTTTTTTTTTTCCTGGTTCAATCAGAAACGAGGGAGAAGAAGAAAGAAGAAGGAGAAGAGAAGAGAAGAGAAGAGAAGGAAGGAGGAGGAGGAGGAGGATGAAGGACTGGAGGGGGCCATAACCACGGGGAGGAGGAAGCGGAGGCGAAGGCGGAGGTGAGGCAGAGGCGGGGGCTGCCGGAGACGACGATCGGGCAGAGGCGGGGGCTACCGGACACGACGATCGGACAGATGACGACGATCGAGCTCCTCCTTTTCCCTCTCTTCTCTTCTCTTTCTCTCTCTCTCTCTTCTAAAATTAGGGGGATTCGGGGGAGGAAATTAGGAAGACAAATCATTAATCAAAGATGAAAATTCAACACTATTTCCAACGCCACAGAGTCCAGACCCTATCGTTTTGGTCTGGGTTAGTGGAAGAATATTCAACATCACAAAAATTCAAATCCCATGTCTTCGGTCTAATCCTGCACACATTTTACCTACTATTCTCTTTTTATTTTTAAACAAGTAAAAAACAACTCATATCTATCAATTGATAATAATCAAACTAACTGGGATTCAATTTTGTTAAGCTTACACACAAAGTCCCGTTTATTTGGAGTTATAGGAAGGAAATTAGATTTGATAATAAAGAGGGGATTGAGAATGGAGTGTTTATTTTCAGAGATGGGAGGGGATTAGTAATCCCTTAGTATTAGTAAGGAGAAGGAAGGGGAATTGGTAAGGAATAGGTAGAGATGGTATTAGAAAAATAGTGAGGGGATTAAAAAAAATTATTTTTTTATTTTTATATATTGAAATTTTTTTTAAAATATTAATATTTAATTTTTTATATTTTTTTATTTGTTTTATTATTTTATATAAAAATAATTTAACAATTCTTCACTATTAATCCTCTCACTAACAATTCTTTCATTATGAATCCCCTCCATTCTATCTATGAAAACAAACGAAGCCCAACCTCTGACCAAAAAAACATAGAGCTTTTAATTAGCCACTTCACAAGTAGGGAAGTCTTCTTGCTCCTCATAAAAACAACTCCGATTCGTAGCTCGAATTCGGAGAAGAAGAAGAAGAGAAAAGGAAGGAGGAGGAAGAAGGAGAACTGAAGGGGAAGGGGCCATCAAAATCGGGCTGAAGGAGGCGGGGCCAGAGGCGGGGTTGTGCAGGGCTGCGACAAGCTGCGGCGGGGCTGCGACGATCGGAATTGCTGCTGCAATCGGCAGCGGTGGAGGCACATGAGGGGTCCTTCTCTCCTCTCCTCTCTCTTTCTTCCTCTCTTATCCTCTTCCCCTCTGTTCTTCTCCTGTGTTCAACGAAGAAGAAGAAGAAAAGAAAGAAAGAAAGAAAAAAAAGAGAAAGAGAAAGAAAAGGAAGAGAAGAACAAAAAAAAAAAAAAAAAAAAAAGATCGTTTTGCTATTCAAGCCAAAATCGGGCCATTCTTTTCGAGGTACAGTCATTTTTCCCATAAAAATAGAGAGTCCGAAGAACGCCTTATATATATATATATGCAGATAAGATATTGCTGAAAGATGATTGGTCCTTTAAACTCAGATTGTTTTGTTTGTGTATGAAAGACCACCTAATCACATTCACATATATATATATATTTTAATCCCAAAAAACTGCTTAATTTAAAGGAGTCTGGTCTGTTCTGTTTAACTGTTGTTATGTTCTTAACAAATATTAATTACGAAGTGAGATTTTGGTTTTGATTTATTTCCAACTATTTGATCACATATCGAGAAATTAACATGTTTTAGGGGAAAATTAGCAGAAGAAAACGAATCGAAAAGCATTGAGAGAGAGAGAGAGAGAGAGGGAGGGAGAGGGAGAGGGAGAGGGAGAGGGGCTGACCTTTCGCAAAAAAAGGCAAGAGGAGAGAGAATAGAGAGGGCAAGGATGCAACGGAAGACGCAGAAGACGAATTGATTGACGCCAACGTTGAGAGCTACTTTGGTAATGACATGGTATCCTCCATAGGAGACCTGTACCATTGCCATTGCTATGTGTGCTTTCCATTTTTCTCCTCCTCCATTAATCTCCGTCGCCGCCATCACGCTGCTTCTATCCACCTCTCTCTCTCTCTCTCTCTCTCTCTCTCTATGTTTGTAAAGTCTAAAACTGAGTGATGATGCAAGGGATGATGAATTGATTTGGTTATGATAAGTGAGGCTGCTCTTATCCAGAAGTTATTGGTTGGTGTTACACACTATTCTAATTCGTGGAGAGAGTTGGATTTATGATTTTTTTTTTTGGTTGGATAATTAAAGAATATGAGGGTATATGAAAATTTGTAATTCGTCTGAGTTATGACTATGTAATGCCCTAAAATAAATTAATGATTTTTTGCTTTTATCATTCATTTTAGAAAAAATTGCATATAAATGAATTAGGGTTATTTTGGAAAGATAGTTATAATTAATTTTTTGGTTAAAAGTTTATTATAAATTGATTATAATCAATTTTTTGTGAAAGAGAGTTATAATCTGGGAAGTGAATTATAACCCACTTCTCAAAGACCATTTAGCGGCAAAAAAATTATGGTGTAAATGCATTCATATAGTCGGTACAATTCTTTTTGTGTCACAATTGTATCAAAAAATATTTTTATTTGTAGTATAACTATTTTGTGACTATCTTATCCATTTGTAATTTTCTCATCACTTTAATAGTTTTTTTGGTTTTTTTTTTGGTATTTAAGGGTTATTTGGGATGTTCTAAATAAGTGTACTTTTTGATTTTTTGGACTAAAAAGTTAAGAAAAAAATATGGTTGTTTGGGTTAATTTTTTGATTTTTTTTGAAAAAATGTGTATTAAAAAATTGTATAAATTAATGTGTAAGGAAAAATTAGAATTGAGAGTTGTGCAACAGTACTTTTTGACTTTTGGTGAATAGTGATAATTTTTTAACTTTTTGAGTAACTTTTTGACTTTTTTTCAACTTGCCAAACTTGACCTTAATGTCATATTCAATCTTTCATCAAAATGTTTCATCTTTAAATTTGATAAAAAAAATTGGTGAAAACGGTACTTCAACCGTTTCATCACATTGACATCAAATGAAATTTCATCAAATCAAGAGAGCTTTTATTTTTTATTTTTTCAAATTTTGCAAGTGTCGATTAGTGGATGACCAGCTAAACTATCGGCTAGACAATTTTCGTGTCAACCGAGTTTTGGAATGAATTAGAAATTTTGTAAAAAAATTTAATAAAAAATTACTCTGGGCCATGATGACTGACAGAATTGATGAAAACTTACTCTTTATCGTTAGAGTGCATCATATCAAATCAAACTTTTATCAAATTTGATGAAGCAATGAAGATGCTCTAACAAGTCACTATTAAATTTACGGGGTTTGAAGTCTAATGGATTGTTTGGAAAATGCTAGATTATTATACTTTTTGTTTTCTTACGAAAAAACATTAAATATGAATTGTGTTTGAAATGATATGATAAAGATATGATATGATTCAAATAAAATGATTATAGTTCAAATAGAATAATATATTAAAATAACATGTTCTATTTTAACGCATGCTAAACAAAACTTAAATAGTCATGAAAAAGGTACCAGAGTGCTAATGTGAGATTTTGAATTCAAATTTTTTGACATACTAATGCTAAATTTCTATTAAATTATTTTTTTTGTGGGCGGATAAGTTTATCTCAAATCTCTACTTATAAAATTAAGGAGAAATGAAGAGAAGTTATCAAATATATATATACATATAATATTTGGCTCATTTGAATGAAATAGTTCATATTTTAACATGTAGTTCAAAAGCTATTCATTACTATTTCGTCACTTGATAAAAAAAAAAAAGTGCTATGTTGTCACACATCGTTTTCGCGAGATGGGTCCCAAACTTTGCAAATGACGACAAATCTTACAATTTTAGTCGCATTAACTACTTATTATTAATTGACAAATGACAACCAAACAAACATATGTCCCAATCTAAATAAATAAATAAGCTTATGACATCATTTTTAATTTTTGTATAATTAAAATTTAAATATTTTAAAATTATTTGAAGAAAAAAAAAATACTCTAGAGGAACCCTGGTGTAGAGTGGATGGTAGCTTTGAGATTTGTAAAGTTTATTATTAATCCCATCTTGACAATTTAAATTATTTATTTTATTAAACTTTGTATATTAATTATTTATAAAATAATTAAATAAATTTAATATTTTTAACTATATAATTTCAATATATTTATTTTTTAAAAACAAACAAAAAAAACACAAATTTTAAAATAAATTATATAATTATAAATATTATATTAATTAATTTTTTTTTTTTTCCATAAAACACACAAAAATCTATGAAATAGGTAGTTTGAACCCCACACACAAACAGCACCTCTAGTGTAGAGGGTCCCGCCCTTAATTAATATCTTCTTCCTATGCATGTAGCAGTATTCTTACTAAAATAATACCAGACGAAAAAAATAATAAATAGACCAGGTCATATGATACGATAATATCAGGGAAAAAGCCTCCGACCCCCAGTTAGGAATGGCAAGGGGGCGGGGTGGGACGGGGCGGGGCGGGGCGGGGCCGGGGACCACCCTCCCCGTTCCCGATCCCCGATAATGAGAAATTTTTCGCCCCCGGCCCCGATCCCGACGGGGACCCTATCGGCGCCCCCGCCGCCGATCGGGGTTCGGGTTTCTCCGACCCCGAAAATTCCCGACCTGTTCAAAAAAATATTCAATGAATCTGTATCTATTGTATACATAAACATAAACAACATCATCATTTGAATAGATTAAAAAATCTGTTCTATTGAATAGATTTATATATACATATATATATATATATATGAATCTATCATCGATTCATCAACAGCAACTTTAAAAAAATAAAAAAATAAATAAAAAAAAATCTGAAAAGGCGAAGAAGAAGCGATCTGCAGATCTGTCATCATCTATCATCATCCACTTAAAAAAATAAAAAAATCTGCAGAGTGAGATTTGAGTCATGGCGATGGAGGCGGTGGTGGTGGACGATTGGCGATGTTGCGAAGAGGAAGCCATGGCGACGGAGGCGATGGTGGTGGACGATCGGCGGCAGATCTGTTCAGATCTCTGTTTCGATCTGAGTCATTGAGTGAGGGAGAGGGAGAGGGAGAGGAGAGTGAGATTTGAGTCATTGAGTGAGGGAGAGAGAGATGAGGGCCACGGTGAGAGAGAGAGAGACAGAGGTCAAAGAGGGAGAGAAAGTGAAAGCTAGAGAGTGATGCAAATCTGACTGAGAGAGAGACGAGAGACGAGAGTCACACGGCTCTGTGAGAGAGGGAGGAATGAAAGTGATTTAGGGTTTGGTTTATAAATTATATATATATAGGGGTAAAATCGTAACTTCACATTGGGGAATGGGGTCGAGGAACGAGGCCGGGGCCGGGTCGGGTACAGGGCTGGGACACTTATCCCCGTCCCCGGCCCGAAACTGTTCGGGGATTCAATTTTGAATACCATCCCCGTCCCCGCGGGGGTATTTTTCGGAGAAAACTCGCTTAAATCGAGGTCGGGATCGGGGATTCCCGTCAGGCCGGTTTTAAATTGCCATCCCTACCCCCAGTGGGGGTGCTGGAGGTGGTGCGTGTAAGGGGAAAAAAAAAATAGTTTTTTTTTTTTTGTGTATATTTTCAACGAATGAGAGTGCGGCACGTCACTGGAGGTCGGAAGCGTTTCTGAAACTTAATGATAAAAGCCAACGCCTCTTAAAGTCAGTGGATAACTTCAAAAAAATTCAAAAATAAAAAGTAGAGTATAAGCTTCATTTGGGAACATACTATTTTAGTAATTTTTTAATTTTTTATAAAAAATGAACAAAAAAATAAAGAAATGATGTGATAATTTTTAATAATTTTTTGACTTTTTGACTAAAATAATCACTCCCCAAACAAGGATCTATTAAAATAATTTCTACAATTTTAAGTACTAATTCCAATCTTAAATATTAAGGCCAAGTTTGGCATATCTGAAAAGAGACAAAAAACTAATGTCCTATTTAAGTCGTATCATCTTATTTAAATCACATCACCTCTCTACCACATCACTTCAAACCCAATCCATATTTCATAAAAAATCAAAAAATATACTTATTTAAAACATTCTAAACAACTCCTAAATATTAAAAATTAAAAATGGATAAGGATTGCCGGCTTGGAATTGGGGCCTAGCATAATACTTAAGGTCTCGTTTAACAATTCTGCAATTTTGTATAAAATTGAGAACAATAAAAATCGACAATTTTTAAAAATCTTTTAACGTGTGTCCATAATAGTGATGATCAAGAAATTTCGTTGAACTATTTTTTTTTTTTTGAGGAATATAAAACTTCATTCATTGAACTGATTATACTTGAATTGCAGCAGATTGTCCAACAATCTCAAAAGAATAATAGCAACAGAAACTCAGTTCCAAGAACTATGAACCAAAAAAATTTTAAAAAAAATAGAGACTTTTGTTAAATAATCCCCTGAAAATAACAGGAAACATTGTTTCAAATTCCTAAGATGGTCCTTATCTGATCAGGGGGATGCCTAGCCAAGGACTTGGGATCTGGGTACCGATTCTTTGGATCCATGATTGCCTTGTAAATAAGCTCGTATGCTTCAGCCAGTGATCTAGCCACTTGAATACAAGTTTCAGATCGTAACTTTGGTACCTGCATCTGCTCAAACTCTGGCAGAGAACTTTCGCTTCCTAAAATAAGTCCAAAGAACGCCTTCAAACACTCTGAAAGAGCGGTTGGAGACGTGTCCTCCATCTCAGCTAATAGGATTTCCTCGCTGTTCAATGAATTTTGGAAGTGAGACATCTTGTTTGACAAGCCACATCTTCTTAGAATGGTACCGACCTCTTTTTCCACAAGACTGTTCATGTGATTATCTATCATTGTTCCGAGCTTTTTCACATATTCAGATGCAACCTCGTGTCCTAATAATGGTTGCTGGATGGCGCACAAGCAGTTGATGAGGAAAATCTTGGAGGGTGTTTCACTAGTCTGCACGAACCCACAATATCTCAGGTTACAAGACTCCGAAGCAATAACAAAAAATACATGAGCAAAGTGCAAACTGTAGCAATATAACACATTGTCTATGGACATAATGAAATGCACAAAGAGGAATGGATCAAAGATTGATGGTCTAGATCACAATGATATCAAATCAATCAACTACACCAACATTTAAACCCACAAAGATCTTGAACTAGTTGAAATAACTTCTATCAATGTGTGGAAAGCATTAAATTCTAAACTAGCAAAGAAGAGAAGGAAAGAACAGAAAGTCTAGGGGGGATTAACTGTGAATTGTTTGGAATAATTCAGCACTACACATATTATATGGGAAAATCAAGATTTTCTGTCTCACAAAAATGAGTGATCTGCTCAATGTAAAAAAAGGGGGATAAATTGAGACAAAAAAAAGTCCAGAGAATTCAATAGAACACCTATGGTGGTGTTTGGGAAATCTTGAACTTGGGTTTTTTTGGATTTTTTTCACAAAAAGACAACTTTTTGCAAAACCAAAAAAAACACATCCAAACAAAATATCACATCCAACCCTATAATCATTTTGCTTTTTCTTTCACAAACATCACATCCAACCACAAAAAAACTCAACTATCTTCCCAAACACAAAAAAAAAATTTCTCCAATAATATCGTACAACTAAAAAAACCTACATAAAAACTCACTTTCCAAACACCCACATAGTTTGCAGACTGAAGTCTGATGCGCCACGTGTAATTGGAACCTACAGCTGTTTCTAGACCAGCAATCAGTTTGTCTAACTATTAACCATGTAATATAAATGTATAAACAACTTTCACGAGCAGCACAGCATAAAGTAAACGAAATTCCAGTACAAGCATTGAGAAATCTGAGATCTAACAAGGTGAGAATACAAGGCGTAAGCAAATACAAACCTGAGACGTAGCTGAAGTGTTGCTGTTTGCCAAAATTGCATCAACAGAATGATTTACTGAGTTGGCTTGGGTCAGAAGTAGTTCTATTTCTTCTAAAGGAATGAATAGCTCCTTTGGACTTGTGTGCTTCTGCTGCTTGTTCACATATCTGCAATAATTGGAAATATGCATAGATTACATATATAAATATATATAGAGAGAGAGAGAGAGAGAGCAATTGATGCAGTCAAGTTGATGTGAGACCCATGATAAGACGATAAATTGATCCACATTAACGTAAAGAAAATAATTTTAACATCAAATTGGTGGAATAGGATGAAGCTCTGTTTACCAAATTGATGAGAACACAGTAGGGGAGAGAGAGAGAGAGAGAGAGAAGAAACACCCAAGAGGCCACAGCCTTAAACACTCCCAATATTATTGAATCAAAACTGATTAATACTAATTTTCCAGTCCAAATTTTAAATGGTGAGTGATGAAGCACCACATTGAAGCATGAGAAGTTGCTATAATTAGATGATGAGTGAGCGAAGTGAAATTCAGATGTCTGAGCGTGAAAAGTGTAACTTACCCAAAAGTTAAACACTGTGGGTGTAAAATTTGCTTAAAATTAGAATGTAAAATTTTTGTATTTGTCTCAAAATTTTGCAGATATCTAGCACCTATGAACTTTGTATTTGTCTCAAAATGAAGCAACTAGGAGCAGGTCTGTCAATTATAAGGGAAAAAACATCATCAAATGTAAAGCATAAGACACCTGAATAATAGGATCTAGTAATGCAGATATCACCGGATCAAAGTCAGACTTCTTTCCTGAGGCAGGAACCATCATGCCATCATGCGTCTCAATTATCTCAAGCAATACTGATACTCCTTCCCTCACTGCAGGTGGTGGGGAAAGATCAACAGCAACAAGGGGTGGATACCGTAACAGCTTCTCTCCTCGAGTTTTCAGAATGTCAAAGAATGTTTTCTGAGAAGCATCTTTTAGTGCCCAAAGTGTGTTACAAAGGGCTGTTTCTCTCCCCAACAAATCTGATATCTGTAAGAGAATAAACTGTTAAACAAGCAAAGAAATACCCACAAGACAACTAATTCATCCAAAAGTGGATTATCATTCAACTCACAGTATAGCTGTAAAACTCCAGGGTATTACTAAGTTTGTATGAAATTATAATACTAGGTTGCGACTGCAAAACTTGTTCAACTCTAACTTTAAATGGCCGGCAAACTCCTTCAAAAATCCTGTCTAGAACAAACGTCAAGTCAGTCTCATTTTTCCCTATATCACTCTCTAAACCTTTGGAGGAGAATCGGCGTGCAGTCGGGCCAGTATCAACCACTGCATCTGGATCTAGCAATGCAAGGACAAGTTCTCTTTCAGATGCCAATGCCTGCAAGAAAAGCGACAGAATTATGCCATAAGGTAATTCTTACACAATAAAAACAGTTTCAGCTCTCAAAAGATTGAAAGTAGAAACAAGGGAAAAAAAATAAGGAATGTGTGCCACACCTGATGTAGCCACCCTAGCATGTCACCTACATAACGTAAGGGATCATGAGCATGTACTTCAATGGGTCTGGGCATTCCACCAGGTCCTCCACGGGTAAGAGCACTTATAAACCTCCTAAATAATGCATTATGCCTCATATTTGCCACCTGTATGATAACAATGGAAATGTGTATGTAAACTGCTAGGAAACTCGATGGGTTTTGTACAATTTTGAATGACTCGATATTTAAAGCTTTTATAATATAACTACCTCTTCTGCACAATACTTGAAAAGGACAGGCCTTTCTTTGAGGCAGCGCACTGCTGTTCTCAAAAGTTCACTGACTTCAGGATTATCAGTGTCACCCAGTCTCCTACATTCTGCCTGAACCCACCTAGATGAAGAGAGAAGAGCCTCAAAAATAATTTTTTTAAAAAAATATATGCAAGAGCCACAGAACTATAATAAACTAATTTCGAAAACTTAAAATGAGAATATCCACGCAAAAAAATTTCCTATTCAGTTTTTGATACATAGAAAAACCCTTGAAATTATGAAATCACCAAAATATTATTGCGTCATTGACTACTAATATTAAAGAGACAAAATTGAACGGACAGCATATGAACTCAAAAGAAACATAAAATAGGACTGAGTTAACTCAATAATTCGCAATCAATATAATTGACAAGTGACCCATTTTTCACATTTATAACTTAGAAAAGAAATGGAAATAGAAAGCCTGTATGTCTTAAGTTTTGAAGTCCCAAGTAGAAGAAAAAAAAAAAAAAAATTAAAGTTTCAACTTTCAAGGGTTTAGAGTTTCCATTTTTTTTTTTCCCCCCTGATGAATGCACTACAGACATGCACAGCACCATCAACCTTGCCCTGCTCAAACTATAGCAGTCAAGGGCTGGTTTTGTGCAGCTGTATTAACTTACGGCCTGACAATACTTGTGCCAACCAGCTCGGCCATCTGCAATTAAAATCCCAAAAGAAAAGAAGGATGTGTACCAATCCATACTTTCTTTTTAAAAATTTTAATCTTTGAGCCTCATTTTATTGACTTCAAACATGTGGCAAGGCCTTGTGTGTGTGTGTGTGTCCAAGCAATAGACACATACTTTGGCATGTGTTTGGAACTTGTGTAGTTTTCAACCAAAAAAAAAAAAAAAAAAGGGATAAAAAATGCACGTTTTATGTGTGTTGGTGTTTGAGACGAACGCAGCATCCTAGGAGGCACATCCGTGCTTCCTCCAGATAACCAATTATATTAAGAGGTGAAATATACTTCCTGCACCAAATGAGAGTAAGGAGATACATAATAAACAAATAGATAAAGTCTCTCAAGCGATTGAAACTATAGTTTAAGAGGCTATACAGATGTTTTCATAAAAAAAATAAAAAATAAAACTTCATACTTTAGGACAACACACTAGCAAGATAAACAATGAATATCAATGAAAAAAAGATGAAAACTGAGTAGTTTCCATTCATCTAAAGCTTCACCTGCACAGGCGCTCATAGGCTCCTTCTTGGTACACAGCCATCATATCCATGAGCTCCAAACCTGCACGCTGAAAAGGGTCCTTGGGTAAATTCCATGTATTATTATTTTTATTTTTCTATTTAGAAGGGGGAAAATAAAGAAAGACCTCCAACCAACAAAAGTAAAAGACCATCAACCAAAAGTAAACAGCTTCATAAACTGAGAATCTAAGCTCAGCTACCTAAAATATTGGTTAGCACTGACTGCTTGCAGAAAGTAGGCATCCAAAGGCAAGTCAAATGTGCTACTTCGCCCTCAGAGCTGAGATACAAGCAAAAACTAAAAGATTTGTAAGGTAAACTGGAGGCCTTCAAAAAGAAGCAATCTTTCAGCAACATAAAATTATCCACAACAATATTACTATAAAGTTAACTAAAAAAAAATCTATGAGCTTTCTCGTTTTTTAACTTGACATGGCATTTTCAGATGGTATATATAAACTTCCTCGCTAGTAGAACTCCAGAACTATGATTTCCCTGGGCCTAATCAAGATGGTAAGGTAAGTTTCTAATAATCTATTCAAATCAATAGAGAAAAGGGTTGTCCAATGGGAAGTCCTATCTGACATACACAGAAGGACATCAAAGTTTCATAGGAGAAATGGCATGTACAGTATTACAATACATAAAAATTATGTATTACCATATATACATACAACTCCGCGGGTCCCAAGCCTAGGGTTAAGAAGGAGGGTTATGTGTTAGGTAGTTGACAGCCAACACGTAAAAAAGCCGCTCGGACCCCTTATGACAATGAATCCTACTTTGAATTATTTAAATGCTAGGTCGTTCCCCTCAAGTGATGTGTTGCGCCTGCCTCTGGGTGTTTCGAAAAGTGAGCAAGAGGCATCGCATCGACGCCTAGGTGCGGTGAAAAATGGGCAAAGGTTCCCGCGTTTTTCTGGACGAACGCGGGTAAAGAAGCTAGTCCAAGGCTACAGGCTTAGGGTAGCCACTTGGAATATAGGAACCTTAACTGGTAAAACGATAGGAATTGGTAGTTGTTATGACTAGGATCGAAGCTCGAAGATCGAACAACAAGAGAGATCCAGTCGAAGATCCACGCCCAGACGACTCTCTCTCTTCCCTCGCGATCGATCGATCGATCGATCGCTTATTGCCTTCGCTTCTCTCCCTCTCTCTCTCTCGTCCCTGTCTCTGATTCACATCTATATTCGTATATATCTATATAATAACAATTACAAAATAATAACTATTATAAATCTTTATATATATATTTTTAACTATATTCGTATATATCTTTATTATAAATAATAACTATTACTATAATAACTATAATAACAATTATTATTATATACTATATAATAATTATTGTATAAAATATAATATATTTATAAATAATTATTATTATATATTATATAATAATTATTGTATAACATGTAATATATTTATAAGATAATATATACTTATATATATTAATAAAAATAAATAAACACATATATGAAAAATAATTATTTGTTATTTATATAATATAACTCATCTTAATAACTATATTTAAAAAATATATATATATATTTAACGTATTCCCGTACCCGTATCCAAATTTGGATACATATCCACATATCCTTAATTTTAATTTTGAAGTGTCCGACCCCTAGATACGCACCCGCACCCGATACTCGTACCCGCGTCCGTGTAACTTAGGTGGTAAGGATAAACACAGGAATGGGGTAGGAATCATAACTGCTTAAGAATGAACATTTTCGTTATTTAGGGTCAATTATCACAACAGCGGGGGAGATTGATGTAGATGTGACCCATAGGATCAAGGTGAGATAGTATAAGTGGGGAAGTGTGTCAAGGGTACTGTGCGATAAACGAATACCCACTAAACTAAAAGGTAAGTTCTATAAAACGGCTATTAGACCAGCGATGTTGTATGGAACGGAGTGTTGGGCAACCAAGAAACAAAATGTAGATAAGATGAGTGTGGCTGAGATGTGGATGCTAAGGTGGATGTGTGGCAAGACTAGACAAGATAGAATTAGGAATGAGTGTATTCGGGAATGGGTAGGAGTAGCACCGATAGAAAATAAGTTGAGAGAGCAATCGATTGAGATGGCTTGGTCACATTCGACGGAGACCAACAGAGACAGTAGTGCAGAGATGCGATACTGTAACAGGTAGATGAGAGTGTTAGGGGATGGGGTAGGCCTAGATTGACATTGGCTAGCGTTGTAAATAGATATATGGATCTACTTAATTTGACTAACGAAATAGCTTTTGATAGAGACGTGTGGAGAAGAATGATTCATGTAACCGACCCCATCTAATGGGACTTAAGGCTTGGTTGTTTTGTACCATATATACATACAGAGAGATAAATAAATATACACACATAGACAGAAACACACCTACATCTCATTCACACACACGACATAAGAAAAAGGTTAGCTGATTCATGTGTCTCAAATAATATTTCAACATTAAGTCCTGCAAACTCACATCTTTTCTTTTCTAACAAATTTTAGATTTTATTTTTGTCGTTTTCCCAACGAAAAAAATCAAAGCATCTGCAACTACCACTGTGTAACCGTTTTTAATATACTTGCCTCTTTTTGATGTTCAGCCACTGAACATCCAAAGCCTATAAAACTTACTTCAGCCCCATATCAGACATCCTCTTCATAATCACATTAAAATGATAAAAATTGAATTCTCACACATCTGCCATTATGGAAAAAATAACAGGATCAGAGTCAAATGAACTATACATGATCATCGATAATCATTACAAAACTCGATCTTAAATAACAATATGAAGTGCAGATACCAAGCTCTGCATTCCTGTATGCAATTGTATGGCATATTTCACGCTTGCTGCAAAGTGCAAGATCATGACTAGAGAAAGAGAGTTTACCTGATGATGAGTTCGAAGCAATACTTTGCAGTTGGCATGAATTTCTTGGACATGAGAAAGTGCCTTAAAAAAATTCTCATTCAGTTCTTCTTCCCTCAGTGCATTTATCTATACAAGGAACAGCCACTATCAATGGATACAGATAATAAACATAATGGATATATATTTCACAATGCCGGGAAGAGCAAAGCACAATATCTAATGATCAAATTTAATTTATACCTCTTCATTAGAAAGCTGATAATCACGAAGGAAGCATGAGACAATCTCCTGTCTTTGTGTAGTAATTTCAAGTTCCTGTTTGAGCCTTCCTGTGGTACTGATTATATCCCCAGTGGTAGCATTACAACTGTTCAAAGCCTTTGCAATCCTGGAGTTATACAAAGTTAAAGTTTCCAAATGCGGTCTTTTGATCAGCAAAAAAAGAAAATATTATTAAAGGAAAAAGAAAGAGTACAAAAATATATGAGGGCAACCCAAAGCAGAAGGAGAAAAATGAAAAAACCAAAATTACTTATCCCACATCAATGTTGTCAGTATCTTACGATTCACGATACGTATCTTACAATTTGATACCTTTCAAAAGGAAATCGATACTATCATCAATGCGTATCTTAAATTAAATGTATCTTACAATACATATACGATACGTGATGCGATATACGATGCATAATGCGATAGATATGTTGCATAAATACTTCAATTTTTTTAGCAAATTTGAAAAAAAAAACATATATTCAAATTATTTTAAATAAATTAATATTGTCAAAAATTTTCATTAACTTATTAAAAAAAAGCTATTTTGGTAGGAGAATGGTACTTTTTAGTTTATTTCTCGACCTTTTTGACATATCTATTGTATAGTATCAAGAATCTTGCATTACTAATTTAAGCCTTGTGAAATTGCTGCATGTATATATTTAATTTGAGAAACTTTACTTTTGCAATTGACAGAATTATACGTTGTTTAGTGTTTTATTCTCATTAGATATTTGTTTTTTCATAACTACATTTATTTTTTTACCTATTTCTAAAGGTATTAAAGTATCTTACGATACATGATATAGTATGACATGCGCTTTAGAAAAATTAAAAAACGATACGCGATTCATACCCCGATTTGACAACAATGTTGCACACAACTCTACTGTCTCTAGTAGTAAAAAACAAATGAATCCCCTTGAAAGGAGATGATATTGAAGCCCAAAAAGAAGACAAATAACAAATTCTATCTCACAAAGTTTCTAATTCTTCTAACTTCTCCTTGAAAATCCCAACATTTCTTTCCAACAAATCACTCAAAAAAATAGCACAAATTACACAAACCCAAACCACTTGAGCCTTCTTATTAAAATTTATATGGTCTAACATTTAAAAGCTCATTGAAGCAAGATTATGCACCTTACAAATTTATCAACTAGGTATCTCCCTTTCTAATCTAAATCTTCCCAAGAAAGAAGTAGGAAAATAAAAAAGGCGAGCTCCATAAAATGCTCTTACACTCCGTTTGGATGGGGTGATCCGGTGAGAAATGATAAGAAATGTTGAGAAAGATAACTCTCTTACTAAGCCTATTTCATTTCTCACCAAAAGTGACGAGATTTGGTAAGAAAACAACTAGATTGGTTGTAAAATATTTTTAATACCAAGATTGCTCCTTGACAAACAAAAGAAGAAAAAGAAATCTCATTTTTCTTTTCTTTTCTCACCCTACGATCCAAATGGAGTGTTATTGAATGTAATTCTTTTGATCGAGAATTTTTATTCTACCAAATAGCAAAGAGCCCCAGTGGCAGCAGCCATTGCAGTTATTATCATCAAGCTTTTCCAGGCTAAAATTTGGAAATGAAACAAATGGTGTACTAAAAACAAAATACAGGTTCAAACACATTAACATACAAATTTTATACTAATCAAAACAAGAAAAATCACAATAATTTGAGGAAGAAAAAAAAGAAGCAAGATCAACATCTTACTTGTCACAACATTCGGCCAGCGAATTAACCTCCTCCTCGACCCGATCCAAAGCCTAAAATCCAATTTTTACAAGAATTCCATTTGAGCGCAAATTCAAGAAAGAGAAAGAGAGATTTAGAGAGAGAGACCTGTTGGGCGGCATCGGAGGCGAGAAGGAACTCGAGGTTGATGGAGAGAGAGCGCTTCTCGATAGGTGGATCGGAGGATTGCGGCGGACCTGGGGGTTGTTGTCTGTGTAGAAGCTGGAAAGAGTGTTCAACGACGCAAGCAGATCCGGTGTGTCTGTCCTTGTCTCCAACACCTTCTTCAGCTTCCTTGACAGTCCCGGCGCTAGTGCACTCGTCGTCCCCATTTCCCTATATCTATATCTATATATTATGTATCTCTCTACACAGTAATGCACCTCAATTCTCTGGTTTTTCTTCTTCTTCTTCTTCGATCTGATGATTCTGATTCTGATTCTGATCTCGCTCTCTCTCTCTCTCTCGCTCTCTTCCTCGCTGAGTTTCTCGCTCGTTAGCGGTTCCAAGTCTGCAAAAAAGCAAACGAGTCAGCGGCCCAGTGGGCCTGTTTGGGCTGTCCGAATCCAGGACATCCATTTTCGGACAAATTGAGGTCCACTCTTCAGCATTAATTTTTTTTTGTACTTTAACAATTTTTAGGAGAAGTATTTTTATGGTCACAAAAATAGGGAAAAAGGTAAATTATGGGTTCGTTTGGTTTGTATTTGGGAAAAATTTTTGGAAAATTTTTTCTACAAATAAGTTTTTAAAAGTAATCAAACAAAACAAATTTTTTCAAAAAAATTCCTAAAACTTGTAAACCAAACAAGTTTTCCAAACAAATCTGTCTCACACACACATCAAATCAATCACTTTTTCTAAACAATTTTTCGTATTTTTTATCTCTAAAACACATCTCTCAAACACAAACCAAACATACCCATATTTTTCACTTTTCAATTTTAAGGATAGGTTTGACATTCCCTAAAAAAGTTAAAAAGTTACTATCATATTTAAATCACATCATTTTATTTAGGTCACATCACCTTTCTACCATATCACTTCAAACCCAACCCATATTTTATAAAAAGTCAAAAAGTACACTTATTTAGAATATCTCAAACAATCCCTAAATTTTACTTTAGTTTGTCACCTTAGAATGAGAAATCAAAAAAGAATGTGAAAGTTGGTTTTACCATAGTGGTCAATCCAAGTTGGACTCAATTTTTAAAATAAAATATTGCCCATAAAAAACTGTACAGCCAAAAATTGTTGGCCCAACCTGTCCTTATTGGGTCTCTATTAATATATCAAGCCTGCCTAATGGTCAAAAGCAAATATTCTAGGTGGATTAGATATTTTGGGCCTGCCCTACTATTTGTTTTCTATGGGTAAGCTCTATTGGCCTAAACCTTTGTCTTTTTAAGATGTCAAGTGTTCAAAACTTCTTCCACCCTCACATTACAAACTATAAAATATAAATATATTATATATAATAGACAATTTAAATAATTGTATAGTTTAATCAAGTTAGAAGTCTGGATGGCGGTGCGACTATGAAGGAAGGGGCTGAACCGAGCCATACTATGTTTCCCCCCCTTTCATATTGCCTACAATTGTTTTTTGATACTTTCTGGTCCGTTATATTTTTGCATGAGTCTGAAAACTATATAATGGTTGCTAATTTATAGCATCATGTGATCTTAAGAAATACTAAAATTTCCCTTATTTATTTGTTTTAATTGTCCTAACTATAATTGATATTTTAATGAAACATTTAATTAGAATGGCAACAGTTAGGGTATGCGTCACCCCACCTCACCTCACCTCACCCCATCTCATGTTAAGAGTCATTATTGACTTTTCTAAAATTATCTAAGCTATTAATTACATATGTTGAATAATCTAGAAGACTTCGGAAAGATCTAGAAGACTCTAGAAAGACCTAAAGAAATTCGGAAGATTCTAAAACATTGTAGAAGATTCCGAAAAGTTAAAGAAGCTTGTAGAAATCTAGAGAAATCTAAAAGGTTTTGGAAGGTTCTAGAATATTTTAGAAATATAGAAAGTATTATTATATACTAGAATAGTTTAGAGAGTTATAGAATATAAGAAAGTATAAGTATATATTAGGATCATTTTGATCCAAGGGCTATTAGGTGGATGACTATATAAAGGGAAGTAACTCATTTGGAAAGTACAAGACACAACAATCAAGAGTAGAGTCAAGTGTTTGAGTGTGAGTGATTCCAAGAATAAGGTGTCCTTGAGAGTCTTCTTGTATACTTGAATGGATCTTTGCATCTAAATAAAGATTCACTTTTGTATAGCCGTTATGTTCTAACTCAACACCCCACCCTCCCCTCATTTTTGCCGCTTCCACCCCCAACCAAATCCTCATGGAATTCTTCCCCACCCACCCAAACTCGTAAATATAACCCCACCACCGAACCTACCCGATCTTGTAACACAATAAGAAATTTAATAATAATATTAAATTTAATTGTTAAAACTAGAAAATGCTATTTATAATTAAAAATATATATTATGTATTGTACATATATTAAAATTATATTATTTATATAGCATAATAAAAAATCAATAGATATTATATATATTCTATAAAAATTTAATGATATGTTATACACATTTTACATATATATATATATGTAATATTATTATTATTTATTATTATATTTGTGAATCGGGTAGGATTCGGATGAAAAAATACTCTCCCCACTCTTGACCCAAACCAAATCAAATCAAAATTTTCAAAAGTTCCTTCAAATCTAACCTTATTCTATTCAATCACTCTCAAACCCATCCTATTAGGATTGAAAAAGTCGAGAGACCATGACATTTTGTCATCTGTAATATTGATCATTAGTTTTTATCATTGAAATATTCTCCATTTGATGTGACTTGTGGCGAGGGATATTAATTTATTTATTATATAAAAACATAGAGGGGTGAATCTTATTGACATTTGAATTTGTTAGTAGAAAAAAATGTATAGTAGTATTCTTTTAACATTTTAAAAATATTTGCTATGGCGATGGCCTTCCTTGCCTTTCTTGTGTCTGTCAATGCTTACCGACTTTTGAAATTTTAAACTTAAAATAAATATAAATCTTATTTTTCTATTATTAATTTTTAAAATATCAATATAAAATTGAGGAGCTCTAGTTTAGACTGATAACTATCAATATATTATTTTATTTTATTTTAATATAATTATTTTTCATATTCTAAAAAAAAATACCACTGAAACTTGTCCTACACATTGAATAAATTTTTAATGCATCAACAAATGTAGCACGACCATTTCAGCGAATCTGAGGCCCACCACTGAAACTTTTAAATGAAGAAATGAAAACAAAAGAGTTTTATTCATCTGGTTTAGTTTTGATTGATTTTTTTTTAAATTGAGTGTTTTTGCTATTTATATTTTTAATGAATTTTTTTAATATTTTAAGTAAATTTTTTCTAAATGTACATAACTTAAATACACTTAAAAAGTAAAATATTTATAAAAAAATATTTTAAAAATTCAATAAATACACAATTGAATTTTAATATTTTTTTATATTTGATGAATTTTTTTCAAAAAAATTTATAAATATTATTTTTTGAAATCTATCTAGGTTAGGAACATTTAAAAAATAAAATAAAAAAAATTCTTAAAATATTAATTTTTTTTATTCAAAATAATAATAAAAAAAATGAAAAATAAAACTTAATTTTTTAAAAAATAGGCTCAATTTTTTAAAACAAACAAGGTGATTTTTTTTTTTGAGAAAATTATTTTAAGGTCCCTCACCCATTTTTAGGCCTCGTTTTGGCAAGTGGCTCTTTTAGCCTAAAAGCTAAAAAATTACCTTAAAAAAATCAAAATGCCAACAACTTATACCAAAAAGACAAAGATTCCTTTTCTCTCTACTTTTTGCACATTTTTTTGTAAAAATTCAAAAAGCCATCCCAAACATACTAGTTTTTTTTTATCTCATATTTTAGCCAAAAAGTCAAAAAGTTACTAAAATAGCTTGTTTCCAAACGAAGCCTTAGCAATGAAAGAGATCCACAATATTATTTTATGATGTCTAAGATCTCTCAATCTCACACCCATGTATCACAGAGAAATTTGATATATCTCACGGCTTCAAACCCTCACATCACTCTCTCTCTGTGTCAGACTCATGTCTCCTCTCTTCTCTCTCTCGTCAATCCGGCTTGATCAGTCCAACAAGCCCTGTGTCAAGAACTCATCTCTTAGGTTGCCAATTTTGATTTTTTTGTTCTTCTACAAAGCCATTCAGACCGAGCTCGATGGCCTTCACGGCGCCACTATGGCCTTCGCCTTCGATTAGGATAGTGACTTGAATCCTCTGTTGGAGCAGTATCACTTCTTTTCGGTCAATCTATAAGCACCACTGCAATGTATAGAACGAGGTTTGTTTGCAAATTAATTGAGAAAATTTTGAAATTTGGATATACCTAGGTCTTGATTTTGAGTTTTCATGTGTATTTAGATGTGTATCTTTGCGTTTTATGGTGTTAAAAGGTTAATTGTTCGTTTTATTATTTTAAAGCAATTGAATTTGGCTTCTGTTTATTTGTTTAATCTGATTATTCTAAGGAATTTAATCTGATTATTCAAAGGGTGTTGTGGACATTTCCACACTTCATCTTCATCTCCGTAAAACGCCATTGCTGTAAAGCTCTCTCTCTATCCTTCTTTGGGCCACTGTAATGGTGAATATACAAGTATTCCAAATGGAGAACAATGAATTTCTTTGGAGAGTGAGAAGACTGAATTGTAGACATCAAGAATTTCTCTGGGTTCAAACTAGAGAAAATTCAAATTTCTTTGAGTTTAAACCAGAGAAAATTGAACAATACAGAGAAAATTATCCAGAAAAAATTGAATGCTTTGAATTTTCTTTGGTTTAAACCCAGAGAAATTCTTTGGAAAGTCCAAAATTTTTCTAGAGAGAATTTCTCTAGAAAAAATTTTTTTTGGTTGAAATTTCTCTAGATCAATGTTAAGGGATCTTAGATATCATGAAAATATTGAATATCCTTTATGCTATAAAATCTTAATATCAAGGATCCTAAAAAAAAATCCTTTTTTTTCCTCGCTCAAACTACCACGGCTAAGCAAGCGATAACTAGGCATG
The DNA here is from genome assembly GCA_022316695.1 of Camellia oleifera. Classification (NCBI taxonomy): domain Eukaryota; kingdom Viridiplantae; phylum Streptophyta; class Magnoliopsida; order Ericales; family Theaceae; genus Camellia; species Camellia oleifera. Next base: position 111,144,493 of record CM039318.1, read on the forward strand.
AGCTGTGATCTTGTCGAGTGGTTGTCCGTAAAAGTGAGTTACGAAATATCCGTAAACAATTTGTGAAATGATTTATTCACTAAATTTATTGTTGTTTGAATTTGTGTCAACCAGACGACTAGCTGCACTATCGTCTATCACAGTCATCATTCGAACAATCGGCATGAATAAACTTAGACAATTCAGACGACACCAAATTCGATGGATGTAACATTGCTCAAAGAATTTAAAGTCATTTATTTTTAAATCTACTTTTTAGATAAGAAAATAATAAATAAATCTATTTTTTATATTTATTTTTTAAAATTTAATGATATGTAAGTCAGATGATTGGTTAATTATTAAAAAAATATATATGAAAGAGTGTTGCCTTAAATAAAAAACCAAACCAAGCCTTAAATCCCATCAAATGGAGTTTGCTACATGAATCATTCTTCTTCATGTGGCCCTATCAAAGGCCATTTCATTAGTCAAATTAAGTAGATTATATCTCTATTTACAACGCTAGCCAACGTTAATCTAGGCTTATCTCGTCCCCTAACACTTCCATCTACGGTTACAGCATCGCATCTCTTCACTACTGTCTCTATTGGTCTTCGTTGAATATGGCCAAACCATCTCAATCGATTCTCTATCAACTTATCTTCTATCGGTGCTACTCCTATCCATTTCTGGATACACTCATTCCTAATTTTGTCCTGTCTAGTTTTGCCACACATCCACTTTTTAGCATCCTCATCTCAGTTACACTCATCTTATCTACATTTTGTTTCTTGGTTGCCCAACACTGCGTCCCATACAATATCGCCGATCTAATAGCCGTTCTATAGAACTTAACTTCTAGTCTAGTGGGCATTCGTTTATCGCACAGTACCCCATACGCACTTCTCCACTAACACTATCCCGCCTTAATCTTATGGGCCACATCCGCATCAATCTCTCCTGTTATTGTGATAATCGACCTAAATAACGAAAATGTTCACTCTTAAGCAGTTTTTGATTTTCAATCTTCACTTCTCCTCTGCTTTCATTGTTACTGTTACTAAATATACCATTCAAAAAATTTCAATTATAAAAACAATTATAGATAAGTGATAAATTTTACAAATATTAATTATTAAAATCATAATCTTTAATAATTTTTTGAAAATATCATTTATTCTAAAAAAAATTGACCATAAGCATATTAACAAAAAAGAAAATATATTATTATTTTTAAAATTATGTAATATACATTATTATTGTTGATAATTTTTTAATGAGAAAATTATTGAAAAGTCCACTCTAACAATTATTTATGATATTAGGTTCAGTGAATACTTTTTAGGGATATTTAACAATAAATCCCATCCCATAAACAATTGCACCATGTGGTCCCAACGTTGTGTCTGTTGTTTTGATTGGTCCTATCAGTGGGCAAATATATTCCTGTTTAATCCTATTTTCCTTGTTTGGTAATATGTATTTGTCATTTATACCCTTTGTTTTCTCGTGGCTCGTTTTTGGTGGGTTTGGTTGTGTATATGGAAGTACAATATGTTTCCTTCATTGTGTTAGGGTTTTTTTGGTTGATGTGATGGTGTGCTGTGGTGATTGGTGTGTTTGTGGACAAACGGTGATTTGAAATTCTGCCGACAGTAGTTCTGGTGTGCTGGAGGTATTGTTTGTTTCGGTTGTTTTCATGTGCGTTGTGTATCTATTTTAATTGCATGGTGTGCTATATAATGTTCATATTGTAATCGTTGTTCCCTATTCGTATGCAGTTGGGCACATTCGTATTCAATATACTAACGGTTTCGGCCGTATAAATCGTTGTCGTGATGACACATTGGTGTCGTTCATTGGTGTTTTGGTTGTTCTAGCTTTGTGTTACTGTGTAACTTTATACGATTTTTACCCTCAATATGTTTGCAACACAGTGGTGAGTATTTTGTGTATGTGATACACATGGATGGGTTTTGCGTAGGGTACGAGGGTGGAAGGGGGTGTTGACACATATTTGTATGTTATAGTGTATTGCGTTGCACTTATGGTAATCGAAAACTATTTGTTACATTGTTTGCATATTGTAGGGATGGACGCTCATGTTATGTTGGTGTGTTGTTACCACGATACGAACGCCGCCATCAAATTGCAATTTCCATTTCGATTTGATGATTTGGTTAATTGTGTCCGTCAAAATTTTGATGGTCTCACATATGCTGATGTGTGTTTCTTTTTCAAGATTCCGGGATACAATAGTTTCAAATTACAAAATGATATCGACATGGAAAACATGGTATCCCTTGCACGGTCTTTCTGTTTAGGACATATTAACGTCGTCATTGAAACTCGAGTCACGCAAAGTTCAAACGGTATTGGCAACACAAATCGGAAACCATGTGATGCTACATTCAGTTCGCTGGGGGAAGGATATGAGTTGGACAATGATGATGAACAAAATGATTTACTCCCTAAATTTTGTCCTCATGTTGACAAAGTTTTCATGTCCGCTCCATGGGCTAATGGCATCACACATGTGGGTCAAAGCTTTGAGGGTGGGCTGCTGAATTTCGTAATGTTCTTCGTAAGTATGTGGTTGAATGTGGATTCTGGTTCAGGTATCTGAAGAATGACTCCGTTCGGATTACAGCTATGTGCACGATGAGGGAATCAAAAGGATACATGTGGTCTATACATGCACAAGTCTTACATGTTGATAAGTTCTTTTACATTCGTAAGTGGAATATAGAGCACAGTTGCAGTGTTGCCATTCAGACCCAAAAAACCCAAGGGCTGTGTCTGATTTAGTGTCCGATGTTATCTTTGAACGAGTACGTAACAAACCGCACACACGACCTTCCGATGTTGTTTATGACTTGAAGAAAGATTATGGATTAGAGATAAGCTACCGAGTAGCATGGTTGGGCGTTGAGAAAGCAAGGGGTGAGATATTCGGTGCACATTCCATTTCATTCGATCAATTACGGTGGTATAGTAATTTTGTTATGGAAAATAATCCGGACAATTACATTAACATTGACTACGATGACCAAAATCACCGGTTTGTACGATATTTTATATCATTCAAAGCATGCATCTATGGTTTCAATCATTGTCGCCCTTTACTATTCCTGGACGGTACCTTCTTGAAGGGGAAATTCAAAGGCAACTTGCTAGCTGCTACTGCAAAGGATGGCAATCAAGGTCATGCTCATTCATAGTGCACACACACACACACACACTATTAATGGCATAATTTGTTTCATTTTTTAACTCAATGGTGTTTGTGTCTTATCCATTTACTGAAGCCACTATCAATTTTGCACACAGGCTTATTTCCATTGGCAATTGCAATTGTGGACTCGGAGAACACAACTAATTGGGCTTGGTTTTTGGAACACCTCGCGAATGTGGTCAAAATGGACAGGACTATCATATTCATTTCAGATTGACACACAAGTATACTCGAATCTGTTCCAACCACATTCCCATCTGCCCACCATGCGTTCTTCTTACAACATTTGCAATGGAACTTGCAAGACAAGATGCGGTACACCAACAAGATGTACCATGTTGGCTTGCTAAGCAAATTTCGTGAATGGGCTTACACACCGACAGTAACAACATTCAATTCTAGTTTAGAAAGGTTTAAGACATAGGATCAACAAGTGGCAACGACTTTTCTGAAAGATTTATCCCCGTCGTATTGGGCAAATGCCTACTTCCAGTATGCACTCGATCACGAATATAGTGAATTTAATTAATTTCATATGATGCCCGACTTAATGCATTTTTTGTTCATAATTACATGAAACTATTTTTACATTTCATCTTTGTGTTTTTAGGGGTGACTGATATGGCGAGATATGTTCCAACGCTGCTGAGTCATTCAACTCATGGATCTGTGAGGCATGCCACCTCCCAATCACACAGATGGTTGACAGCAATAGAATGAAAATTATGGATCAAATGTTAAAACGCCAACGTAAGGCAATCGCGTGGCCTGGAGTTCTTTGCCCCAAAATAGAGTCCTGGTTGGTAAAAGCATACAACAAAGGTAGGGCGTGACTTGTAACCCAATCAAATGAGGATGTGTATGAGGTCTATTCATACCCATCAGTACTTGTGGATGTTGCCAGGCGGATGTGTTCGTGTTTTCAATAGCAGATTAAATAGTTCCCATGTGCACACACGATGGTTGCAATCTGTAACAGCGGACGAGATTTGTATGACTTGGTTGAACCATATTACCATGTGTCCAAATATCGTTCCACATATGCTTCAAGCATAATTCCAATACCAACTATTGAGAAACTACCATTCAATACTGAAGATTTCATCATACACCCACTAGTTGTGAAACGACCACCGGGGAGGCCAAAGAAAAAACGAATTCTGTCACGAGGGAAAGAAGTGTAGTAAATTCATTGCGGACGTTGTCAACGCATGGGGAACAACAACAAAAAAGACATGTAAAGAACCAATTTAGCCGTTACTGCATGCGACTATACGTCTAACGTTTTCATTCCAAAGTTTGACACTGTGGTTTTCTTTTTTCTTTTAAATAAGTGTGTGCCAGAACACCAAACATACCGTACTATTTTTGTTTGCGTTATTATGTGGTTTTTATTATGTAAGTCAACCAAATAATTTGGGTGACACAACCCCAAACCTAACAGTTTACCAAACTATTTCTACCGCTGTAATGTTTTACATTTTCCAAAATATTCGGCAAACATTAATATGTTCCGTAATCTTCCACAATTTTTAGCAACTGCAAGTAAGTGTTGAATTCGTTACATGAATGCCATTGCACATAAATGTGGTCCCATTCAACACACATCTTCAGAACATCGTATGTTAACAACATCATTACACCTGCAGCACGACACACATTCACCAAAGTGTACTAAACACATCAACAGTTACAACCTGAACCACAACCACCTTTAAATTTACTCAATGCACGCTCGTCACATTCCGTGAAATAGCATACACAACACACAACATTGTCCACTCATACCCCAGCATAAACATTTACACAACCACCACCTTCGTGGAACAACACCAACCCACATAATTGTTTGCCACACTGGTGCTTGTTCAACATACCCACCCATATTATTGTACACCAGACAAAACCACTATTGTACAACATCATCAGCCAATAGCATGTAAATTTCATTCACAACTACCATTTTCAATACCAAGCTTATATAAACACAGTGCCCATGCAAGAATCGCAAATCACAAAAAAACAACAACACATTTAACGTAAGCCCACATCGTATTTACTACCAAATTCAGTTTGTTCACGTATGTCCACAAAAGAAAAAACCCATGCATATACCACATACTAATCAAAAATATATAATTGTACGATATTGTTTTCATATGCGCTTAAAAAAAAAACATTCAGATCGAATGTTTTAGACCCCTGATCGTGTTGTTCACAAATCCCTTAACCATGTTTGCTCTTAACACGATGCCGTTGGTACCTTGCAATGAGCGCCGTACATCAACATGGTGCACGTATTGCCGCGTCACCGCGCAAACAATAATCGCACAATCCAGCCTGCGTTGGGAAAACCCAAAGAATAATTGGTCAATTACATTGCACAGTCACTTTCAAAGACAATGGACAATGTACTGGTTTCAACACCGGGTTACTTACAAGTCGGCTCTCTGCTGAGGGCAGTCTTCAACAGACTCGAGGGGGTGGTTGAAGGTCTCAGCGATGCTAACCTCGTCTATTCCATCCGCTCGTAACAACCACTTCATTACAATTGAGACACGTTCCTTCTACTACATACAAAACAACCATCCAAATTAATTTCAAACTCACAATACGTCCATAACCTTATTAAAACAGCAATTACATGTGTTTTTTACTAGGATAAGCGCTTCATTGTAATGCATGTCTGATCTGCCAATCGAACGTTGCCTCATTGGATTAAAATGTTTCCAACTTCCATCCTCTGCGTTGTACACCACGGAAGTCCAATGTGCTTGGTTGCATATGGGAAAATGAATGTACCAACAATCCTTAGACGATGCAAAATTCTTCAGCACATAACTTTCCATGGTTTGTGTGCTTCCGGTTTTGATAGCGTTCTACAAAACAAATAGTCTTTATCAGAAGATGTCCATGCACCGGTTACCATATAACAATTACACAATACTTCTCACCATGCAAATACTGCTGAAGAAGTACGATTTGTCTACTAAAGCATCACCCGCACAAACATGTGCTTGCTCTGTCAACAGTATCTCAGCATACGCATCAATTACCTGTAGTGAGACACCAAAACATTAATTACGGAAGTCAACCATAACAACTATGTACGACAACACACATTTAAAATTCTATGGAAAACAACACAACACAAATATATACCCAATGCAATCACAACAAAAAAACACAAACAAACAAACCCAAAAAAATAAAAAAAAGTGATAATCTAGAAACTCAAACCGAAACATTAAATCAAATTATGAAAAATCCCAAATCATAAAAATTTGGCAATCAAATTAAGCAATAAAATAGCTTACCCCTTGGCCCTAATGCACCATACTTTCCCGTCTTCTTGGTGTGTGGTCGGAGAGAGAGAGAGAGAGACGATGGCGAGAGAGAGAGAGAGAGAGAGAGAGAGAGAGAGAGAGAGAGAGAGAGGAACCGTGTCTTGATTTTTGGGAAATTCACTTCGACCTCTCAAATCATGACACTTATGTCAATTTACTTCCTCAACTGTCATGCTTCAAGCCTTCAAAGTTTATTTTATTTTATTATTATTGTTTTATTTATTTATTTTTTATTATTAACAATTAGGGGAAATTCCATTCAATTATGTTAATGGTTAGACTTAAAAGAAAGAGACTGCTTCCCTCTAGTCCGTGATTGAATTGGAGGGTACTGTTAGGTTTGTATGGACTTATTACAGGTCCTATGTAGGTAATCTAAACTATTCAATGTGTAGAACTCATTGAGTACTATATGCCTATAAACAAACACGATGATCGGATATTGATAGTTATGTGATCAAATCAGTTTTGTATAAAAAAAATATATACTGTGAAAAAATAAACGGTTGAAAGAAATTTGATCTGATGAGATAGCTATCGATATCTGGTCAACATGATTTTTTACAAGCATATAATATTCGATGAGTTCTATACATTGAACGGTTCAGATTATCAAAACGGGACTCGTGGTGAGCCCCACGGCTCAACAACACCCTCTAGTGCGAACACAGATTAGAGGGAAGCCCAACCCTAAAAGAAAATACAGTTAGTCGCATTCACACATTTAGCATAATACCATCTGCTTGTTTGGTTTGGATCTTTAGGATTCACTTTTTCAAAAATTAATTTTTTTTTATTTTTCTTTACTAATTTTTTTTAAATATTTTAAGTAATTTTTTTAATTTTTAGATACACCTAACATTAATACACTTAAAATGTATAAATTTGTGAAAAATATCTTTAAAAAATTCGCTAAATAACAAAAATATATAATAAAAAAAAAAAAAACAAGAATTCAATACATTTTTTGTTGTCACGCCCCCCCCCAAAATATAATAAATACAACCTAAAAGCATATATAAATGACAACATAAATAAGAGTATTAAGTCCTTCCATTTCATAACATTAATAGTACAAAAGTTTAACATAAATAAATGACCTAGAGGCTTACATGTTTCCAAGCCTTAACTTGGTTACAAAAAAAATGAGACTAGCTCTTACAAATAGAGCCCCTGGCTATACAAAACTACACAATCAAAATAAAGAAACTCATGCTCCCAAAAGTTCTTCTAAACTACTGTCTTGGTGGAGGCTGCCATCATTACCTGAAAATGTTTTTTCCAAATAGGGTGAGTCACAACCCAGTAAGAATAATCCAACACAATATATGAGATTAACAAAGGTATAAGTACAATATGCATGAACAATGCTCGTGATAAAACATCCACATTTTTACATAGTCATAAGATACCAAATCCAAATCTTTATCCATTTCCATTCGATTCATTTCAATATGTAAGCCAGTTTCATTATTCTTCAATAACCCAAATGAGACTACAACTCAATGGTTCTACAATCACATCATTACACCCAAACACTTCAAACTGCCATTTTATAGAAATTTCGTCCGTAGGATCGGCACCCACGTATAATCATGGATCCGGCCACTCTAAACATGAGTCCAGTCCCCAGCCTCTTCTCAAACTCCAGACAACGGCGCTCTTCAGTCGCCACCAACTCAGGTGCAAACCTAAACAAGCTAGTGAATGTGGCCTCGAACTCAGCCACTGGTGTATTCAATTGTACCAGCTTGGAAAACTGGTCCGACAACTTCTCATTAATAGTGGTAGGCAAAAACTTATCCTGGAAAGTACTGACAAAAGCCTTCCAAGTCCTTTTTATGTGCCCACGCGCATACTTTCACCACTGACCTGCATCTTCCTTTAATTGGAAAAACGCCAAGGTCACCCTCAACTGGTCGTCCTCAATGCCAAGCATCTCAAACGTCTTTACTATCTGTTCAAGCCACTCATTTGCCTTCAGTTCAGTGGCTCCTTAGAATCACCCAAAAACTCATCCGGGTTTGACTCGAAAAACTCCCTCTTCAGAAAGGATGGCCATGCCTCAGCAACTTGGGTCTGGACTTGATTCTCAGCTCTGAGAATGTCCATGGATTCCCGTAAAGCTCCGGCCATTTCATGGGATAAGGCGCCCATGGCCTGATGACCAATCGGTTTGGCCATATTGGTCTGACCAACTCCCTTCTCATGTGCCAGAATATCATCCGGGATAGGCACCTTGTGCCTTCTCGGCCTACCGTGCCTACCACCACCACGTCTACGTCTTGATATCCTAATAAAGGTAACGCAAAAGATTAGTACATTCACAAATGTGCCGAAGCTAGCTCACTCGTGTCTTAATACGTTGGACAACAGTAATTCACCCTATATAAGCACATAATCACATAAACACATACGAATTTCCTTCCTAGATAATGACCGTCCCGCGACATTGCTAGAGTTCCAATTAGAAACAGCAGTGATCAAATGCTCTTCTAATAGGACTTCCAAGAACCCGTAGACCCAATCAGTATCTTAGGAACTAAATCTCATACTCATATAATTATATAAGCATGTTATCATATAAGCATATAAAACATACTAATGTCTCAGCCAAGCGAGACAAACCCATTGTGGTACTAACCACTTCCCACGTACTCAAAGTACTCAAACCCAGTATGCTCTGATACCAAGTTGTCACGCCCCAAAAAAATACAATAAATACGACCCAAAAGCATATATAAATGACAACATAAATTAGAGTATTAAGTCTTTCCATTTCATAACATTAATAGTACAAAAGTTTAACATAAATAAATGCCTTAGAGGCTTATATCTTTCCAAGTCTTAAGTTGGTTACAACAAAAATGAGACTAGCTCTTACAAATAGAGCCCTTGGCTATACAAAACTACACAATCAAAATAAAGAAGTTCATACTCCCAAAAGTCCCTCCAAACTACTGTCTTGGTGGAGGCATGCCATCATTACCTGAAAATATTTTTTCCAAATAGGGTGAGCCACAGTCCAGTAAGAATAATCCAACACAATATATGAGATTTAATAAAGGTATAAGTACAATATGCATGAACAATGCTCATGATAAAAAAATCTACATTTTTACATAGTCATAGGATACCAAATCCAAATCTTTATCTATTTCCATTCGATTCATTTCAATACGTAAGCCAGTTTCATTATTCTTCAATAACCCAAATGAGACTACAACTCAATGGTTCTACAATCACATCATTACACCCAAACACTTCAAACTGCCATTTTACGGAAATTTCGTCTACAGGATCAACACCCATGTATAAATTTCAATTTGCATTTTACATATATTTTATTTGTGGGATCGGCACCCATGTATAATCTCGGGACTTTCACCCAGGACACTCCGGCCAACTTAATTATAATGGAGTCTATCCCCTTTCTCCTCCCAAACAATCATACATATACAATTTAATTAAACACATAATCATACATGGAGTACATTCCCTTTCTCCTCTCAAACAAACATACATATACAATGTATATACAACATGATTATATTCAATGATAATCAATAATGGATTAGTTTTAGTTCACCTAATCCTCATGGAATTTCTACAACAATCATAGCATTCCTCCACCGATAGCCCAATACAGTTATTTCTAAACAGATGTTTAATCTCAAGATAGATAGTTCATTCCAAAATTTCCAAAGGTGTAAGATAATACATATCTTATTCCACCATCTATGTCATTAGTAATCCAATCTCACTTTTTTAATGTCAATTTCAATTATTTATACAAAATAACACCTTGACCCAATTAGGGCAAACTTTTCCTCTTTTTCCTAATATCAACCCATGTATCAAAATCCACCATTTTGACACAACATGGCCTCATTTTCAAACCCCACAATCATTTATACCTCATTTATCAAAAACCCCCCTTTCCATTTTATACCCAAACCCTAGGTTTGTTCACATTATTCCCAAATCCCACCATTGTTACATAACGACTAATAACTAAGTTAAAAACCATATTAGAGTGTAGAAAATCCTTACCTCAAGAAGAGAAGACCATGCAAAGCAAGGTTGAAACTCCAAAGACACCAAAATCCAAGTTTGTTCGGATCAAAATGAAGATCTTGAGAAGCTCTACCTTTTTATCAAAGGAAGTAGGGTGGAGAGATCACTAGATCTAGGTGGAAAAGTAGAAAGAATGTGAGTTTTAGAGAGAGAGAGGCTCTCAACTTTAGGGTTTAGGATGAAAAGATATGAAAAGTGATGTAAAAAGTCATTTTCGCGATCTGATATATGCACAGTTCGCTCAAGCAGAAGAGTTGAGGCTCGAGCGTCGGACACAATAAGTTATTCCGCTCGAGCGCAAGAAGGGATCCGCTCGAGCGTAGAATACACACCTCAAATATTTTTTTGTAGACAATAAACCAACCCCTCGAGCTCAAGAAAGGACGCTTGAGCACCCACCCGCTCGAGCGTAGGAAACACCGCTCGAGCATAAGAAACAAACCTCAAGTACTTTTGCAGATGTGCAAAGTACTGAGAGTTTGCAAATCCCGCTCGAGTAGAGGACCAAAATCTACATAGCCTGCTTGAGCAGAGGAGCAAAAAATCCGGGCAACAAGGTTTGGGAAAAACAATCAACCAACCTGTTCCAAACGCAACCATAACAACCCAAAGGCCAATTTCAAAGAGATACAAGAGAAGAAAGAGGTAAACAACAATATGAAAGCATTAAACCCGAGTCCAGAATATCACAAGAATCGGGTTAGAACCGGGATCGCTATATTTGTATTCTTGTATATCTATTGATTTTAATTTTATTTTTATTTTTAAAAATATTTTACTTTTTAGATACATCCAAGTAAAGTGCATCTAAAAAAGTAAAAAAATTGTTCAAAATTTTAAAAATATTAACTAAAAACAAGAAAACGAAAAGCAAAAAACTCAATTTCCAAAAAATTGAAACCAAATAACTGATTGATTTTTAATATTTTAGTTCAAATCTTTTTTATTAATAATTTATTAGTTATATGAGTGAAAAAATAATTTTGTCATCTTTTGTCAATTATAAAATATATTTATCTTTATTTACTTTCAATGCATTAATTTCAATCACTTTAGTCTTACTAAAAAAGAGTAGATGTACTCATGTTAAAAGTATAAGATTAATTGTATTTTCATCAAATCTCAAAAACAGTAAGTGTAATTTACCCTAATTCATTTTATTTCAACTTGCGAACCAAATTAGTACTTTTAACATAATACACAAAAAAATGACTTGTTTAATTGAATTGTATTCAAAGGCATTAGTACTTCTTCTTTTTTATTTTATTTAAATAATCGTGTTTTATTAAATATTTTAAAATAATTAATTGTGTTTTGTTTCATAGTATTCAAATATTTATCTCTAAAAAGTGAATAAGTACCTTCACATATTTGATATTCTATTAAAAATATTAATTACATTGATGATTTGAAATAAAATTATTGAATGGTATTACAAACATAAAATTATGAATAAGCAGTGTAAAAACAAAAAACTTTTAACATACTTAATTTAGGTTAGTGGGGTCACAATCCAAGTCAGACCACCTGCATATTCACTTCGTGCGCAATTCAAGTTTTGTTACCAAAAAAGAGAAAGGAGCAAAAACACATATTTTAAAAGGTGTATATGGTATGCTTTTCATATTTTTTTTTTAACAAAATTTCATAACCACCACCACTGCAACTGTCGTTGGTGACCCTCCTTTCCATTTTTGGTGACCCCCTCCGTCCCAGCAATGCTCTCTACCCTCTCTCAAGTTGCACTTCTTGATCCCATCCCCACCGTGAACCAATCCTACCCTCTCTATTGCCACGAAAGAAAGAGAGAGATCAAGAAAGAAAAAGAAAAAAATAAAAAAATAAAGGAAAGGGAGCAAGATGGTTGCGTTGGTCGAATGTGACAAGCTGATTAGTCGATGGTGAAAAAGCGACTGGGGGTTGGAATTAATTAGGCACACTTCATTTATTTAAAAGGTTGTAATTTTAGTGTTTTTCAAGTAAACCATTATTGAAATTAATTAAGTTGATCAAACATAAATAACTTACGTTTGGATAAAATTTGTGTTACAAAAAATTGCCAAGACAAATATGATTTAAACATGTATATAGTTAGCAATTAATCAAAATCTTAGTTTTTAAAAAAATAAATATTGTGACCCTATTTGGGAATCGACTATTTTAATTGATTTTTTAATTTTTTTCAAAATGAATGTGTAAAAAGTATAAAAAAAAGTGATATGATACTTATAGTAATTTTTTGATTACAAATCCATGTTGTGCATCTTTGATTGGAAAACAAATTATATTAGGAAAAAAAAATTACTTCTCGTTAGAAAACAATGCCAAAAAAGTCACCATCAAACAAATAGGTAATCAAATTAGGATCCTCTCCAACCATATCCCTCCAGCTATCTGTCCAACAGTTTGAAGCATAGCTTGACATGTAACCCTAAACTAATTTGAGGGTTCAAATGCTTCCACACAAGGACAGAGGTTGTAATATATTAGTAGAACGACATCATTTTCGGTTGAACACAGTAAAGACTGCAACAATGTCATTTTTTGCTAACAGTAAGAAACTAGAACAAGGCAAAATCCATTTCCACTTCCATTTATCTCAACAAAAGGTGGGTGTGATGAGAAATTAGGGTTAGAATTTTAAGAAATTTTTTGATAATTTAAAAAAAGGAATAAAAGTGTATTAAGATAATTTTGAAAAATTGTGTAAACAAAATTATCTTTTTTGAAATTTTAAAATTAATAATTTCAATGCTAAACTTAAATTTTGCTGACAAAAAATATATTATGTAATAAAATAATCTTTTTGACTTTTAAATAATCATTTTAATTTACTTAATTAAAAATTGAAATTATAAATTACCCACAAACTTATAAAATAATAATAAATAACAATTGAACACTTCTGTTTTGAGTAGCACGAAACAAAAGTTAACACATATACATGCATAAACACGCTTATATAAACGGCAAGGAACCCAAACCCTCCCCATCTAGTCTTCTTTGCTCTCACTTCACTTCCATAAAAAATCCAAACCCTAATTCATTCAATCGTATACTTTCTCTCGCCGACATATTGTCCTGATTGCTTGCTGGTGAAGCCGCTTCTTAGATTCAGACACTATGTGCGCATCGGCTGATTTTGATTCGTTTGATGGCGTTGTAGAGACTGTACAGTTCGATCCCCAACCAGTGCGGTGTATGCAAGTATGGCGTTCTTGTAATGGGTTGCTATCTGTTTGTTTGTCCCAGTGGGTTTGACACCGTTGTTTTGTGGAAACCCATCTACTTAAAACTCCATGAAATTGCCTTAGCCGTCTATTGCGTTCCAAAACCTAGCTAGGTATTTTGTGATTATTCGCATTTTTGGATTTGGATATAAAATAGTGCTGCTAGTGATGATGATTAATTTTGATGATGAAGTTACGGTTTATAGTTTGAAATCGAATTCATGACACAGGGCTGACAAGTTCCCTAATTATATCCTAATTTGAATCAAGAAGGTGGTGTGCTAGTACTAGCCAGAGGTGCTTTGCATTGGGTTGTTGTGACTCAAGAACCCAGGTCCATTCATTGTTGGTTTTGATCTTGGTCGTGAGGAATATTGATTTGTGCCACAACCCCATATTCGGATATGAATTTTTATTTGACTGTTCAGGCCTTGAGGGGGATGCTTATAGCATTTTGCTACTATTTCATGGTTGTGGTTCATTTATGGGTGATGAAAGATTATGGAGTGAAGGAATCTTGGACCTAAGTTAGTTTCAGTTGCACAACTAGGTGTGGTTGGGCCTTTCCTGAATATGAGGCGAATGGTGGGGAAAAACTATTGAAACACGACACAGAAGGGCTTCTTTGGTATGACACATAACGGAAGACGGTCAAGAAAGTTATGATTCGTGGCTGACGCGAATTGTGGCAAGTGAAGATATGGGTGGGAAGCCTTGCTTCTCTCAATGGTAGTGGTGAAAGTGATAGGAAGAGACAACAAAAGCAAAAGAAGAGGAACAGGTAAGCTAAAATCAATCCAATTTGCTCTTTTAATTCTATGTTTTTTGTTCTATTTATATTGCTTTAGTCTGTGTTGCTTTACCTTGTCCACTGCTGACATAATTTTGATACTCTTATTGCTGTCATGGTAGATATAATTTTGACAGTCTTATTCATGAAGTATGTCATTTGCAAATAAATATATATGACTTGCACATCTTTTGTTTTCTTAATATTTAATATGGATTCAGCTGCTTAGCTAGTCTAGAGTTCTTACCCATTGATTAAAGTAGGGGTTGAAATACATTCTCTAATATTTTGAATAATTTTTTCTGGAAAACCAAAGCATTCCACAATCTCATTAATGAAGACCATACTACCAGTCATATGTTTTAGCCATGTCCACCTTAATCGTCATAAGAACTCTTTTGCTTTCTTATTCTTTGAGGTGTGTATGACCTCCTGAGCCAGAATGGTGCCATCACCTATATGCCTATCCAGAACAAAAGAAGTTATATATCGGCACTAATAAGGAATCAAGGATAGACTTTAATTGATCTGCCAAGATTTGAGACACTACTTTGTTTGTCATGTTTCACATAAAAAGACATCAGATTTAATTTTCTCAGTTTTATAGGTTCGACACAACCTCTATTTGACACTGTTTGAAATAACAGGTTAAGTGAGTTATGCTATGTCCTTTGAAAGATAGGACGTGAGGTACTGAAGAGTTGGGTTTCAATAATGAATGAATTCGTCACCAATTTTATATGTGTTTGGAATCTATGATCCATCTTCTTTCTTCATAAAATAATTGCATTACCTTGTCAAGGAATAATAGTGGTGGTATGAAAAAACAGTTTTGATTGGTAGCTCGAATCCCCTTCCCCCGAATCCCCCGAAACGACGTCGTTTCGTTTCGTTTTTTTTTTTTTTTTTTTTTTCATTTCAGATGCAGAGAAACAGGGGAGGAAGAAGAGAAGAGAAGAAGAAGAAGAGAAGGGGAGGGGGAGGGGGAGGGGGAGGGGGAGGGGAGGGGGCCAACAAACTAGGGCTGGAGGCGGAGGAGAAGCTGCCGGAGGCGGGGCAGAGGCGAGGCGACGTCGGGCGACGCTGGACTACGAGCTTCGAGCTGCGGACGACGCCGGGCGACGAGAGGCGACGCCGGCCTCCTCTCTTTCTCTCTCTCTCTCTTTCGGGGGATTCGGGGGGGAGCTCATTCGAGCTCCTAACCTTTATTCATGAAAAAAAATAGTATTAGCATTTCCTTTCTTCAGCTATAGATTTCTAGCCCTCTACTTCTACAAAACCTATATAGCTTTGCTTATTGTTTATCACTACAAGAAAATGCACCTACGGCGACCAAATTGGCGACTAAAAAATTTTTTAGTCGCTGAAAGTATAGGTTTTGGCGACTAAAACAACATTAGTAGCCAAAAGTAAAACTTTTTGGTGACTAAAAAAATTTAGTAGCCAAAAGTATAGGTTTTGGCGACTAAAAATCAGTTTAGTCACCAATTATCTACTTTTGGCTACTAAAATATTTAGTTGCCGAATGAAAAATAAAAAAATGACTTTTTTTCTCTTTGGCAACTAAACTTTGGTAGCCAAAAATGTACTTTCAGCGACAAAAAAAAATTTTAGTAGCTGAATATTGACTTTTCGCTACTAAAATATTTAGTAGCCGAATGGAAAATAAAAAAATAAATTTTCTCTTTGGCGACTAAACTTTTAGTCGCCAAAAACGTACTTTCAGCGACAAAAAGAAAGTTTAGTTGCCAAAACTAAAATATTTGGAGGGATTAATTTCAAAAGTTGGAGAGATTTTATAAAACTAATCGGCGACTGATTAAGATTTAGTCGCTAATGGTCCTTTGGCTACATTACACTTTTGGCTACAAAAAGTTTAGTCGGTATTGATTATTCTTTGGCGACCAAATATAAGTTTTGTCACTAAAGGTAGAAACAATTTTTTTGTTTTAGAGGGAACTGAATATTGGCGCCCGCGCCCCTCTTTCACACAAATTTTTTTTTCTTCAGATGAGAAGAGAAAAATAGTTGCATATAACTTCTAAGGGCCTTTCCCCATTTTCTTCTTATTCGGTTCAATCTCTTGCTGCTTTCACATTTCATCTATCAATTCCCACTTTCCTCCATCAACTCTCTTCATTCCAAACCCTAATTCACTACTTTCGTTATGCATATCATCAATAAACTAAGTCACTGACAATCGTGAATTTTCAAACCCTAATCAACGCAGATTCGATCTTCGAAATTCAATCAGTTTGGTTTGGGGAATTGGAGAGACGATGAGTGCTCAGAAGAAGAGGAATTTTCAGTTCAATCAGTTTGGTTTGGGGAATTGGAGAGACGATCAGTGCTCAGAAGAAGAGGAATTTTCAGATAGAAGCTTTTAAACATCGGGTTGTGGTGGATCCGAAATACGCAGAGAAGACTTGGAAGATCTTGGAACATGCGATTCAGGAGATATACAATCACAATGCTAGTGGCCTTAGTTTTGAAGAGCTTTACAGGTTGATTTCTTGACTTCGTATTAAGATTTTCCTATTTCTGTGTTTTGTTATTGAGATTGCAAAGCGAAGATGATATGATTGATTCCTTGTTTTTTGATTGGGTTTGTCTCTGGAATTATTGTTTTGTGAATCATTTTATACTTTATGAAACCAAGATGTACCTCCAAAAGCTAATCGAAAAGAAGTTTAATAATTTTCTGGTTTGGGGGTTTTGGAAGTTTTGGTGTGCAAGGAATAAAAAACACTTAGAGGATAAAATTCAAGTGTTTTGAGTCCGAGTTGCCCCAAGGGCCACTAGAGGTTTGTCCTATCGTTAAGGATTAGTCGAGGCATCCTCAAGCTGCCTGAACATCCAGTTATCAAAAAATAAAAAATAAAAAAATGAAGACAAACTTGTGAGGCATATGCTTACTATGCCGTGCATGCTTGGTTATGACTCAACTATGTGGAAACAACAATGCAATCTTGTACCCAGCCAGCCTCAAGTGGAGGGAATTTAAGAAAAAAAAAAATCATCAATTCAGCTTAGAAATTATAATGCCAAAAAAAAAAAAAAGATGAGTATTTGTGGCATTTGGCTATACTAATGAAACAATGGGTCCATGATGAAACACAGTGATGGAAGGAAGCAGCTCCAGGGAAGGAGGAGATATAGAGAGGAGAAGGAGAAGCAACGGTGGAGGGGAATTTGAGAAAAGAAGGGAAGGAAAGAAAAGGAGAAGGAGAAGCAACAGTGGGGGGAATTTGAGAAAAGATGGGAAGGAGAGAAGAAAAGAGAGTCAGGAAAATCACAAAATTAAATTGAGGGGAGGAAACAAAGAGAGATAACTCCACATCTAACAAAAGCGAATTCTCACTTAGAAAACCCTGAATTCTCAAGTCAAAGAAAAAAGAGGGGAAAATAAAATGTGTGTATAAATGTTTATGCTAGGCAATCTAACCAACAGTCATATTCTAACAAACTAAATGATGAATATGTCCAACTACTTAATTTCTAACAAACTTAAATTCTTCACCAATCAGTAATCTATTTAATCCACAAAAACATGTAGCTTTAAACCAATTGCACCTAGCATTTGTAGAAAACTTATAGTACAGACACTACATGTTGAATGCTTTCCCAGTCATGCCCTCTAGATAAGTATCCACACAATCAAGACTAAACCACAAAGTCGCATACAATATCAACCCAACAAAATTTGTGAATTATAAATATATATATATACACTTCTTGGCTAAGTTAATGATTAAGGTGGATTGGATGACCCATAGGAATTTATTTATGCTGCGTGCATTGCATAACACTTAAAACAGAAATGAATTCATTTGTTGAAATTACACAATATGCTCTAGTTCAATGTCAATGAGTCATATGCATGCTGGTAAAAGCTCAATGAATTTCTGTCGTAAGAGCCGCTTGGTGAATTCTCTTGCATTAGAATCACAATGGAATGTTACGATATATTTGGGTTGATCAAAAGTTCGTTCACTCTAACTGTGTTGTTCCCCTCATAATGCTAGGTTTTCATTTGATCCCACTGCCAATTTGGGTCTTGATGTAGCATCATGCATTATTACAAGGTATGTTTGGCTATACTCAATAAGAGGAACTACTTGTAAAATAATATTAATAATATATATTTTTTGTGTCTTAAGATTTCAATTTGGAGTTAAGGTGGCTATTGGATTAACAAATTTATTGAAACAATGTGGCCTTATTTGGACAAGGTATGTTTAGTTGGACGTGTTGTAGAATCTTTTAAAGTAGAAGAGTTGTGTATTGTGAAGAAAAAACCAGAAGATATCTTTCTTATTGAATATCTGAATTAATCAACATTATACAGAGGAGTAGTGTTTATACAAGATTGATACACTTAACCTAACCATAACCGTCTAACTAAACTATAGTTAAATTCTAACAAACTAACTACCTAGCCTTGATAATACACACGTGACTGCTGGAGCTTTTGCTTTGAAGCTGCTGGCTGCTGTTCTGCTCTGCTATGGCTGAGATGCTGCTGCTCTGCTGCTGTAGCTGTGGCTGAGCTGCTGCTGCTGTTGTGAGCTTGAGCAGCCGCTGCTGGAGCTGCTTGAGTTGCTATCTTATCATATTGATGGTTTAAGGTCCTTAGGCTATCCCAGATGAGTCTGCAAAAAATGTAGCAGAGCCCATCATTGCTAGGCAAATTCCAAAATACAAAATTCAGTCACTTGGATTTGAAATGCTTACCTTGGGCTACCTTGTGCTACTTTTTTCCAATAAACACAAATATGATACTATACGAATATGGAGATATAACAAAAAATTAATTAGATTGTAAATCATGCAGGTTTTTAACTTGTATTTAATATATTTTGACTTTAGCTATTGGCAAAAACTAAAATGTCCTTTAAAATCCAGGAAAGCTTATGTGCAGATGCTGCGTCTTTTGACTTGCCTTCATGGATTCTTGCAGCTTGCATTTCCGAACCAAAAAATTGTGTAGACCTTTCTATTGCAAGGAGGGATAATTCAAATGACAAAGGTAAAATTGTCTGAAGTAGGGCCTTAAGGTAAAATTATTTAAATTTGTAATGGCTGAAGGCCAAAGTAAAATTATATATCTTTTCAAGGGAAATAATACTTCTTTTTATTATAAATTACTCAAGAATTATTACTGACAAGTTCATTTGAATGAAAATGATTATTACTGATAAGTTCATTTGAATGAATGTACTTATGAATGCATGATCTAATATGGATGTGGTCATGGTTGCTGTATTGAGCTCATAGATGTAATCTACTTGAGCTGAGAAAGCTATTTCAGCAGTGTGAAAAGAGCTGGCATGATATCTAAAAGGAAGTAATGGCGTCCAGGGTTCAGTCTTTATTGTAGTTAATTAGAAATAAATAAATATGCAAACAAATAAATATAATTTAGTTTAAAAAAGTAAATATAAATATCAAGTGCTCGAAACTACAGGCTTAAAGATTTTTGCTGTAGGCTTGTAGCATTTCAATCACTTCTTGGATATATTTCAAGTGAATTTCTTATCAAGTTAAAATACCCCTCAAACACTTATTCTCATCAAGTTAAAACACCCCTCCTTACTGGTGCAGCCTCAGAAGGTTGTTAAACATTGCAAGGGAATTATTGCAATGTTGTTGAACATTCCAAAACAGCATCAACATACTTGCAGGTTTTTTCTTGGGCATCCTCCTACAGCTTTAGGAGTGTCACTCTTTTGTAAAGGTCCCATGCTCTCATAGTGTAATGTTTATACTGTTTTTGTTTTGTTTACACTTTGTATTCATATGGTTTTGCTCAAAAGTTTTTGCTTCTTTGTATAAGACTAGGCTATTCACCAAATAAAGAAAACCAAGAAAAGGTCTTGGAGGTAAGAGCCTGATATGTGAAATTTGTCTTTGTTCTTGCTAAACTGATATGTTGAATTTAAGATCTTTGACTCTTTAGTGCTGAGCTGATCACATTTCTTTGATTTCAGGGTTTCTCTTGCATTTTGGTTTTATTGCTCCATTGTCATATAAAATATTAGTTCTATACCCTTATCTAGTAACTCTTCCTTGAGTGATCTGAAAGTAAGTTTTAGTAATTTTCTTTTTTCTCTAGTTATCATTGCATATGATTCATTTTCTCTAGTTATCATCTGCTTGAGGTATAGGCTCTCTTCTAATTCTTCTTTCTTTTTATCACATTTTTTATTTTAGAATCCTTTATTGGCCCTTTCATGTGTTTAGGAGGAAACATATTCTTATGTTGTTAAACATATTTACAACTTTTTAGTTGTATCTATGTGCCTGTTTGGCAGAGCTTAATTACAGCTTATTTCAGCTTTCAGCTTAATTTAAGTTATTTTGATGTGTTTGGTTTAGCTTATAGCTTATAGCTTATAGTTTTTTGGAAGTCAGAAATCAGCTTATTCTTTGAGTGGGGCAGGAGATGCTTTAAGAATAAGCTGGAAATCAGCTTAAGCTGAAAGTTATAAGCTATAAGCTGTTTAGGCATAAGCTATAAGCACTTTCCCACATATGGAGCCGTGTTTATTTTCAAGTATACTACCGTATGATATAATTGGCTTTTGCATAGAGAGGGAAAAAGGAAAAGAAAATCATATGAGCAACCACAACAACTATCCTTTACCAAAGTTGAAACTGGCATGTGCAAGATAGCATGCTGAACTAGACACTAAAGGCAGTGCAAGCCGTCACTTTTATTGCTCAAAAGCTTTTATGTCTGCCTTGGCAGAGAACAGTTATTTGACAATGACTGTCATGCAAAAACAACACTTTCTATTGGTTAATTTTAATTGTTATTTTTTATTTATTTTCAAAAAGCATGAAGTATTGTTCTAAGTTGTGATTACTGTTCATATTCTGTGTAGTTCATGTAGAAAGTTTAGTTTGACAACCTAAGGTAAACTTTACGGGCCAGAGGTAAAGAAACAGAGTCAAAACTTGAACACCTTGAGCCTGCAAGAACAAAAATGACCCTTTTTATGAAGTTGATGAATTGTGATCTAGCCAAGCTTGCTTTATCACAAAACCTAAAAGACTAACAGCTGCTTTCATCTTCTTGCTGTAGAACACTGAGCAGAAGTTGTTAAAACTTTCTACATGATGCATTTGACTTTTATGTAATTTCCCTCACTCTCTCTCTCTCCCCCTCTCCCTTCTGTTCATTTCTGAGGAGAATGGTTCATCTAGTACGTATAAGCTCTACTTGACTAATCCTCAGTAATATTGGTCATGTGAAGAAAAAATATCTTAGCTACAATTTGGTATGACTGGTTACATAATCTCATAATGCAACTTCCTTCATACATATTGATATTTGTATGAGGTTGTCATGCACAACTTCTTCATATTTTCCTGAAGTACTAGTTCTGATGAATTGTATTCTCTGCTGTTCTTGGAAATTATGTAAATTGGTTGTAAGAAAAGTACAATGCAACAATAATGACTGGTAATGTTCTGTTATTTTACAGTATAGTAACGTTGTGCAAGCTCTAAAAAGGGGTGACCTCCGTCTACTTAGACAAGCTCTCCAAGAGCATGAAGACCGGTATGTCTACCTCTCACTTTTGTAAAAAAATAGAGCACATTGATCTGATTGAAAATCTGACGGACACATTGTATTATCTGCTTCTTAAGATCAGGTGTCTATCTTGTCCTAGAAAATCTGACCGAGTCCGGATTACAGTTAAACAACAAAGGGAAAACCGGGATCGCTATAGTCATCGCCTTTTGGATAGTTCACTATTACTGAATATGACGGTTGGAATAATCAATGTAGATTACGATGGTAATTTGTACCATGCCAAATGGTCATTTCACATGGTATAGTAAATGTAATTTTTGTATATGGAGGGCTTTACTTTTTGTATGATTATGTTGTATGGAATTATTATTTTAGTTTGGATAATAGTTTGTTTGTATGTACTTGGACAGTTGAAGTTATTTTTTTTGTTGTATAGGGATACAGATTGTGGAATGATTGATAATTTATGTTCCATTTTATTTATATACGTATTACAGGTTGAATGGAATACAGACAGGTTATGGACACATTATAATATTAATAATAAAACCTAATATCATGTTTTTGCAGACTAAACGTTTTGTAACCAATAAAAAGGGAAAAAAAAAAAAAAAAAAACAAACATTTGGCTACTAAAAGTTTTGTAGCCAAAAGAAAATCAAACATTTGGCTACTAAATTTTTTGTAGGCAAAAGAAAAACAACTATTTGGCTACAAAATGTTTTGTAGCCAAAAGAAAATCAAATTTTTGGCTACTAAAAGTTTTGTAGCCAAAAGAAAATGAAACATTTGGCGACTAACATATTTTGTAGCTAAAAACAAAAGTTGAAGAATAAATATGACTTTTGGCGATTAAAAATTTAATAGACAAAAATGTCGTAGTTTAGGCGACTAAATTTTTAGTAGCAAAAAATGTTAAAGTTTAGGCGACTAAAATTTTAGTAGCCAAAAGAAATAGTATTTGGCGACTAAAATTTTAGTAGCCAAAAAAGATTGACTTTAGGCGACTAAAATTTTAGTAGCCAAAACACTAATATTTGCTTTTGGCGACTAAAAAATTTAGTAGCTAAAAAGTTTTTGGCTACTAAATAATTAGCTTTTGGCGACAAAAAAATTAGTCGGCAAATATGTATTTATTTAATTAATTTTCAAACCTATTGGCGACTAAATATTTAGTCGCCAAATGAGTACATTTGGCGACTAAATTAGGTTTAGTCGGCAATTATATTTCCCGACTACTCTTTGGCTACTAATTTCCTGACCAAAAAATTTAGTCGCTAAAGAGTATTGGCGACTAAAATATGAATTTTGGCGACTAAAAATTTTAGTCGCCAAAAGTGAAAATTCTTGTAGTGTTTGCAACTCTTTTCTAAGATAAAGTTCCTTCCAATAGTTCTTCTTTGTAGCCTCGTCTCATTGAATCTAGTCAATACTATCTTCGACTCAATAATCTTTGAACCACAAAATCAATGTGGTCCTTAATCCAATTTTTTAGGGGCTTCCTTCTAACTAGGGGTGAAAATCGAAATCTTCAGTTTGGTCGAGAAACCCCACCCTAGACCTTAGCCAAACTGCACTTATATCACCATTACTTCTAACACTGTGAAAGTTGAGGACCCCTAAATTCTTGACTTGCATGCTTCTTGCAACATCAAATGGCTCTCTCAATCTTTAGTCCATGTTACTTCTAACTTAACATATCGTTTTATGATTAATTTTTGTCCTAATTTATTATGGACAATGAGAGAATGATCAGATTTAATATTTGGTAAATGTTGAATAAGAGAGTTTGAGGACATCTAAGTTGCATTGGCTAGGTAATAGCTAATCTTTCTTTATTAACGGTACATCCTACTCTACAATTTATCTAAGAGAAGGAGTTACTTGTAAAGTAGTTATGGTTTTAGTTTATGTTACAATTTCTTTTCTTTTCTTTTCTTTTCTTTTCGTGGATTTTGAATTTTTTTCAATGTTGGCTTATTATGTTTCACACAATATATGGCTTGCCCTAATTTTGTTTCATAACGGTAAACCGAATACACTGACAAACCAAACTGCTTTAAAATTTTACACGGTCGGCTTGGTTGTCTCCCTTAATCGGTCAGAATTGATTTATGTGAATGTCAAACTGAAAACTTCGGTTTGATTTTATTTATGTTACAATGTTTCTCCTTTTTCTTTTTTTTTAGATTTTGGATTTTTTTCAACGCTGGCTTATTATGTTCTATGTATGGCTGGCTCTAATTTTGTTTAATAATGGCAAACCGAATACACCGACCAACCGAATCAATTCAAAATTCTGCACGGTTACCAATCAGGATTGATTTATGTAAATGTTAAATCAAAAAATTCGGTTTGTTTGTTTGTTTGTTTGTTTGTTTTTTTTTGTTCCAGCATTTCTTTTATTCTTTTTTGGATTTTTAACACTATCTTATTATGTTTTGTATATGGGTACCTTAATTTTATTTAATAACGCAAACTGAATACAACCAATTGAACTACTTCAAAATTCTGCATGGTTGTCTTGGTTGTCTCCCTCAATAGGTCAAGATCAATTTGTGTGAATGTCAAAATTGAAATGTTCGATTTAGCTTTATTTTGTGCTTCAATTTTTTTTTTTGTTAT
This sequence comes from Camellia oleifera, assembly GCA_022316695.1. Lineage (NCBI taxonomy): Eukaryota > Viridiplantae > Streptophyta > Magnoliopsida > Ericales > Theaceae > Camellia > Camellia oleifera. Next base: position 111,169,322 of record CM039318.1, read on the forward strand.
TTCGTATATTTTTCAACGTTAGCTTATTATGTTGTGTGTGGTTGCACTAACTTGTTTAATAATGGCAAATCGAATACACTGACCAGTCGAACTGTTTCAATCTTTTGCACGGTTAGCTTGGTTGTCTCCCTTGACTAGTGAAGATCGATTTTTGTGAATGTCAAATCGAAAGCATCGGTTTGCTTTTATTTTGTACTCCAATTTTTATTTTTTTCAACATTGGCGTATTATGTCCTATATATGGCTTCCCCTAATTTTGTTTAATATAATGGCAAAGCAAATACACCAACCAACTGAATTGTTTCAAAATTCTACACGGTTAACTTGGTTGCCTCCCTTGACTAGTCAAGGTCGATTTATGCGAATGTCAAATCGAAATCTTTGGTTTGCTTTTATTTTACATTCCAATTTATATGTTTTTCAACGTTGGCTTATTATGTTCGGTATATGGCTTCTCCTAATTTTGTTTAATATAATGGCAAACTGAATACATCGACCAACCGAACTGTTTCAAAATTCTACAGAGTCAGCTAGGTTGTCTCACTTGATCTCCCTTGATTGGTCAAGATCGATTTATGTAAATGTGAAATTGAAAACTTCGATTCAACTTTATTTTGTGTTCTAATTTTCATTTTTTTTTTTTGGATTTTGGATATTTTTCAACACTAGCTTATTATGTTCTGGATATGATTGCACTAATTTTGTTTAATAATGGCAAACCAAATACACCGACCAGCCGAACCGTTTCAAAATTCTGCACGGTCAGCTCGATTGTCTCCCTTGACCAGGCAAGATCGATTTACATGAATGTCAACTCGAAAGCTTCGGTTTGCTTTTATTGTATGTTCAAATTTTTATTTTTCGAGATTTTGGATATTTTTCAATGCTAGCTTATTATGTTCTGTATATGATTGCACTAATTTTGTTTAATAATGGCAAAGTGAATACACCAACTAGCCGAACCGTTTCAAAATTTTGCACGGTTAGCTCGGTAGTCTCCCTTGACTAGTCAATATTGATTTATGTGAATGTCAACTCAAAAGCTTCGGTTTGCTTTTAAAAATTCTACAAATTTTTATTTTTTGGGATCTTGGATATTTTTTAATGCGAGGTTATTATGTTATGCGTGTGGTTGCACTAATTTGTTTAATAATGGCAAACTGAATACACTGACTAGCCGAACTGTTTCAATCTTCTGCATGGTCGGCTTGGTCGTCTTCCTTGATTGGTTAATATCGATTTATGTGAATGTCAAATCGAAAGCATCGGTTTGCTTTTATTTTATGCTCCAACCGAACTATTTCAAAATTCTACATGGTCGGCTTGGATGTCTCACTTGATCTCTCTTATTGGTTAGGATGGATTTATGTAAATGTGAAATCAAACACTTAGGTTTAGTATATGGTTGATATTTTTCAACGCTAGCTTATTACGTTTTGTATATGGTTGCACTAATTTTGTTTAATAATGGCAAACCGAATACATCGACCAACTGAATTGTTTCAAAATTCTGCATGGTCGGCTCAATTGTCTCCCTTGACCATGTCAAAATCGAATTACATAAATGTTAACTTGGAAGCTTCGGTTTTTTTTTTTAAATTTTACATTCCAATTTTTTTTTCAACGCTACCGTATTATGTTTTGTATATGGCTTTCACTAATTTTGTTTAATATAATGGCAAACCAAATACACCAACCAACCAAATCGTTTTAAAATTCTACTCGATCAGCTTGTTTGTCGCCCTTGACTAGTCAAGATTGATTTTTGTGAATGTCAAATTGAAAGCTTCTATTTGCTTTTGTTTTACGTTCGAATTTATATATTTTTTTCTACTTTGGCTTGTTATGTTTTGTATATGGATTCTCTTAATTTTGTTTAATATATAATGGCAAAACGAATACCGCAACCTACCGAACCGTTTCAAAATTCTGCACAGTCGGCTTGATTGTCGGCTTGATCTCCCTTGATTGGATAGAATCAATTTATGTAAATGTCATATTGAAAACTTCGGTTTAGCTTTATTATGTACCAAATTTTTTTTTTTTTTTTTAAAATTTTGGATGTTTTTCAATGCTAACCTATTATGTTTCTGTATATGGTTGCACTAAATTTGTTTAATAATGGCAAACTGAATACATTAACCATCTGAATCGTTTCAAAATTCTGCACGATCAATTTGGTTGTCCCCTGACCAGTCAAGACTGATTTACGTGAATTTCAAATCAAAAGTTTCGATTTACTTTTATTTTACTTTCCAATTTTTTTTTTTTCAACGCTGATTATGTTTTATATATGGTTTCCCCTAATTTTGTTTAATATAATGGGAAACCGAATACACCAACCAACTAAATCATTTCAAAATTCTGCACGGTCAGCTTGGTTGTCTCCCTTGACCAGTCAAGATCGATTTATGTGAATATCAAATCAAAATCTTTGGTTTGCTTTTATTTTACGTTCCAATTTATATTTTTTTCAATGTTGGCTTATTATATTTTGTATATGGCTTCTCCTAATTTTGTTTGTTATATAATATAATGGCAAACCGAATACACTGACCAACCGAACCATTTCAAAATTCTACAAGGTTGGCTTGGTTGTCTTACTTGATCTCCCTTGATTGGTCATGTTCAACTTATGTAAATGTGAAATCAAAAACTTCAGTTTAGCTTTATTTTGTATTCTAATCATCTTCTTTTTTTTTTTTTTGGATTTTGGATATTTTTCAATGCTAGCTTATTATGTTCTGTATATGGTTGCACTAATTTTGTTTAATAATGGCAAACTGAATACACCACCTTGCTAAACCGTTTCAAATTTCGCACGGTCGGCTTGGTTGTCTCCCTTGACTAGTCAAGATCAATTTATGTGAATGTCAAATTAAATACTTCGGTTTGGTTTTATTTTATGTTCCAATTATTCTTTTATTCTTTTTTTTTTTTTTTGGGATTTTGAATTTTTTTCACCACTAGCTTATTATGGTCTATATGTGGTTATCCTAATTTTGTTTAATAATGCCAAACTGAATACATCGACCAACCGAACCACTTCAAAATTTTGTATGGGTGGCTTTGTTGTCTCCCTTGACCTGTCAAAGATTGATTTATGTGAATGTGAAATCAAAAACTTTGGTTTAGCTTTAATTTTTGTTTTAATTTTCTTTTTTAATCTTTTTTTTTTTTTTTTGGATTGTGGATATTTTCAATGCTAACTTATTATGTTCTGTGTAGGCCTTGCCCCAATTTTTATTTAATAATGGCAAACCAAATACACTAACCAACCAAGCCGTTTCAAAATTCTGCGTGGTCGGCTTGAGTGTCTCCCTTGACCGTTTAGTATCAATTTATGTGAATGTCAAATCAAAAAATCGGTTTGGTTTGGTTTTATCTTCTAATTTTTCTTTTATTTTGTTTTTTTTTTTTGGATTTCGGATTATTTTTTGCATAGCTTATTATCTTCTGTATATGGTTTCCCTAATTTTGTTTAATAATGCAAAATCGAATAGACCGACCAATCGAACTATTTCAAAATTCTATACGGGTTGTCTTGGTTCTCTCTCTTGACCGGTCATGATCGATTTATGTGAATATCAAATCGAAAACTTCAATTTGATTTTATTTTGGGTTCCAATTTTCTTTGGATTTTGCATTTTAATCAACGCTAGCTTATTAGGTTCTGTATATTGTGTTGTTCAAATTGTGAAATTAAATAAATAGATTTATGAAGAAATCAAATTATATACCAAGAACATATCCTGATAATTACAACTAAATTTCAACATAAATACACAAAAAATAATAAAAGGGTAAAGAGAGGAAACCGAAGCCTGCACGGAAGCAGTTTTTTGAAAACAGATTTCGCCGCCTCACGGGTCGAGTGCTTGAGGAATCCCGGCGTCTGTCTTCCAGGGTACGACGGTCAAAACCAGCTACGGCAGAAGCACTATCTGTCTAGCTTAGCGAACAAAACAATGGCAGCACTGAACTATCTTGCAAACTGACTTGTAAAATACAAGTAAAAATTTTTATACTGAAACTTGACAGGAGGGTCTCAATTTATACATGTATAGGGGAGAGAGGAAGAGCCTCCAGCCTTTAAGGCTAGTCATTAAAACACCAAGCATGCATAGCCCCTTTCTACAAAATGAAAAGTATGGATGCCCAAAGGATTCACACCCTTTAGCCAAGAAAAAAGATTTAAATACTCTTTAAAATCCTATTCATGAATCTAACATCATAAAGGAAATTCTTGGCAATTTCTTATTCAAAATCCAATGGTTTTTGGCTCACTTGGACCCAACACAAAAAAATGGTTAGGACCCACTTTAATATTTAATTAAAGTCACCACACTTTAATATTAAATTAAAGTCCCCAAAAATCATTTTTTCCAACAATCCCCCACATGAATAAAAATTGACCGAATGACTCAACAAACGGACAACGTTCAACAATAAAGACTCTGAGAGAGAGTACAACGGACTAACCCCGACATCAGAGAAGGTAGCTTTTGACTTTGAACCTCTCCTAGTGAAAACCTATCGAGTTTACTGGCAGATCAGTGAATAAGACATCTTGAACTACTCTACCGTTTATGTAAACTGAGACAATAGATCTCACACGGGAATTACTCCTACCATCATTATGTTCTCACTGGTGTGCCCTATGTGGCCCTGGACACTAGCCTGGTTCAGCGAGTGGTTTCAAAGAATCTTGGCCTGCCCAATTCTTCTAAAAGCAGCCCCACTTCAAACTCACATAGGTTACTCTACTAAAGTATCCTGCAATACTTAGCTCAACAGCTTAACACATAAGAGTCATTAAAAGCTCAGCTTATCCTCTACACTTGCAGGTATCACTGATAGAAGGAATGGCTGGAGGTTTAACCTCCTCAGTGACATACCACCGTTACATGCAATTAGGTTGTCCCATTGAACCTAGATCTTGGGATCTCCAGTCAACTAGGTTGGGTTTTCATTCCGGTAACTTCCAAAGGCCTTAACCCCATTCCTTTTGACGACGTTTCGACTAACACTCGACTTAACCCTTTGGTTAGCGGATCCGCAATGTTGTCCTTAGACTTTACATAGTCTAAAGAGACAACTCCATTCGAGAGTAGTTGTCATATGGAATTATATCTACGACGGATATGTCTAGACTTTCCATTATACATATTACTCTGTGCCCTACTAATTGCAGATTGACAATCACAATGAATACAAATAGTTGGCACAGGTTTAGACCAATGTGGAATATCTTCAATGAAATGGCAAAGCCATTCTGCTTCTTCCGTTGCTTTATCCAAAGCAATAAACTTGGAAGATTTCCAAGACACAACTGCCCCACCAAGAGTGAACACAAATCCACTAGTGGACTTTGAGTCCTTTATATCTGATATCCAATTCGTGTCACTATATCCTTCAAGCACCGCTGGATATCGAGTATAATACAGCCCATAATCCCGAGTGTAGCGTAAAAACCTTAACACCTGCACAATGCCCTTCCAATGAGAAGCATCAGGATTACTTGTGTATCTACTAAGCCTGCTAACCGAGTAAGCTATATCGGGCCTAATACAACTCATCAGATACATTAACTTCCAATTACCCGAGAATATTCTAACTGAGAGACACTCTCTTTATTATTCTTGGTAAAGTGTAGACTTAAGTCTACAGGTGTCGATGACACACTCGTATCTGATCCACTAAACTTCTCAAGTATCTTATCAACATAATGAGACTGAGAAAGTACAATTCCGCCAGAGATTCTGGTAATCTTAATTCCCAAAATAACATCTGCAATGCCCATATCCTTCATGTCAAATTTAGAGTTTAACAACGTCTTGGTAGTTTTGATCATTTCATCGTTACTACCTATAATGAGCATATCATCAACATATAGACACAAAATGACATAACCTCTGTTAGTGTCTTTGACATAAACACACTTGTCACATTCGTTGATTCTAAACCCACTTGACAACATTACATTGTCAAACTTCTCAAGCCATTGTTTAGGCGCTTGCTTCAAACCATACAATGATTTAACAAGTTTACAGATTTTCTTGCTTTGCCCTGGAGTTGAAAACCCTTCAGGTTGCTCCATAAAGATTTCTTCATTCAAATCCAAATTTAAGAAAGCTGTCTTTACATCCATCTGGTGTATCTCAAGATTGCGCAAAGCTGCTATCGCAATCACCATGCGAATGGATGTCATCCTAGTTACAGGTGAGTACGTATCAAAGTAATCCAAGCCTTCTCGTTGCCTGTACCCTTTGATAACGAGCCTCACCTTATACTTGTCAATTGACCCATCGGCCTTCTTCTTTCTTGTAAAAATCCATTTGCAGCTTAAAGGCTTGCAACCTGGAGGCAAATCTACCAACTCCCAGGTGTGGTTCTGTAAGATGGAGTCAATCTCACTTTTGATCGCTTCTTTCCATAAAGGACTCTCAGGAGAAGTCACAGCTTCGTGGAAAGTTTGAGGTTCGTTCTCAACCATATAAGTCAAGAAGTCTGGATCAAAAGATTTGGACATCCTAGCCCTTTTACTCCTTCTAGGTTGATCATCACCTTGATTCTCAACTTGATCATCAAAATGATCATCATCACTAGCAAGCTCATCAAATTGCTCCAAAACCTCAAAACCCTTTCTTAGGTTCGGCAAGGAAAAATGTCTTCAAAGAAACATGCATTCCTTAACTCCATGATGGTATTCCTGTGAATGTCTGAAGTTTCAGACTTATGTACAAGAAACCGATATGCACTACTATTATGTGCATAACCAATGAATATATAATCTACGGATTTCGGGCCTATCCTAACCCGTTAGAGTGTAGGAATCGCCACAATAGCAAGATACCCCCACATTCGTAAGAATTTATAAGAAGACTTAACGCCTTTCCATAACTCATACGGGATCTTGTCCACTTCGCTTCAACACAAGTTTCACACTTGTGTTTTGTCAGAACGACCTTGTCGGACTAAAAAACCATGCGAAAACATGTTTACTGAGAAGAGACCTTGAGACAAGATTCTAACAAATGTCCAAAACATACAGGACTTTGTTCAAGGTTAGCTCTTTCCCTGAGGTTAACTTCAGGACCGCCTTTCCCTCAACAAATGAGGTAGTAGAGTTTCTCATAAACAACTTCTCACCGTTTGTAACTGGTTCGAAAGTTGTAAGCAGCTCCTTCTCAGAGCAGATGTGGCATGTAGCCCTAGTAAAGATAAAACCCCTCCCTACCACAGTTGTAGCACTTCCCAAAGAACCGATAACCAGGTTCCTACGGCTTGTATGCCAGCTTCTTTGCAACACCACCCCTTGGCCCCAGCATAGAGCCCTTGTTCACGGGAGGCTTCTTCCTCATCCCAGAAGATTTGCCACTCTCAATGACATTAGCCTTCACTAAGGAGGTACTCCCTCCTTTCTTTCTATTATCCTCCTCAATTTTGGAGTCAGATAATTAAGTCTTCTTTGTAGAATTTATACAAAGTTTTTTGAACAAATCCTTGTGTCACAATGATTATGAAACTCTCAAAATCATATCACAGTAAATACATTCCCAGAATGTCATCAACTGAATTAGGCACCCAAATATATTAGGTCCGACCTATCACTCTGAAGCCAATAGTCTTACTATTAGAAAATACAAATCCAGTGTTCAATAGTCTACTATTCGGAACTTCATAACACGGCTAGTAGTCTTATCACTAGGAATCACTAATTTCTTAGCATGTGGTTAGTAGACTTTCTACTACTAGGAATCACAATGTCTTAACCTGTGATCAGTAGTCACTTTACTACTAGGAATCACAACATCCCGACATAGGATCAATAGACTCTTTCATTACTAGGAATCATCATGTCTTGACATATGACTAGTAGCCTCTCCACTACTAGGAACCATGATGTCTTGACATGTGATTAGTAATCTGTTCACTGCTAGAAACCACAATCTCATAACTGTGTAGCCAGTGGTCTTACACCTCCTAGGAACCACCAGTTTTCTATCTCTGTGATCAGTGATCTTGTACTCACTAGGAGCCACCAATTTAAGAATATATTTGGAATTTAAAAATCCAAAAAATATTCACCTACTATAACAGGTTGTATCAACTTTGCTTTTAAGCAAAGTCATATAACAATCATAAATGCTATAAATAACACAAGGATACCATACTAATTGCCTCTGATCAATTCAGAGATATTTTAATACAATCTTATGATTTCCTTAATCATACTTGATCTCTCAAGATCTTCCTTTAAGAATCTCGTGAGGCAAGGTTGTCAAGTGGAACAACATTTATGTTTGTCACCTTTTGAAGCCATTTCTGAAACATCACAACTGAATTTCACTTTTGTGATTCCAGAAATTAAACTTAACCCTTAGAAAATCCCTTAGATGGAAATTTAATTCAAAACTAGTCTCACCATTTAACCTAGAATCGAACATGGTCAGGAATGTTCCCAGGAAGACTGGAGGGGTCACATCGGTCCCACTTAAAACCCAGTTAACCTTTTGACAAAACATCCAAGAACATGTTGACTCCTAGTCTATAGGAAACAATTTTTAAAATTAAGATTTCCAGGGGACAAACCAGGTTATAACAAACCGATTTCCAAGCAAATAAAATTTTCTACCAGAATTATACTACTCATAAAAGTTAACCGGTACTCCCGGAACTACGCCCATTATTTCTGAATAAAATCAGAAATATTTTAGCTAATGCTAAAATTTGGTTTCCTTTCTCAAAACCAAAGCACTTTGGACATAATCAGATTATAACCAAAGACTTTCTCCAAACTTGATTTTCCAACACTTTGGGAATAAAATGATTAAATCCAAAGACTTCCTCAAACTCCAAAGGTTTGAAACCAAATCCGTCTTAGTTGTCATTTCCGAACAAATAAGAACTACTCTTTAGCCAAAGCTAAACACTTTGGTTTTTAACACAGAAAACCAAATCAAGTTCCAAACTTACAAACAATTTAAAAATTGTTATAACAATTACACGCATGTAAAATGCTTCTAACAAAACAAACAAATAAAACTTGCTACTACAAATTGGTAAACAAACCAACTAAATCTCAAGCAAAATAAGCTTCAAACATTAAATAAAATAGTCAATCCATAAGGATTCTATTTAGTCCAAAAGCCTTTCCACGCTTAGGTATTCCTATTCAACACAAAAGTTAGTAGTCCAAACATTTTTATTTTTACATCCAAAATACTATTCATTTGGTTTTATATTTGTTTTTCCATTCCCTTTCGCATTGGTATGCCTACAAAGAAAGTTAGTAGCAAACCACAACAAAATACAAACAAATAATCTAAACAAAAATAAATATAATAAATAATTGAAACCATCTAGCCAACTATTTATAAAATTAACCAATGAATTAAAATGCCAATTAAATTAAAACTTTAAAATAAAATTCTATACTCATGGGTTATGAATGAAATTAATTCATAATAAACATTTAAACTATTAACTCCAAATAAATAAGTTAAATTCAAAGTTAATGCACCCAATTAAATAATTCACATTAATGCACCCAATTAGATAATTTAGATTAATGCACCTAATTAAATAATTCACATTAATGCACCCAATTAGATAATTTAGATTAATGCACCCAATTAAATAATTCACATTAATGCACCTAATTAAATAATTCATAAAAAACTCTATAACTCCAAAATACATTAAATTAGGTAATCTAGTCTAGAAAATAATAAGCATGTAACAAATTAAAAACTAGAATAGAATTAGCATGTAATATGTCTATAACACACATGGATCTATTCACTAGCAAACACAAATATATTAATTTACTCAGAAGGATGAATCAGTGCAAGAAGGCATGAAAATAGTTTTATGTGTATGCAAAGAAGCAAAATCATGAACCGGCAATTAACCTACAGAAAATGGAGCAATGGCCTATTCATATAAATTACTAGAATCTCTAAACATGCAAATTTATATTTCGTATCATTGAAACAGTGAGCAATTTTGCAACAGTTCCTAGTAACATTATACAAAGCTAACCTAATTGTCTATATAAATCTATTCGATCAATTTCATAGAAAATATATATTAATCTGTTTTAAGCTTGTTGTTCAAATTGTGAAATTAAATAAATAGATTTATGAAGAAATCAAATTATATACCAAGAACATATGCTGATAATTACAACTAAATTTCAACAGAAATACACAAAAAATAATAAAAGGGTAAAGAGACAAAATCGAAGCTTGCATGGAAGCAGTTTCCTTAAAACAGATTTCGCCGCCTCACGGGTCGAGTGCTTGAGGAATCCCGGCATCTGTCTCCTAGGATACGACAGTCAAATCCAGCTACGGCAGAAGCACTATCTGTCTAGCTTAGCGAACAAAACAATGGCAGCACTCTCTCACAATAGGAACTATCTTGCAAACTGACTTGTAAAATGGAAGTAAAAATTTCTATATTGAAACTTGACAAGAGGGTCTCAATTTATAAATGTATAGGGGAGAGAGGAAGAGCCTCCAGCCTTTAAGGCTAGTCATTAAAACACCAAGCATCCATAGCCCCTTTCTACAAAATGAAAAGTATGGATGCCCAAAGGATTCACACCCTTTAGCCAAGAAAAAAAGATTTAAATACTCTTTAAAATCCTATTCATGAATCTAACATCATGAAGCAAATTCTTGGTAATTTCTTATTCAAAACCCAATGGTTTTTGGTTCACTTGGACCCAACACAAAAAAATGGTTAGGACCCACTTTAATATTTAATTAAAGTCACCACACTTTAATATTAAATTAAAGTCCCCAAAAATCATTTTTTCCAACATATTGTTTCCCTAATTTTGTTTAATAATGGAAAATTGAAGGGCGGGCCTGGCGTAGCAGTAAAGCTATCCCTTGGTGACCTGATGGTCGTGGGTTCGAGTTGCAGAAATAGCCTCTCCGCTTGCGGAGGTAAGGCTGCATACATCAACCCTTCCCCAGACCTCACTTAAGCAGGAGTTGCGTGCACTAGATACGCCTTTTAATGGAAAATTGAATACACTGACCAACCGAACTGTTTCAAAATTCTGCACGGTCGGCTTGATTGTCTCCCTTAATTGGTCAGGTAGGTTTTTTGTGAATTTCAATTTGATAAGTTTTGCTTGGTTGGAGAAACCACCCTAGACCTCGACCAAACTACACTAATTTCAATCCTACTTGTAACATAGCGGGAATGTTGGGACTCCTAAATTCTCAAGAAACCCCACTTTAGACCGCAACCAAACTGCACTTATTTCACCACTACTAACACAGCATGTAAGTTGAGGATCCCTAAATTCTGGACTTGCATACTTCTTGTAACGTCCATTGGTTCTCTGGATCTTTGGTTCATGTTGCTTCAAACTTAAAATATTGTTTTATGGCTAATTTTTGTCATACTTTATTATGGGTGATGAGAGGATGATCAGATTTAATATTTTGATAAATGCCGAATTAGAGAGTTTGGGAAAATGACCATCCAAGATGCCATTTGCCAGGCAATATCGAACCTTTATTGATTATCGGGGTACCCTAATTTATCTAAGTAAAAGGATACTTGTAAAGTAGTTATGGTTTTGTTTTATGTTCCAATTTTTCTTTTTCTTTCTTTCTTCTTTTTTTTTTTTTTTTTTTTTGTGTGTGTGTTGGATTGTGGATTTTTTTAAATGCTTGTTATTATGTTCTGTAGATGGCTTGCCCTATTTTTGTTTAATAATGCCAAATCAAATACACCAACCAACCAAACCGTTTCAAAATTTTGCTTGGTTTGCTTTGGTTGTCTTCCCTGACCAATTAGGATCAATTTATGTGAATGTCAAATTGAAAACTTTGGTTTGGTAGAGAAACCACCCTAGACCTTGACCAAACTGCACTGATTTCAATCCTATTTATAACATAGCGGAAATGTTAGGACCTCTAAATTTTATAGTTGCATGGTTTTTGTAACACCCATTGGCACTCTGGATCTCAGGTCCACGTAGCTTCATGCTTGAAAGATCGTTTTATGGCTAATTTTCCTCCTACTTCATCAAGAATGATGATAATGACCAGATTCAATTCTAACACAACACAAAAGTTGAGGACACCTTAATTCTAGAGTTGCTTGTTTTCCTGTTACACCCAATGGTCCATGTAACTTTAAACTGAAAAGATTGTTTATGGCTTATTTTTTTGTTACTTTATGCAGAACTGTGAGAGAATGATCTCATCATGTAGTTAGTAAATGACAACTATGAGTGTTTGGGAAAATGGTGTCTAAGATGCATTTTCTAGGCTCCTATCCAACCTTTCTTGAACATAGGTTGGCTTATTGTGTTCTGTATATAGTTTGCCTTGACTTTATTGAACTATAGCGACCCCGGTCTTTTCCTATTTTATTACTGTATCCGGACTTCGGTTCCGTGGATCCTATCATTGTATAATTGTTGCTGTCGTCCTTTATTTTTTCATTTGAGTTATAGGATGTGTTGGGCATGTTTGTTTCAGGTTGGTTGGGTCCGGAAACCAAGTGTTGCTGTCCAGTTTTTGGGTTGGTCACTCGAGCGAGGGTTTGGTCGCTCGAGCGAGGGTTGAGTTTTGTCTCTGGTGGCTCGAGCCAGGGTTTCTTTGCTCAAGCGAGAGATTGCGTCTGGTATAGACCTGAGAGCAGTGTTTCTTCGCTCGAGCGAGCGAGGTGTATGTTTTCGAGTTCTTTGCTCGACCGAGCATTCTGTCGCTCGAGCATGCTTCTGGGTTGCAGACCTGAAGCATTGCATTCTTGGCTCGAGCGAGATTTTCTTTGCTCGAGCAAGAGTTTCTTGTGTCTGGTCACTCGAGCGACCATGTCTTCGTTCGAGCGAGCCTGTTTTATATAAATACGTAGCAGCGGGATTTTAAATAGTTTTTCATCCTCTTTTTGATCCCAAACCCTAGTTCTGAGTTTTCTCTCTCCCTACTCACCTTTTCTCTTAGGTTTGATCTACTTAGAGTGTGTTTCTACCCTAGATCCTTTATTAAAAAGATAGTGTGGGTCGAGGGCTTCAGTTTAATCTGAACGATCTTGGTTTTGGAGCACTTTGGAGTTTGGGTCATCATCTCCGTCTTCTAATTTTTGGGTTATTTCTTCGAGTTAGGGATTTCCTACTCCATCTTATGAGTTTTGTTCTAAGTTTTGGTACTTTAATATGGTGGGGGTATTTTGGTAATTTTGAGAAAAACCCTAGTTGTTTTAATAAATTGATTTGTACAATTAATTTGAAGAAAATTGGGAATATTAGTTGAATTCAGGGAATTGGGGATTTATAAGTTTAAATGGTGTAGTTGGATTATTTAATCACTCTCCTATTTAACTGTGGAGATTATTATTGTGATTATATTTTATTTCTTGTTTAGAAATAACTGTTTTGGGCTATCGGTGGAGGATAGTCATGATTGTTGTAGACATTGCATGTGGATTAGGGCAAACTGGAACTAATCACATTGGCTAAGTCATTAATTTTGACTATTGAATTAATACAGAAAAATACATATATTGGTTGAGCATTGCATATGCATATTGTGTGGGAGGAGATAGGGGATGTACTCCACGGTTTAGGGGAAGATAGGGGATGGACCTCTAAACTGGATTTTGTTTGGGAGGAGATAGGGGATGGACTCCATTAGCATCACTTTTATGTGTGCTTATTTATATTGAAGTGTTTTATTGATACAGCACTAAAATGTGTATCAATTTGGAAGTATGAAGTGTTTTGATATGAGCCTGAGTCTCATTTGTGTTGTTGATATTGGAAGTAATGTGAATATGCTATATAGTTCACAGTTGTAAGTTTGGCCAGGTTCTGATCCATATTGATAATAATGGATATTGATAAGTGTCATAGACATTAGTGTCTTAAGATTGTATATTGATATAATTGATTATCATGGTTAACCATCTATTGAATGCTATTGCTTTATTCAATGCTTATAATTGGTTTAGTATATTTCTACTGGGCTGTGGCTCACCCTTTAAGGGAACATCATTTTCAGGTCCAGGTGATTTGCTACCTCCAAGGACTTAGCTTGGAAGGAACTGGATTTTGAAGCCTTATTTTAAGTTATTTGTTTTTATTTGACTTACATGTAAACATTCAAGCCTAGGGCTTTATTTGTATTTGAGTTAGAACTCATAATTTTGTGTCCAAGTGTTGGCTTGGCAAGTTGTAAGCCCGTAGGGCATTTATTTCGATGTTACATGTAATGTCTTATTTTAGTAATACTCTGATGAATGAATTGTGGTTTATTTACTTGAGTAATGCATCTTATTATTGTGTATGTTATGGGTTATTTTTGAGGGCGTGACAGAACAATGCAAACTGAATACACTGACAAACCGAATTGTTTTCAAAATTTCACAATGTCGGCTTACTTCTCTTCCCCGACTAGGATAAATTTATGTAAATGTCAAATCAAAATCTTTGGTTTGGTGGGGAAATCCCACCCTAGACCTCGACCAAACTGCACTTATTTTCACCCCTACTTCTAACACAGCGTGAAAGTGGGCCCCTATATTCTTGACTTGCATCCTTCCTACAATACCCGATGGGCTCTCTCAATCTTTGGCCCACATTGCTTTAAACTTAGAAGATCGTTTTTATGGCTAATTTTTGTCCTACATTATTTAGGACAATGAGACAATGATCAGATTCAATATTTGGTAAATGACAGAATAAGATAGTTTGGGAGAATGGACATGCAATATGCATTAGCTAGGTCCCTATCTAACCTTTCTAACCTTTCCTGATTATTGGTATACTGTGCTCAACAATTTATCCAAGTAGAGGTGTTACTTGTAAAGTAATTATTGTGGTTTTATTTTGTGTTCCAATTTTTCTTTTCTTTTCTTTTCTTTTTGTTTCTTTTTTTATTTTTATTTTTATTTTAGATTTTTGTTTTTGTTACTTAAAAGCTTCTGTGTGGTGGAGAAATCACCTAGACCTCCGCCAAACTACATTGATTTCTCTTCTATTCCTAACACAACATAAAAGTTGGGAACCCTAAATTCTCAAGTTGCATGCTTCTTGCAACACCCAGTGGGTCTCTAGATCTATAATTCACATAGCTTCAGACTTAAAAGGTCATTTTATGGCTAATTTTTCTTGTACTTCATCTAGAACAATGTGATAATTATTAGATTCACTAGTTGGTAAATGACAAATAAGAGCATTTGGGAAAATGTAAAACCAAGATTTTGCATTAGCTAGATCCTATCCAACCATTCCTGAATATTGGTACCCTCACTCTTCGATTTTTCCAAGTAAAGAAGTGTCATGTAAAGGAGTTATGGTTTTATTTTGTGTTCCAGTTTTTATTCTATATATCGTTTGCTCTGATTTTGTTAAACAATGGCAAATTGAATACACTTACTAACTGCTTAGATTTCAGTTGGTTTGGTTCTCTCTCCTGATCGGTCATAATTGATTTATGTTATTGGCAAACTTTACCAATTTCACCCCTACGTCTAACCCAGTGTGAAAGTTGGAGACCCCTTTGTCCTAGAGTTTCATGCTTTTTGCAACTCCCAATGACTCTTTGGATCTTTGGACCACATAGCTTCAAACTTGAAAGATCGTTTTATTGTTAATTTTTCTCCCACTTCATCAAGAACAATGAGAGAATGTTTAGATTCAATTCTAACATAAAGTGAAAGTTGAGGACCCCTTAATTATGGAGTTGTAAGTTAATCACATATATTTGTGTCTCATAAAATTTTCATAATTTTTTGAGAGATCATGTTTCTATTTCGTTGTCATAGTTGATGGTTTGTCTCAATCATGTCACAGTCTCATGTTTAGTTTAGGATTGTCATGCACGAATCATGTTTTGTCTTGTTTTCTGCCATGATTGCATGCTTGTTAATTTTCATGGTAGTCTGGTGTTTGATTGGCATCATTATAGTAGTTAGTTTCTTTTTTTTTTCTTTTTTTGCGAAACACTAATTTAACTAATTGAACCAATGAAATCGAGTGACGTCATCTTGCATATTAAGGTCTAACAAATTTATCTAATTGAACTAATGAAATTGACGAAAGGATAACTTATTAGTTGGGCAAGATGGGTGCCTCACACCTTCCTAATTTGTACCTTGGACTCCGATTGTAGTTTCCTTGGTTGTATCTTGTGTTTTATCTATGAAGTGAAGTTTGTATTTTTGTTTTTGTTTTTGTTTTTTTTTTCTTCTTCTGTTTTAGGATTATATTGGGTTTCCTAGTGGTACTTTGAGAAAAAATTAGCTGGCAACTCCATCGAATGGATCTCTGATTCTCGCAACAATTACTAACTATTACGTTTTCTTCTTGATTCAAAGTTTGAATCATTTGGATTAATTTTTCAAGTCTTTCTACATCTCTAGTAGTTTTAAATTCTTATTCTAAAGACCACAATGTCCTATACTTTCATAGTCTTCATATTTTTATGTGAATCTTTGTTCATTATATTTCTCTTCTATAGGAATTCTTACACTAAAGATACATTGAAACATTTTCTTCCTTCAAATTTTAGAATGAGATTTTCGTCTAATAACTTCATAGTTCGAGAATACTTCTAAATGTTGGACTTTTTTTTTTTGGTTTCCATTTATTAGGAAACTGAATATTTCTCCATTGAGTGATTTTTGGTTGATAGCCTGTTTTAAATGAAGGGAGTTCTTCCCCCCTTTTGACTAAATAAATTATTTGCCATTTTTTAACACATTAACTCAAGTACACTCGTCAAATTTAAAAAACTTGATTCATGAGTTGTTGGTGCGACTTTGAGCATCTCTAATATCAATCATGAAATTTAGAATTGCATTAAAGAACAAAATTTGTTTACTTGTGTTAGCTTGCGCAACTCTGAACAGGCTTCAATGCTATCATCATCTCCTAAAGATACATAAGAGTATTGGGAGTAGAATATGTATATTTCTGTGTATGTTTATATTTTTTCAAGTCAAACAATTTCTCTCTCTTTACAAGTTCTCTATCAAACTTCAAACAAACTTCCAAGAAATTGCACCTTATATACTTCTTACTTTTTTTCACTATAAAATGTCATAATAAAAATTACAATGTATCATAATAAAAATCACAAAGTATTATAACATTATCATCCCTAAGTTTAGAGTGCACATCATAAATTCATTATTCATAATTTTACCCCAAAATATCATAACATAAATTATAGATAATCATAATTTTTATCATAAAAAATCATAATTTTTTCATAATGTACATCTTTTTAAAAGATGCATCACTACAATGAAAGTGAATAATATCAAATTTATTAATATTTTTATCATACTGTAGACACCCCATTTTTGACCGTCCTCAAGACTTGGACATCACCTTTTGAACACTCGGTGATCATCCATGTTTGTGTTCGTTTTAAGTTCTCGGAGGTCTCGGCTACGCGCCTTGCCTCAAGATCTCTTAACTTACCTGTTCTGTGCTTGGTTTTGCACCAAGAACTTGTTTGTTTTTTCACCTGAGGGTAGAGAGTAGCTTATTAGCTATCCCTGATACCCACCGGCCTTAGCTTGAGGCCACCGGCCCTATTTTAATGCTACCAGCCATTGGTGATGGCCGGTCGGCATTTTGTGTGGTCGGCCGACTATTTATTTGGCCGATTGTCTCCTTCTCTGGCTGATACCCCCTCTTTTCCTTTTTCAGGCATGGTGCATGCCAGCTGTGCTAGCTAGAGTGCACGGACTTGTCCTCTATACATGTGTATGGAGGACTTGCACCTTTTGCACCCTTTTGACCCAAGCTTCTTGGAGAAGCTTGCACCCTTTGCTCAAGCTTCTTGAGGAAGCTTGGACCTTTGTCTTAGCTTCCTCAAGAAGCTTGGACCTTTGGGTTAGCTTCCTTTAGAAGCTTGACCCCCCCTTTGACCCTTTTGCCTTAGCTTCTTTAAGAAGCTTGGGTCTTTGTCTTCCTCTATATAAGGAAGCCTTGCTTCTCCTTTGAAGAGGTTGAACAAATCAGACATATACATCTGATATATCTCATATCTCACACACTCTCTCTCTCTATATATATATATCTCCCTCTCTCTCTTAATTTGTGTGTGTTAGAAGGCCTAAAAGGGTGTTTTGTTCTTAGTTTTGCACTAAGGCACCTAGTATTACACCATACTTCGGTTTTGGGGGTGTTGGGAGGTTGTTCTTAGAGTTTTGAGTTGGTTTTGATTAGAAGAAAGGGGCTGGACTTGCTGTTCTTCAAGTGTTCTTCAAGGGTGAGCTAGTTACTTTATATTCCCCATTCTTGCACTAGCTTTTAACGCACTTTGCATGCTGTTTTGAGCTTTGTGTAAAACTAATAAAAACTCTGATTTTTCATGCTTAAGATGTTTCATTAAGGTCTCATTTGTGTTTGGGGTTGACCTCCCCCTCTTAGGCCTTGTTTGGCCCCTTTTGTGCTTTCTTTGGTTGAGCTTTGAATACTTTTGTGCATTGGCCTTCTCACCACTGAAATCCAAAGGATTTTCAGTGGTGAAGAAGAGGTTTTGAGGTCTTGCATAGGGGAGGGACACCCTTCTCCCTTTGTGTCTTATTTGTTCATGTTTTTGGCTCATAAGGGTAGCATGCATGCCTAGTTGTTCTTAGCTTCATTTCAGAGGTTTTTGGGTATTATTTGGTCATATTATATCTCTATTTTTGGTTGGATTTATTGTCCATTACATGCATCACATACTTGCTTAGTAATCCCCTTTATTGTCATAACATGTGCCATGCATTTGCCCCTCCATGCTTGCATGTTCTAGCTTAACTTCATGAAGTTTTTGGTCATATTTTGCCATGCATAAGGTCTGCTGGGTACTTATTTGATCATGTTTTCCATGTTTGGTATAGCCTCTTTGCATTTTGGCTTGTGAGCTTTGAGTGTGTGAGTCATTAGCATGCTTTAGTTGGGTTGTTTCAGTGATTTGGAATCACTTCTCATGCTATTTTAGTCTGTAATCCATGCTTGTATGCTTGCATTCATCATCCCTTTCATGCCTTGAAGAGTTGTTCTTTTATGCTTTGAAATGGGTCTTGGTGTATGCCTTTTTGTTTAAGACCTTGGGCTGCCATATCAGTGGGTTTTGGGGTGTATTTTGATACATTGAAACTCTGTTTTTGGTTGCATAATCCATGCAATGTGTGGTCATGGTAGTTGTAATGGAATACCCCTTGTTGGCCTCAAATTTTGGGCCCTATTGCGCGCCTTGTTTGCATGTTTTGTTTGACTTGGCATCATCCCCTTTGCATGTATTTCAGAGCTTAATATGTTGGTTGAAATGCCCATGTTTGCCTCTTTTAAGTATACTTAGAGTTGCCTCTTTTATGCCTTAAGTGATGGGCCTTGGTGTATGCATGCGTGCATATGTGATTTGTGCTTTTGTTATGCCACTTTGGCCACTATTTTGGGGTGTGGCTGAGGCTCCTCCACCTTAGGGTAAGCCCATAGATCATGCATTTGTGTATTGGTACATGTCTATCACTTTGTATAGTTGCTTGTCTAGGTTGCATCATTGTATATCTATTGTATTACCATGTTTGCATTACCTGTTAGGGTGCATTGCATTGCATCTTGCATGCTTAGCACATTATACATTTGCATGTTTAGCTTGCATTACATTTGGCATGTTTTGTTAACTTAGCCATTTTGCATACTTGAGTCACTTTGCATACATGCATTGCCTTTTGCTTGGTTTGGGGTGTTAAACCAAGCATGATGGGTGAGGTGTGTTTGTACTCAAAGTGACGAAACATGCCTCAACCCTCGGTCGCTGATGCCCTTGATCTCAACATGATAGGGCATGTAGCACTCATGAGTTTTGTTGCATTCATTTACATTGATTTGCAAACTTGGTGCCTTTGGCCATCATGCATCAAAATGAGTGATTGGTGGCCCGAAGACCGAGGGCCATACTCCTTTGAGTCCATAGCTTGATAGAGAGAGTGGCCATGCACACATTGCTTTGAAAATTAGATGCCATGCACTATCTGTCCTCCGCTGTTGTCAAAACAGGGCTTTACAGGAAGAAATGGCCGGTCGACCACTTTTGATGCCGACCGACCATCAGTGTCCAGCCGGTGGTTCAATATTTGGCCGATAAGCCTATTCTCATGGTCAGTGGATTTGAATTGTGGCTGGTGGCACTCCACAACAATCAGGGGGTGATTTAGAAGGATTCTGGAAACTTCCATAAATTTCAGAGGGACAAGGCAGTATAAACAGAGGCAGCTTTTGACATGGCAGTGAGTTTCCAAGTAAGGCGAGTCAAGCATGCATCATCCACGCATTCCAAGGCAGGGCTGCGGCCATTTTTTTTTGTAATTAATTTGTTAATTAATTAGAAGTTTTGTAATATTTAATTAGCTAGGATAGTTAATTATTTATTTGGTTTGTATTATTATTCGGACCCTCTGAGCGAGGGAAATTGTGTAATAAGTGTGCGTGAGTGTGTGTATGTCTTCCAACCCCACGTCTTTCTCCCTTTTATTTACTAGCTTATAATGGTTAGATTAGGGCATGTTTAAATTAGCATACTTATGTTTGCATGTCTGTATACATTCATCCGTCTTGCATGCACCGGGCTCGGCGCATCATACTAATTACATTGTATTTCAATTCCAAGTTGAATACATGTATCGATTGTTGCATCTCATATGCCATCTTAGAATAACCGAGCCTATCTTAGTTGCATTTTTGCATGTGTTGCATTAGGCATTTCAACATAGTTAGGATTCATGCATACTTTTTAATTAGCTTCTTTCTTTGGCTTGGAGTACTCGGTAAGTATTTATGCTCTAGCATCCTTGCATGCGTGTGAGTGACTGCCATGATAGCATGCTTACCATGAGGCTATTTGCTTATATGATATAACTGCCTTAATGCCTGTGGGTGAAGGTTGGGTTATTTGAATTGGAACAATTCACCAATTGAGAGTTTTAAGCCCGCTTGATAGTGGCAAATCACCATGTTTTCTAAGCCCACTTGAGGGTGGCAAAATCCGAATTTTAGCCTACTTGCGAATAGCAAACCGCTTTAAAAAACAAACATGAAATGTTTTGTTCAAACTCAGGCAATCCAGTCTATACTTGTATGTTGCGTGCATTACATAGTAATTCTAGGCTAATAAATCGGAATAAGAGCACATAATGTTTTCAAAACTCAATATCATGGTTAGTAGAGGTCGATCTTTGATCGGGCGAGCGAGGTGGCTCACGAAGTGACCTTCCCCAATTGTATCCAAGTTCCCGAGCCGAGGCAACTTTGGTGATGACGGACACGTGGCCTTAGGCATGAGTCAGGGTTTCCTAAATTCCCCCAAAATAAATATTTAGGTGGCGACTCTGTATCTAGCAAAGCAGTCCATGTTCAGCACTTCTTTCAACAAATCTATTTTCAAAACTGATTTGCCGGATTTGGACTCTTTGATGATTCATCGGTCTTGCATTGCACTCTGCGAGATTAGATACAGGACCGTGACATTGAGTCCTGAACTGTAGTGAGCCCAAATGAACAAAACGGGGGGATTCCCTCCTGGGACATTCGGGGACGTCTACACATACACTGTATTTATTTGAAACGAACAAATGTGCATATAAGTCTTTTGATCAAAAGAAACATAACTAAACACAAACGTAAGAACACATAGAATGGTGTCCGTACGATTACATATTTCAACTTCTTCAAGAAAATGTAAAGTAAATATAAAAATTTAGATTCAAATTTAACATCCCACGTTCAAAAAAAAAAAAAAATTGACATCCTAAGCCCAAAATGCGGTGTCTTTCATTAATATGACCAAAATATGTCAAATCAAATTGTATGAAATTTTTATATAAAATTTGATTTTTATATGTGAAAAATGACATTTATCATAAAAATAAATATTTTTAATCTTTTAACCTCCCAATTCACATCACAATGCCAAGTCCATAAGTACGGAGATTCTTTCCGGTTGGAAATCACAACTAGAGTTGGGCCTCTGTAAGCTCACCACAGGATCACCTCATTATTTAAATCGTTTATCTTCTAAGGCTCTCTAACAGATTATCCATGTCAAATCAGTTTGATCAAATAATTATAATCACATGATTGGTTCATATTTATTTTCAAAAAAATACATGACAAGTATAATTTTGAAAACAGACTGTCCATTATTTTGAGGACAAATGTGATATTATCACGTGATTATGATTATTCGACCAGTCTAATTTTTTTTCATAAATTATCTACTCAAAAGTTCTTAAAAGTTGAACGGTTTAGATCATATGACAGCCCATGGAGGCCTAATTTACCAACTACAAAGAATCTCCATCTTATACATTACTCATTAGTTCACATTATTGGAGTCGGGCAAGGCACCCATTCATGCTGGTGGCAACATTCTAGTTTGCTCATGAATAGTCTTAAACAATGGTGGCAACATCATATGAACACCAGCAACCTCCTTTATAGCAACACCATCACCACTCTCACTGCCACCATCATTAGTCCAAATACTAATTTTAGGCTGTAGCTCACGAACCGCCTTGCCGTTAATCTTGGCAATCTCCTGAAACATCCCACCATTGATCGTCAAGTAATCTCTAAGAGCATTGTAATTCCCTTCCAACGCGTCCAAAAGTGTGCGTATATAAATCCCTTGGGCTTGTGCGAGCGCTACAAGCCCTGCAGCTTCTTTTTATTTAGCATATAATTCTCCATCGGCGAGTTGTTGGCGGGCACAGAAAGTAGCCTCAGCCGTGGCTTTTTGGGCCTGGGCTTCTTTCTCTTTCTCATACAAAATTGCTTCGGCTGCTTTCTGTTTGTTATAGAGCTCCCAATTTGCCTCTTGTACCTTTGTTTTTCATCAAAATGGTTAATTCCAAGTTTTTTGCGGAATGCTAATTTGATATTAGTGAAATAAATGAAAATGATATACAAGTACAATTTCTAGACTCATTATGTTTAAATGATATGATTGGTTGATAATTAGAAAAAAGATGAGAGAGAGTGTTGCATGATGATACAGAAATTTTAATGAAAATTCTAATCATACCAAAATTTTCAGACACAATTAATGATGTAACTGTTTCACTCAACAAAGTGACATGATATAACTGTTTTACTCAAATTTTTTTTTTTGGAATAAAAAAGTTTAGGTGAGGGAAGGCTATCTTAGTCTAGGGTTAGGGTAAGCCACCAAGGAGGACTACTGGTAATAGTGGGAATTGAACCTAAGTCTTAAAGACAAAGAGTCCGATCTTTACCAACTTAACCAATCCCCATTGGCTGTTTTACTTAACTTTAAGTAATGCAAATTGATAGCCATTAATCATAGAAAAATGATATACAAACCCACTTTATAGACCTATTTTCTAGACCGAGTAATGTGCCAATAGGATGATTGATTAATGATTAAAAAATAAATGAGAAAGAGAATTGACTTAGATATTTTAATAGAATAGCACATCATTGAGTTTAAAAAGTGGGTCTTTTTTAATCTAAATAGCAATACTCATCTAAATAATATGACAAATCACTTTTGTATTAATATTTTCAGGAAAAACATAAAATGTGTCAATTAATAAGTAAAATAGAACATTATTCCGGAAACACGTAATGTTTTTTTCCTTAACCTCTTGTCGTCTAAAGAACACCGGTATGAATCTCTGTCTCTCTCGATCTCTCAATCTCTCCCTCACTCTCTGACTGTCTCGCTCTCGATCTCTCAATGTCTCTCTTGATCTCTGTCTCTTTCTCGTACAGTCTCGATCTCTCTATATCTACGTACACATTATTTGACCTTTTTAAAATAATTTTTCTTCTTTTAAAAATCTCTCTATACAAGTATATATATGAATTTATATATGTATGTCTATGTATTGATTGAATAATCATCCTTATTTTATTTTCAGGTTCTTGACTGATCCAATCATTGATCGGCGGTGGTGGAAAAATCAACTCCTCTGAGAAAAGAAACCCTAACTTTCTCATTGGAGGTAAGTTCTAATCTATTTGTTTACATGTTTGTTCTGGTTTTGATCTTGTTTAGATTTGTATTGAACTACTCTTTGTTAGCTTTTTGTTTATTGTTTGGGAATTGATTTCAATTTGTTAGCTATTGTAGTTTGAATGCCATGTTTATTGACAAATGTGCTCAGTTAAAATACAGTTAATGTGTTGATTATTGTTGATGTTGTGATTAATTGGTGCAAATTTCAACATAGGCAAATGGGAAATTAGTTTTTGTTTCCAACTCCAAAAAGAGTAGGAGTATAAACTCTAATTATTTGATAAATATTTTCCCAAAAAAATAAAATAAAAATGATTAGATGATTACAACTAAGAGGATACATTTTATGATAAAGAGTTGCTACAGTTTACATCTTAAAACTAGAACTACTAGACAATTGGGAATCATTATATAATATAAGCAAAGACGTTGTAAGGTCTTTATTGATGAAAACTTCAATCTATTTTTCTCAAATTTTTGATTTTTTATAATGTAAAAATCTATGTGTCATATTATTGGTTCTCATCAAATTTTTTTTTCTTTTTTAATTTTAATTATCAATATGGCAATACCTTTCAAATTTTGTCCATTAATTAGAGAATCTTTGGAATTTTCAACAATATGGAAACTTTCTATTTCTTAAATTGATGATGAAAATCTCAATATATGTTTCTTAAATTGTTAGTGACAATTGATTTGTAAACCACTGGTTTTCCTTTATTGGATAGTAAATTGAAATAAAAAAATTTTGAGGACTTCTTGTTTTTTCCTTCGTAGATTTTTTGGTTTTTGCTTTTGAGGACTTCTTGTCCTTCTTTGTACTTCTCTTTTCTTCTTTTTGATAAAATTCTTCTTTTATTGCTGATCCCAAAAAAAAAAAAAAAGTTTTGAAATAATTTTTTTACAATATAATAATAATAAAAAAGTTCTGGCTTTTGAACAGATTGTTTAAGAGAGGATTTTTTCTTAAACTTGAGCCCTATTTCCTCTTCTTCTAGCAGCATTTCTTCTTTGAACAAGTAGAAATTTAGCATCAGCTTTGTGTTGTCTTTAGATTGTATTAACTAGATGAAAAAGCAGGGGCTGTTGCCTTCTTGTGGGAAATCATTTTTTTCATTGTTATTGGGTGAACCTTTTGAGTAGTTAATGACTAAAGGTTCAGTAAATGATGGGACATTATAATCAATTGAAGCATCAGGGGTTTTGTTGCTTCTGTAGCCACACTACTAGAAATACAATTTTTTGCGTCTATTTTTTTGCGACTGATTATTTAACCGTTGCAAAAAATCACTTTTTACATCATAATTCCCGTTTTTCTTAACCCCCAAAATTGTGTTCTTAACTGAAGAAAAAAAAAAAAAAACCCCAAATTGTGTAAAACTTGCCCTATCCCCCTCTCCACTCTCCACTCTCTCTCGTTCGACTCTCACTTTGAGGAAGATATGAAGATTTTGATCTATTATTGATGAAGATTTGAAGATTTCGATCTGCTGTTGATGAAGATTTGGATCGATTCATAATTGGTAAGCCTAATTTCTATGTATGAATCCAACTCTCTATCCCTGTAATCCCTATATCTTTATTTTTATCAATGCGGTGTAGATTTTGATTTCAAAACGTCTCTTTGATTCAAAGATTCATTTTATTTTTTCTAAATTATTAAATCTTGATTTGCTTTGGCTTTAAAACTTGATCTGAACATTTCTCTAGATTGTTTGATAAATTTCTTTTAGTTTTTTAACCTCTTGTTTGTATAATTTCAAATTTTTAGTATTATGCTTTTATGTTCGTTTGGCTAGAAAACTGAAGCTCACCTCAATTGAGGTAAAATATGTATATCTATATATATATATTTGTTTTCCTATGTCTTTGTAACATTTTCTTAGCAACCAAACAGAGCATGATTTGGTTAATCTTTGAATGATTTTTCTAGTTTATAATCTTGTTGTTCTGCTTTGAATTCTTCTTTGTTACATGTTTTAGTCGTAGTTGATTTCTATATTGCTCTGTTTAATTTTGATTTCAAGTTCTCTCAATTTCAATTTAGTTTGATGAAGCTCAGAAGTAAATTAGATCTTGAATTAAATGATGAATTACTTGCTACTGATATCTTTCTCTCTCGTTTTTGAATTTGAATTCGATTCACATAGCTAAATGCATAGAGTATTGAATATTAGTACGCTGAGGAAATACACGAATCTTTTAAAAAAAATTTAATTTGTTCATTAGTTTTTTAACCAGATCCTTATTGGCTTGTATCTTATCTTAGTTGATACATTCATGAGGGCTTTACACACTCTTCTTTGTCCTTCCTCCACACTCAGTAGGCCGAATTTTGATTTGGATCAATTTCTTCTGCTAGGTAAAATTTTGCTGCTATAGTTCGATTTGGTCTCAAACTGATATTTAGTTCGATTTATTTCTTTTTGTATCCATTCATGTGAATAAGCAATAATAATAATAATAATGAGTAGCATCTTGATAATTGAAGGCTCTAGAAAGGGGAAAGTGAGTAGTATCTTGAATAATTGAAGGTTCTTCTTAGGTGGAGCTCATAGGGTAGGTGTACATGGCATCATTTCTATTTTGTGTGGTTGAGATGTAAATTTTGTGTTTTGAATTCATCATTTCTATTTTTATTATGATGATGTCTAACTCATGCATATATATTTAGTTGTGTGTGTGTGTGTAGAGGTTTATGCTAGTATGTTTGTCTTGAATACTGTTGTATCTGCTATGAATATTATTGTACAATTTTGTCTATATGATTCCTTCTCCCTATTAAGGTCAAGATACGCTATTCATTGTCATACATGTTTGACTTGTTACGTCCTCTCTTAATGATTTTTTCAGCCACTGGCCAGTGCATATGGACTTGCAAAACATAGAGATGGCCGGTGGGAATGGGCAATTGCTCCTGGTGTCTCACAATTTCCTAGATGTCAACATGCAGCGGTGAGTTTTTCTTTTAAACTCCCAACCAAAAAAAAAAAAAAAAAAAGAAAAGAAAAGAAAAGAAAAGAAAAAGACCCCGCTGTTAGTTGACATTTCCCCCTCTCCTGTTCGGTATCTAGAAAACAGTCATTGAGATGTGCTATGCTCTTGTAGGTTTTTGTAAATGCAAGGCTCCATGTGTCTGGTGGTGCACTTGGTGGTGGACGCATGGTGGAGGACTTATCAAGTGTTGCAGGTATTTTCCTTTATTTTCTTTTTCCCTGTAATCCAGCAAATGTGTTGAAATTGTTGGTGTACAAAATCTACGCTTAGTCTTTTTCTCAGATTTGTCATGTTTTTGTGTAGTTCTGGATATGGTGGTAGGAGTCTGGTGTGATACAAAGTCTGTTGTTACTACTCCCAGGACAGGCAGATACAGTGCTAATGCTGCTGGTGGAGATGCTGTAGTTGAATTGATGAGACCTTGTAGGCATGCTGCCGCTGCTATTGGTGACCTGATACTTATCTATGGTGGTCTTCGTGGTGGTAAGATGTCATAATAGAACACTCAATTTCTTTCCCTTTGTATGTAGTTCTAGACTTTAAGCTGACTAGTATCTTCTAGTATTGTACATCGTTTTGCTTTCTGATGCCCAGCATAATATGGGTTTGTCCTGATTTGCATTGTTGTAACACAATATTCGTCTACTCTGAGTTGCTTGTAGTAAATTGGTTGAGCCTTTCAAAGTGCTTGCATAACTTGAAACTACGGATAAAGTAGATTCATTTAGAGGAAAATGAAGACTCTTCTTATATGAAGTTGATGTCTATGATGCTCAATGAGGACCTTTCCATGGATCTCTATGATCTCCTCTTTTTCTAATATGATTTCTTAGAATTTTTAGTTTTTTAGAAATATAAATGATCATGAGGCCATTTAATTTGCTTCGTTGGTATCTCTCATCATCCAATGCGTTATTGATTAAAGGGTATAGTCTCAGTGACATTTTTCTTGCAAGTAATTTTTTGATAAAATTATTGATGATTTTGTCCCTCACAAGTTGATATGAAATGCGTGGGTCTCCTCTCCCTTAAGGTTAAAGTGTTTGTATGGACCATGGCTCACTAGAAACTTAGTACTAATGACATGGTTTAGAAAAGAAGGCTGAATTACTTGTTACACCCATGGTGTGTCAGGTTTAAATGTGTAGGGCTGTCATGTGGGCTAGTGTTGACAGAGGTGTGTTAATGTATTTTACCAACGTCAAGAGTCTTGTATGTAGAGGTAGTATCCGTGGCAATGTGAGTTGTGTTATTACTTTAGTGTCACATGTATGTTTTAGATGTGTTTATGGTAGCATTTGGATATGCATTGAAAATGTCCAAGGTACAAATTAGGAAGGTGTAAGGCACCCATCTTGCCAAACTAATAAGTTATCCTTTAGTCAATTTCATTAGTTCAATTAGATAAATTTTTTAGACCTTAATATGCAAGATGACTTCACTCGATTTCATTGTTTTAATTAGTTAAATTAGTGTTTCGCAAAAAAAAAAAATTATATCAGGTCACCAATAGCAGCGGTAGCATGCCTACAGCGTCTCGTCAGTTCAACTGCAGCATCTCCACCAACAACATTAGCATTGTATCTGCCTGTCCTGGGAGTAGTAACAACAGAATTTGTATCACACCAGATTCCTGCCACAGTATCCAGAATTACACACAGAAACATGACAAATCTAAGAAAAGACTAAGTGTAGATTTTGTACACCAACAATTTCAACACATTTGCTGGATTACAGGGAAAAAGAAAATAAAGGAAAATACCTGCAACACTTGATGAGTCCACCATGCGTCCACCACCAAGTGCACCACTAGACATATGGAGCCTTGCATCTACAAAAACCTCTAGGAGCATAGCACATCTCAATGACTGGTTTCTAGACACCGAATAGGAGGGGGGGAAATGTCAACTAATAGTGGGGTCTTTCTCTTTTCTTTTCTTTTCTATTTTTTTTTGGTTGGGAGTTTAAAAGAAAAACTCACCTCTACATGTTGATATCTAGGAAATGGTGAGACACCAGGAGAAATTGCCCATTCTGACTGACTATCTCTATGTTTTACAAGTCCATATGCACTGGCTAGTGGCTGAAAAAATCATTAAACATGTATGACAATGGAAAAGGTGTATCTTGACCTTGATAGGGAGAAGGAATCATATAGACAAAATTGTACAATGATATTCATAGCAGATACAACAGTATTGAAGACAAACATACTAGCATGAACCTCTACACACACACACACACAAAACTAAATATATATGCATGAATTAGACATCATCATAATAAAAATAGAAATGATGAATTCAAAACACACAAGTTGCATCTCAACCACACAAAATAGAAATGATGCCATGTACACCTACCCTATGAGCTCCACCTAAGAAGAACCTTCAATTATTCAAGATACTACTCACTTTCCCCTTTCTAGAGCCTTCAATTATCAAGATGCTACTCATTATTATTATTATTATTATTATTATTATTATTATTGCTGCTTATTCACATGAATGGATACAAAAAGAAATAAATCAAACTAAATATTAGTTTAAGACCAAATCGAGCTATAGCAGTAAATTTTACCTAGCAGAAGAAATTGATCCAAATTAAAATTTGGCCTACTGAGTGTGGATGAAGGACAAAGAAGAGTGTGTAAAGCCCTCATGAATGTATCAACTAAGATAAGATACAAGCCAATAAGGATCTGGTTAAAAAACTGACGAACAAATTAAAAATTTTTGAAAGCTTCGTGTATTTCCTAAGAATACTAATATTCAATACTCCATGCATTTAGCTATATGAATCAAATTCAAACTCAAGAATGAGAGAGAAAGATGTCAGTAGCAAGTAATTCATCGTTTAATTCAAGATCTAAATTACTTCTGAGCTTCATCAAACTAAATTGAAATTGAGAGAGCTTGAAATCAAAATTAAACAGAGCAATATAGAAATCAACTACGACTAAAACATGTAACAAAGAAGAATTCAAAGCAGAACAACAAGATTATAAACTAGAAAAATCATTCAAAGATTAACCAAATTATGCTCTGTTTGGTAGCTAAGAAAATGTAACAAAGACACAGGAAAACAAATATGTATATATATATATTTTACCTAAATTGAGGTGAGCTTTAGTTTTCTAGCCAAACAAACATAAAGCATAATACTAAAAGTTTGAAATTATACAAACAAGACGTTCAAAAACTAAAAGAAATTTAGCAAACAATCTAGAGAAATGTTAAGATCAAGTTTTAAAGCCAAAGCAAATCAAGATTTAATAATTTAAAAAAATAAAATGAATCTTCAAATCAAAAAGATGTTTCAAATTAGAATCTTCATCTTTATAAAAAAGTGGGGGTCAAGTTTCTGATCATTTTATTGTGCCTATACTGTTGCATGTATGACCTTTTACAAATAGAAAAGGGCTTTGAATCTGTTTTTGAATTTGTTTTTTGAATGAGATTCTGTTAATAAGCTCGAGTATTGAGAAGGATACCCTAAATGGTTGAGTGAACTCTGACTTATCGGCACAATGTCATTCATGATTTCAAAAATTTCAAGCCGTTTCTTTTGCAAAACCTGCGAAGATAGGTTCAGAATTGCGCATGGTATTTTTCGTTGTCCTGGGGATTTTCTTCACTGTCAGGCAATCATTTTGGCAAGTACTGTCACGCCCTCAAAATAATAACATTAAACCCACATTATTGACATGCATTGATATATAAAAGATCAACATCCTTCTATTCATCAGAGTAGTTCATTACGAAAAGTATTACATGTTAACAACAAATAAATGCCCTACGGGCTTACAACTTTCCAAGTTAACACTTGGTTACAAAAAGAGAGTACTAACTCAATTACACATTAAGCCCATGGCTTGAATCCACATGTAATAAATCAAAAGAAAGAAAGACAATAAAGTCTGCCCGCCTTAAGTCTCCCAAGCTATACCCTTGGAGGTGGCATGCTACCTGTACCTGAAAATGATATTCCCGTATAGGATAAGCTAACAGCCCAGTAAAAATACACTAAACCAGCTATGAACAATGACTAAAAGATTAACAGTTTGATAGATGGTTAACACTTTTACATTCTTTCATAACACATTACAGTTTCATTTTTTATTCCTTTTCAATTCTCAATTCATAACCATGGTTCAGAACCTGACCAAATAACCGATATGAGACAGTAACTCATATTAAACATTTCCTCATTTCACAGTAGATAGGCAAACTAGCTATATCAACACATCAACAGATAAGCATATGGGCTATATCAACACTTCCACTGATAAGTATAAGAACTATATCACACTTCCCAAGATAAGCATATGAGCTGTATCTACGGAGTCCATCCCCTATCTCCTCCCAAACAATATCCGGTTTAGAGGTCCATCCCCTATCTTCTCCTAAACCGCCGATTTAGAGGTCCATCCCCTATCTTCCCCTAAACCGTGGAGTACATCCCCTATCTCCTCCAACACAACACAATGCATATAAACAATTATTATACACATCATCAATCAATACATAAAGTTAATGTATTCTTTCAATCGTCATACTCAATGACACATTCCAGTGATTAGTTTTAGTTTGCCTAATCATCATGCATTGTCTACAACAATCAAGACTATCCTCCACCGATAGCCCAAAGCAGTTATTTCTAAACAGAAAATAAATGCACAAAATGGATAATATATCAACATTTCAATTAGGTGAGCGATAAATAAATTCAACTACACCCTTTAATCCCATACATTCACAATCTCAACATTTCCAATACAATTCCTCATTTCTCACAATTAATTATACCAATTAATTAACCAATGTAATTAGGGCATTTTTCATAATTAACATTATAACCCTAAAGTTCCATTTTCATCAATGTTTCAACATTAATTCCATTTCTTCATGCTAAACATGCATATAGGTTTTATATATTTAAAATCCCAACTTTTGTAAAATTACACAAAAGCCTAAACTTTCAAAATTACCCAACAACCCCCAACATATCAAAATGCTAAAATTTAAAGACAAAGCTCATAAAGAGGAGTAGGTTATCCCTACCTCAAATTCGAAGCTCAAACGGAGAAGATGAAAAGAGTTGAAACTCGATCTCCACCACACACCACAAAGCCTTCGAGAAATAACACAACTTTGGCGAAGGAACTATGGCCGAAATCCCAATGGAATTATGGCCAAAATCCAGCTCGGCGCAACTAAAATTTATAACTCAAGCTCGGTTCATAATGGCTTATCAAACCAAGAAAGAACCATAGAAGTTGATAAGCTAACCCTATGCACTTGCACCTATATATAGGAGTTTGTCCACCTTAAAATGTGTCTTGTAACCGATGTGGGACTTCCAACAAACACACCAAAGGTTCCCAACCGATGTGGGACTTCCAAATACATTTACCAAAAGCCTTAAAAATGCACAAGTGCTACAAGTACAAGGGAGCTTTCGGACCTACAAGTACAGACCTGCAAGTAAAAAGCGGCTTTCAGACCTCACAAATCATAGAATTTCTTCCCTGGTGTTTTCATTATTTCAAAGAGAAAAGAAACCAAAAGGAAAAAAAAAAAAAAAAAAAAAGAAGGAAAAAGAAGTCAGTCATCAAGCCAGGGGCATCCATTGGAATGAAATCCAATCAACTATGATCTATTGGAATGAAATCCAAGCAACTATAAGGAAGGGGACTTATGTCTGAATTCGAGGAAGCCAATGTAAGAAGGTACCACATTGCGAGAAAAACCAACTCTGAAAATGGAGCAAAAAGAAAGAAAGAAGGCATGCATAAGAGAATGGAGAACCAAGCTTAAATCAAGGTGAAGCCAGATCCAATGATTAGGGCAAGGATGACTATTGATCAAATTCACCACAAGTGTTATAATGCTACCCTTGAGAGGCTCGCTAGGCTGAAAACCCGAAGGGTGACCTAGGCAAAAATTAAAGCATGAAAAATGAGAAATAAAAAATATAGCTCACAAGGTTGAAAACCCCGAAGGGGCGACTTTGACAAAAGTTAGAGCGCAAAATGAGAGTGTCAATACCCAAGTGAATCTCAGCCATGAACTACGTTGACCTGATTCCCATCTTGGGATACGTGGGCAACTTCATCCTGAAGTTCGGTCTCAACCATATCCATCTCAACTCAATCATCTTGCCCAATTCACATCGTCAGCTTTGCATCAATCCATTAGCTACACCGACAGCTGTGTATATCATCTACTTGCATTAGGTAAGAAAGAACTAAGTTGAATTAACAAGTGGAGAAATTTTCAATAGTTGAACTTATCAGTAGATTCTCTATCTTGAGCAAAAAAGAATCAAAACTCGGGTTTTGTGAAATTGAGTTTTAAAGGGAGCATAAGTAAAACTAGGGGCACTATGAATGATCAGTTACCTTGAGTCTTTTTCTGCTTTTGGGTCAGTTGTGAGTTCCGTTGTGTCGCGCCTAGTGTTTGTCTCGGTCTACGTTTTTCATTGAGTCACCATAACGTGTCGATCACTCAAAAGCGCTCTTCATTGAGTCATCGTAATGTGTCTGTCGCTTAAAAGCGCTTTTCATCGAGTCACCCTAGCGAGTTTGTCGCTCAAAGTTCAACAGAGTGGCATGGTCAAAATTCTATACACGAATGTTCACTCCAAACTCGAAAACAAGTCCATCTGTGGAATTCATAAACAAACTGAGAGTGTCCATACAGGGGGCATCGCGTTCATGATCATTGCAAAGTGTATATGAGGAATCTATCACTGTTTCGGAAGGAACTGGAGCAAATTCTCAAAACATGCTGGAGCAAAGGAGAAGCATGAGTTTGATGGGTTAACAACTGATCTGATGATCCCCATTACTTGTGTCTACATGATGGTGAAAACAGTGGCCAGTGACTGGACATTAGGGGCAATTTTTAGTGCATCTGATCGGGCCATCAATCGAACAAGGGGCATGAACCCAACTGCTGGCCAATGGCTGGACACTAGGGGCAATTTTCAGTGTATCTGATCGGGTCATCATTTGAACAAGGGGCATGAACCTACCTTTCTCTCAGTTTGCCAAACCCATTTGTTGGGCACTTTTCCTTGGATTAGGGTGGTTTACCCCCATGTTGATTCTGATATGATTTAGCTTTTGAAAGTCGTCTCCAACCATTTCAAAACTCTCTTGGGATTGCCATTTTCCCTCTGATTAATGCATGTGTTTTGTATTATGCATACATGCTTATACACTCTGGTTAAGTTAAACTGCGTGATTGGTTGCTCTTGCTCTTAACTTTGTTCTATACTTAAACAAAGTTTTGTTGAGTTGCCTCCCTTTGTGTTGCATTTTAGTGAGTTGTGGCAAGTTGCCCTACACTTATTTCTTAAGGTACATGATACATTACACTGAGTATTGCTCATTTCCCTCTGTATATCTTGCATCGCACTATTTTGTGCATTTCACCTTGCATCACATTGTGTTGTGCACTTTGCATCACACTATCCTATTCACTTTGTATCGTACTATTTTGTGCACCATTGCATTGTTTTGTGCATTCAACCCACATAGCACTATTTTGTGAACCACTCGCACTATCTTGTGCACCCCGTATAGCACTGTCTTGTGCATTCACATCTATTTCGTGCATTCCACTCTGTATCGCACTATCTCGTGCAAACTTGCATTGCACTGTTTTGTGCATTCACTTGTGCATCTATATCGCACAGTCAAGTGCATTTCAACTTATATTGCACTGTCTAGTGCATTTCAAAATACATTGCACTATTTTGTCCATTTTAACTTACATCGCACTATTTTGTGCATTTCAACTTACATCGCACTGTCTAGTGCATTTTATTAACCCATATTGCACTGTCTAGTGCATTTCAACATACATCGCATTGTCTTGTGCACTTCCCCCCGCACTGTCTTGTGCACTCACATGGTCTAGGAGACCTTAAATCCTTTAAAGGTGCAATTCCTTTAGTGTTTGTCGTGCTCTAACGACTTTAGGCGGTCTAGTATAGCCACCTGCCTGTGTATGCGATGAGTTCCTAGGAGATCAACTGAGACGGTGGAAACTAGAGTTCGAGTGGCCGAGGCCTAGAACGCAAAGGTTCGGGATTTTCGAGAGTAAAGTCTAGTTTAAATACCCAGGGTTATATCCTCGGCTTGAAATCTGTATGGCAGCCCCATAGGTTGAGGTAGCTTGTATGCGCCTCAATTCTAAATACTAAACCAACCTAGTCTGTCAGCCTATTAGAGAATAGGAAAAGTTGCGAATATAGCCAGGGAGAAAAGTAGTACCCATGGTTTGAAGGCGCAAGATGAAGGAAGAACTCTTGAAACCAAGAAGAAGCAGAAGATCTCTAACAGCATAAGGTGAGTCATTGCTAATTGCCCTTGCTAGGTACTTTTTAAGGCACCACTTCCTAGCTGCTACATCATATCCATTATTACCTATTACATCTATCGCATGCATCTATTACATTATCTATCACATCCATTACATCATTATCTATTTTATCGCATGCATCCTTTCCATGTTAAGCTTAGTTTGGCATGTGCTCATATATTTCCCTTGTTGAAACATGGTTCTGTCATGTGTAAGTACCCATGCTGTGCTGAGGCCAGTATTGAATGTGTCAACACCTTTTCTATGTTAGACGTGGTCTGCTTTGTGTCCATGCCTTTTCTAGGTCAAATGTGGTTCGGTCTATGCCTTATTCATTGCATTCATTGCATCATATTTTGTTTTGCTACATTCAGCATTTATGATCATTATCTTTCCCCAGCAGATCATTCCTTACTTATATCATACCACCCAATTATTTGTATTCTTTCTCTTTCTACAAAACACATAGTTTTGCATGTGCTCGCATCCTTTCAAGTTGAAACATGGTTCTGTTATGTGTAAGCATCCATCCTGCGCTAAGGCCAGTATTGAGGATGTAGGCACTTAGCTTGTGTTAGGCGTCATTTGGTTGTGCCCACTTCTTTTCCGTGTTAAACGTAGTTTGTTTTGCATCCCATCCCCATCCCTTTATGGTATTTGTGTAGTAAGCACTGCTTGTGGTTTGATTATTTCGTTACATTGTATATCGTTTGCATGATTTCGTTACATTATATATCATTACATTGTTTTATTACATTGTGTATCATTTTGCATTCTGCACCTAAACTACGCTGGTTTGATTCCTTGCAAAGGGATACGTAGGCAACCCTCGGGTTTAACCAACAGCATCTACATTTTGTTTGTTTGCCCAAGTCTTACAGCCTTGTCAAAATGGGTCGTCTTCGAGGTTTGACATTCACTCACGTTATTTCATGACTTCCGAGTTTTGTCAAAGAGGGGTAACTGTAGACATCACATTTTTGACCGTCCTCAAGACTTGGACCTCATTGCTTGTGCACTCGATGATTATGACTGCATGTGTTTGTTTTAGTGCCTGAAGTCCTCGGCGGAATGCCCTGTCTTTGAGCTTTTGAACCCTATCTATTATATGCCTTGTTTTGGACCAAAACCCCAGTGCTTCAAACCTTGAGACCCTAGGACCTGTAGGCCTCCTCTGATGGGCTATCGGCCACCCTTGCGCCTTGCCAGCCAATGGTGTGGCCTGTCGGCCATTATTGGTTGCTTGTCAGCCACATTAGTGGCCTGTCGGCCATCCGTGTCCTTTTTTCAGATATTTTGTTGATAGCTGTGCTAGCTGTTGGCACAATTGGTTGCATCTCCCTACACGTGTATAGAGGGATATATCTCAGCTAAGTGCATGTTTTTCTATATATAGGGGGTCTCCTCTCCCATTTTCGAGGGTCAGAATTTTTGGAGCAAAAATTATCTTTCTCTCTCTATATCTCTCTCTCTCTCTCTTTTGCAAGTTTGTGCATAGTAGCTTAGATACACCACTTTTGCCTACACCTCCTTAACCAAAGTGGTTCATCTTTGAGTTGAGGTTCCTTGAGGCCTTCTTGGAGCTCTAGAAAGTGGTTTTGGCTTGAATTGTTGCCTAGTTGGTCTTCCCTTCAAGAGATATAACACTTGCCTTTTTAACTTGCTTTGCATACTTGTTCTTCTTGTCTTTTCCCACTGATTTGGGCTATTTTGGGGCTGTAAAAAACTCTATTTTTATGGGTTGAAATTTGTGGTTTTGGGCCATGTAAAGTTAGGGGGTGGTCCACCATTCTCTCTTCTTTATTTGTAAGGCCTTTCCACCTTTGTTTCACACTTTCAAACCATCTTTTTTTGGGCTTTTAAATATTGAATTTCAGAGTATTTTCAGTGGTGAAAATCATCTTTTGAAGTCTAAATTTGGAGGGGTTAGCCTCCTCTTCTTGTGGTTTGTTTGCTAGCCTGGATAGCTCTATGTGTTAGCATATTTTTCTAGCCTTTTATAGCTTAATTCCAGTATGTTTTAGGTTGTATTTTAGACTGCTTTGTCTCTGTTTTGGGCTGTTTAAGTCATTTAAATCTTGTTTTGCATGCTTCTAGTGTAAGTGTCCTCACAAGCTTAGTGTTTTAGGCCTTTAGACACCATTTGTTTGAGTTGATTGCATGTTTTAGTACTTTTCTCACTTAATTTCAGCAAGCTTAATCTCTGCAACCTTCCTCATTTCTTGGTTTTTTTTTTTTAAATTTTCTTTGAGGGTTGTGTCAACCTTAGGATTATTTAAGCTCGAGATTGAGGTCCATGCTTAATGGTTTAATCCTCTTTTGGAGGGTTCATTATCAACGGCATGACACCTCTCTCTTGCCTTAAACTACCCCTTGTTTGACACTTCCTTCTCTTTTAGAGGACTTAACTCACCAATGGACTTAATTGGTTAAAGAATGGAAAGGTAATTAAAATGAGTAACAAAAAGTTGAAACTACAATTGTGCAAAGATAATTGTGTTTTGGTGTGTTCAATCGGACGTTAATTGAACACAAGGAAAATTGGGGCATTTTACACTCAAAGTGATAAAATGTGCCAAGTTTCCTAGGTCTCCATTACCCTTGATCATGCATGATAGGGTGAAGGTTGTGGCTCTTGGTTATTTAGCCATCATGCAATGAAATTTCTTGATTGATGGTTTTTGAACCAAGTATATCACTCCTTTGAGCTTGTTTTGATGATAAAGAGGGATGCACGGTACAAACAACCTGTGAGAATACCCTCTCTTTGCTCTATTTGCGCTCTGTTGTAACAAAAAATGGTGCATCATCAGTGGCCGGCCAGCTACTGTTCTTGGCCTGCAGGCCATCAGTGTTGGATGACAACCCCCTATTGGTGGCCGGCCGACCACCACTTATGGCCTGCCGGCCACCAGTGAAAATTGAGCAGAGTATTTGTGTAGTAGAGTAGAGTTGGTCTGGAAGAGGAAAACCAGTGCAAAGGTTGTGTAACAGAGGCTTTCAGAAGCAAACAGTGGAAGTTCTTCAGGTGGAAACCGAGCATCCATTGGGCCTCCCTCGTTCCCCGAACTAGTTAATTAGTTTAATTATTAATTAGTTAGTCATAGTTGTGTTGTATCTAATTAAAGTGTTGTAATTATTTAATTAGATTAGTTATTTATTTAATTAATTCATGTTGTAATTAATTAGTTAACTAGTTTAATTAATTGCTTTGTAATTAATTAGTTAATATAGTTAGCTAACTAGCTTCGTATTGTACTTATTTAATTAGCTTAAAATAGTTAATTAAATTAGTTCATTATTGTAATTATTTAATTAATTAGCTTAGCATAATTAATTATTTACTTATTTTAATAATTAATTAGCTTAGATAGCTAACTTATTCATTCAAGTTTTGTAATAATTAGTTAAAGTAGTTTAGCTTAACTAGTTTATTCATTCGAACCCTCCTGCGCGAGGGCATCAATGTTGTAATAATGTGTATGTCTTCCAACCTCGCGTTTTTCTCCCTTTTATTTACTAGCTTATGATGGTTAGTTTAGGGACATCATGTTTTGTTTAGTATACTTCATGTTTGCATCTATTTGTATTGCATGCACCGAGGCTCGGTTCGTCATTCTAACTGCATTGTCGTTTCAATACTTCTTTGAATACGTGCTTAGACTGCATGCTATTTCATTAATTCATATACCATATCAGTAGGCGAGCCTATTAATTGCATATCGCATGTGTTGCATTAGTCATATTGCATAGTTAGGAATTATGCATTTTTTCTAACTCTTTTGTTTATTTTGGCTTGGAGTACTAGGTGAGCCTTTTACTCGCTTTAGCATATTGCATATTATGTTAGTGTTACCATGTTTAGCATGCTCGCCATGAGACTAAGTGCTTACTTTTTAAAACTGCTTGAATGCCTATGGATGAAGGTTGATTGCTTAAATTGGAATAATTTGAGTAATGTTCATATGTGATCACTTTTTTAAGTGGTTCATATTTTGAAATAATTTTCAAAACAAACATGACTCGAGATGTTCCAATTCTTGCAATTTTAGTCTATACTTGTGTGTATGTGCATCACATAATAATGTTAGCCTAATAAACCGGAACAAGAGCATATAATGTACATAAGATTCATATCATGATTAGTAGAGGCCAATCTTTGATCGGGTGTGCTCAAATGCATTCGTGACCTTCCCTTCTCATACCTAAGTTCCCAAGCCAAGACAATCTTGATGGTGATGGACACGTGGCCTTTGGCACGAGTCATGGGTTTCCTAGATTTTCCAAAATATTAGGTGGCGACTCTATATTTGGCAAAGCAATCCATTTTTGGCAATTTGATTCAAAATCGATTTTCCAAAAGATTTGCAGGATTTGAACTTTTTGGTGTTTATCAATTTCACATTGCACTTGTGAAATTAGATTCAAAACCGCTGGAGTCCGAACTGTAGGGCTTATTTTCGAACTTCCGAAGGGGGGTACGAAAAAGGTGAGCTACAATATTGTAAAAAAAATTATTTCAATTTTTTTTTTGGGGATCAGTAATAAAAGAAGAATTTTATCAAAACAGAGAAAAGAGAAATACAAAGGAGGACAAGAAGTCCTCAAAAGCAAAAACCAAAAAATCTACGAAGGAAAAAACAAGAAGTCCTCAAATATTTTTTTTTAATTTC
Source organism: Camellia oleifera (assembly GCA_022316695.1). Taxonomy (NCBI): domain Eukaryota; kingdom Viridiplantae; phylum Streptophyta; class Magnoliopsida; order Ericales; family Theaceae; genus Camellia; species Camellia oleifera. The sequence goes on from CM039318.1 coordinate 111,209,381, forward strand.
AATTTACTATCCAATTAAGGAAAAACCAGTCGTTTACAAATCAATTGTCACTAACAATTTAAGAAACATCTATTGAGATTTTCATCATCAATTTAAGAAATAGAAAGTTTCCATATTGTTGAAAATTCCAAAGATTCTCTAATTAATGGACAAAATTTGAAAGGTGTTGCCATATTGATAATTAAAATTAAAAAAGAAAAAAAAACTTGATGAGAACCAATAATATGACACATAGATTTTTACATTATAAAAATTCAAAAATTTGAGAAAAATAGATTGAAGTTTTCATCAGTAAAGACCTTACAACATCTTTGCTTATATTATATAATGATTCCTAATTGTCTAGTAGTTCTAGTTTTAAGATGTAAACTGTAGCAACTCTTTATCATAAAATGTATGCTCTTAGTTGTAATCATCTGATCATTTTTATTTTATTTTTTTTGGAAAATATTTATCAAATAGTTAGAGTTTATACTTCTACTCTTTTTGGAATTGGAAACAAAAACTAATTTCCCATTTGTCTATGTTGAGATTTGCACCAATTAATCACAAATATATTATGCTATCCCAAATATATCACTTACTTTTGTCTCATATTATGCTGTCCCAAATATATTTTTTTCCATGACTGAATAGACCGTCGCAAAAAGTCAATTTTCTAGTAGGGCTCTAATGAGAATTAAGCTCAAGACATGTGTAGTTTTAGGCTGTTTTGGTTCTTGAATGAACTATTGGGTTGCAATATGTGATAGTGTTCTTAATTCCCAGATTTTGCTATTGTTGCAATTTTCTATTTTTACTGAACTATGTTGAATTTATTATTACCTTGTTAGGTAAAAAAATTGAAGTTTTGTGTTTCATTGTGTTTTGAGTTGAAGTTTTCAACAGGTTTGATCCTTGATTATGTTTGTCTTAATGGAACAATTTTGAAGATTAAATTTGCCCTGGTCAATACGTGTTATCTATAGTTACTAATGATCTTGAGAATGCAATGATGGTGGAGTACCTTTCCCATTTCTTGTTCAGGAGTTAAGTATATCTCACTTCCAACATGCCTGAAAAATAGTAGCTAGCTGAGACAATGTGGCCTTGAAGTTCATTTGTGAGTTTGGGGATTGTGCACCAGTACTTTGGGTTGCTCATGTTTTCTGCTACCAAATGCAACAAATTCATCGCAACACCTCTTTAACTAAAATTATGAATGACAAAGTTTTTAAGAAAACAATTAGGACTTGAGTTCTTATTGGTGTTGCCTATTGAAAATGCAAGAGCCCTAATTAGTGATGCATTGTGTGTTTGTGTGTATGAAACAAGCCCAATGACTTGTAGTCTAATCTGATGTCTTTTATGTGGGAATTGACATGAAAATGGTTTGTTATAAGTTGCTAGGTGGTTGTTGCATGACAACCATGGATGGTTATATAGTTAGGGCAACTTACAAGTTTTATTTATATCTATATATATGTTCAATTTTGGGCTGTTGTCATTTCAATTTCCAAATTTTGTTAGGAAAATGGTGGAAAATGACTTTTGAGTTGTGGACACGCATATTTCATGTTGTTTTTGTCTTTTCATAACAAAATGGTAACATAAAGTTTAGATTGAAACAAATCAAAAGATTAATAATATAAAATTTAGCAATTTTTGGTTGGAGGGAAGAAGTACCAATGGTTCATAGTTGATGGTGGTATGTGTAGTTTGCACTTATAATTACATCCATACTGAAAATCCTAAGTGATTCGTGATTAGATCAAGATTAAAATATTTCAATTCCCAATTATTCAAAACACACAATCTAAATCATCAAGCACTTACGAAAGTGATTTAGATTGTTGTTTTCAGAATAAACAATAAATCGACACAAACGATTTTTACGTGGAAAAACCACAATTGAAGAACCTTCAATTGTAATAAAAAACCACAGGCGAAACGCCACAATCAATCCACTACTGAAGAAAGAAAGATTACAAAGATAACACACAAATTACCCAACTTAGTCAATTTGTCTTCAAACCTTTTGTAACTCTTTTACCAAGCCTTCGTCTCGGAACTGATTAATTTGAAGTTGAATCCACGACTTCACTTGTCGAATCCATGACTACGTACAGAATCAAACTCCTTTGAAACTCCATGTTTGAATCTTCGGAATCCACCAAAGAATAACACTCTTGTATGTATTCAATCAACCTCCTTGATCTATGTTTGCCAATTCATGAGTTTAATACTCACTCAATTTATCAAGGAAAAACTCACAAAAATACTCAAGAAGAAAACCTTAAAAAACCTCAAAGTAGATCTGAAAACCTTAATCCTAGTTTTGGAGTAAAACAACTACGTATAGAAATCCTGGATTTTGAAGCTCGCTCGAGCGAAGCTTCTCTCGCTCGAGCGAGAAACTTAACTCGCATGATTTCCATAAGTGGCTTCGCTCGAGCCGCGAAACCTTCACTCGAGCGAACAAACAACTCTTTTAGGTTTTTATGCAGACGCAGTCTTTGCTCGAGCCCCACATGCTTTGCTCGAGCGCACATTCATCTTTTTTAGGTTTTTGCCAGACGCAGTCCTTCGCTTGAGCGAGGAAGACAAAACAGTAAGGAAATTTTACAACTCAATTACACAAGTTGTTTGCGAGATTGACAAGACTAAGGGACCTAACAATCTCCCCCTTTGTCAATACCCGGACAAAACTTTCTAACATAATTTCCTAACCAAACGAACAAGCTAAACAAACCAACTAAAATCCAGAAAAAAAAACAACTAGCAAACCAATCTTGAGGAACAACCAATTTGCAAAAAATAACCAATCTGCACAACATAAACTTGGAGAGAATTTGTTATGCAACATAATAAACCATCAAGACATCATCATATAGTCCATACAAAAAAAAACCCAATCCAGTGCTATCTGCAAAGACACATCATGAGTAGGCAAAAACATATATCCTAAAAACATGTAAACATCATGAGAATGAGTATCCCATATACATCATATACATCACCCAAACAAAAAATAAACCCTGCCTGCAAAAACATATGAGTACCACAAATATACATACCCCTCAAATATAGACTACTCCCCCTTTTTGTCCGGGAGTGACCTAAAAAAAAAGAGAGTCATAGACACCATAATCAAAATGAACCAAGTCAATAACCCAAAATTGTCAAAAAGAAGAGTCAAAAACTAAGAATGAGAGGAAGATGGCTGCTGCAACTGAAGGAGTGAAAGAATCTGAGCAAGCATGGTACTCTGCTCATCAAGTCGGCCATCAAGGGCATCGAGGCGGGCATCCAAAAGATCAAGGCGACGAGTAACTGATTGCTCAAAGTGCTGTAGCTGACCACGAAAAGAGCGAGGACGCAGCTCAGGAAGATCATGGGCACCTGCTGGAGCTGCATGGGCTGCATCAACCTCCTCCTCCTCGGCGAGGGGATCATCACCTGCACTAGAACTCCTAACCCCTGACACACCCCCCTCACATGTGCTTGACTCTAGGAAACTATGAGTTTTGTGATGGGTTTAACAGGATGGGCAAACTCATTATCATCTAGAGATGGAACACCAAAGGAGGAGAGAAAATGAGTAAGGAAACACCCATATGAAAGACCCAAAGGTTTACGACCCTCATAAACTGCAATCATTTTGGAAACGATCATGGCCGGGAGATCTATGGGTAGCTGGTGATCAATACAATACAACACATAACCTTGATCTTGGGTAATGTGTGAAGAATGGGAGGTGACATGAAGGTTAGCACACACAATAAGATTAAGTAGACGAAATCGAGGAATAAGCTCATTCTGCTGAATGAGTGCCCCGGCGATCCAAGTCCGGTCACAACCACAAAGTTCAGATGCAACTTGATCAAAGTCAATCCCAGTACGAGTAAGGAGAGGATACCTAAAATTTGGGACTTCGGGAAGATCAAGAAATAACCGAAAAACCTCACATGTGACGTCTATAGGTTTCCTCCTAACCCAAGTGCGAAAAGAACAGGGAATTTCTTTGCGAATCGAATGGATGTTGCAATAGAATTCACGAACTAAACTCAGATTTTGAGGCCCGGAAAAGACCAAAACTTGATCACCTCCTAAAGAGTCAAACAAAGAGCGGATAGGAAGTGACTCAAAGGCACTAGACAGGACATTTCGCTCAAGATGGACTTTTCTGGAAACGTAAAATTCCTTAAACTATTTGGATTTTTCTTTGGACTCAAACTTTTTGGTATTGAAACTTGGGCGGGACACAGTTGCTTTGCGACTCTTTGGAGGCTCAGCCATGACGCTAGACAACCCAAATAGAGTAAGACAACCACAGGACCCAAACAAATATAGAAAGAAAACAGCAACCTACAATAGAAAAGACCCACATCCCCAAATCCAAACCAAGGAGCACAGTAAAAACATTAGTCCATTAGTCCAACAAGCACACATTAGTCCAACAAAAACAGAAATTAGCAATGTATGGAATCCAGTAATGTATGGAGCAAGATAATGAAAACAGATTACATTCTCACAAGGCAATATATGTATACGAAAAAGAAATCCCCAATGTTAAACTCTAAATAAAAATCCCGAATTTAAACCCTAGCAAAATGCAGAGTACAATATACGAAACCATGAACCCTAGATGCAAGAGAGACTCAAAAACATGAGGAAATAACTAAGAACAACAATGAAGAAACCTAGATTACTACATAGTATATTCATAGTCGCATGACAAACGATGAAGTAAAAAAAAAAAAAACAAAAAGAAAAAAAACTTACTAACGATGGAGAATGCACAAGATGGAAAGGAAAATGCCCCCAAACCAAGAGATAAACACCAGAAGAGGGCCACAGTGAAGACCACGAAAACCCTAGGGGAGAGAGAGGGGAAACACGAAGAATGAGGGGAAAAAATGAACTGAAAAGACACAGCTTTAGAATTTGAATCGTGACAGGTCGCTCGAGCGAAGACTCTCTTGCTCGAGCTAAGACAATTAGGCGCAGGGGGTCGCTCGAGCGAAGAAATTGTCGCTTGAGCCAGAAAAGCATGCTCTCAGGTCTGAATTAGTAGCAGAAGCACACTCGAGCGAGGACTCCGTCCCTCGAGCGAAGAAGAGAAAAAACAAAACCCAAAAAAAACATTTTTTTTTGAGCAACAACTCTATACTCAATATCATGAAGAGAGACATGGAACAGAAGTAGATGATCACATTTAGCCGAAATTGATACTAAGATGAAATAATCCACACATCATGAAACCTGTAAACTTGCAATTTTGAAAATCAATGACACTGGAAATCATGAACAAAGCAGATAAAATATAATCAGTGATCATAAGCTACATGAGAATGTACAACCCAAAAGCCAACATGAGATCTCACATAAGAAAGGTGTGTGTGTGTGCAATCCTTGAGAGGCCACTGAGCTAGAGTTAATCCTCGTAGTGATCGGATGGCTGGACCTCCATCAAGAGTAACTAAAACATTATAGAGAAAAGTCAAACCACTAGTAATCACGGGCTATTTGTTGAGTAAAAACGGAGGCTCCCCTTCAATCAATGAGTCCCTTATTTTTCATTTTTTTTTCAAACTTTTCTTTCTTGTGGGCACTCACTGGTGGCATTCATGCTCAAGAGTATGGAAACCAAACCAGAGAAGAATGAAATCAAAAAGGATGGCCTGGTTGGTGCCTCTGAGGTAGCCTTTTCCTAATACCCGAATTTCAAAGAACTGAGGGATAAACCGTGGAAGTGAAAAATGATGGTAGATGGTTAAGAGACTCAACATCACCCATGATATACTAGTATAGGTCAATTCCACTGTAAAAGTACAAGAAACACTGTTAGTGGTCCATAGAGAACTTTGATCACTTGTGTAGAAACCCCTGCAACAATTTATCTCAAGGATGTGTACAGAATGAGATCATGAGGTTAATGAGCATGGGCATTCAAAATGAGCTATGAACAAAGAACAATGTGATCTTGTAAGCAGCATGAGTAGTGTACATATAAAGTTGGATGCAAGATAAACAGGGATCAATGACAAAGAGATTATAGCATCCAAGCACACATAAAGCCAAACACTCACACCTACTCAAGGAACAAGTAACACCCTAGTGATCGAGCATGACACCCAAGGTCTTTCTAAGGAACTCAAACTGAAGAAGATCAAGGGGTTTTGTAAAAATATCAGCTTTTTGATGCTCAGTGGGTACATGCTCAAGAACAACAAGGCCCTCTTCCACTAACTCTCGAATAAAATGATGACGAATGTTAATGTGTTTGGTGTGAGAGTGTTGGACAGGATTTTTTGAAATGTTTATGGCACTTGTGTTATCACAGAAAAGTGTGAGAGTGTTCTGTTCTATCCCATAATCATGAAGCATTTGCTTCATCCATAGCATTTGTGCACAACAACTTCCTACAGCTATGTACTCAGCCTCAGCAGTCGAAAGAGAGATGGCATTTTGCTTTTTACTATGCCAGGAAACCAAATTATTCCCAAGGTAAAAACAACCCCCGGATGCACTCTTCCTATCATCAGCACACCCTGCCCAGTCGGCATCAGAAAAGCCAGTAATTTCAGCTGTAGTATTAGTAAAAAACCAAACCCTATACCCCAATGTCCCATTCACACATTTGATGATGCGTTTGACAGCAAGAAGATGAGACTCTTTAGGACTGGCTTGGTAACGGGCACAAACACTTACACTGAAGGCAATATTAGGACGACTGGCTGTGAGGTAAAGAAGACTCCCTATCATACTCCTATACAGAGTAGGATCAACATCAGTACCAGAGGAATCTTTGGACAGGTACAAACTGGTGCTCATGGAAGTGCGTGTATATTTGGCAGACTCAAGACCAAACTTTGACACAAGATTTTTGGCATACTTAGACTAAGAAACAAACATACCCGAAGGAGACTGTTTAATTTGAAGGCCCAAAAAGTAAGACAACTCTCCCATCATGCTCATCTCAAACTCATGTGTCATGCAATCCGAAAAATATTTCACAAGATGATCAGTAGTGGATCCAAACACAATATCATCAACATAAATCTGAGCAACAAGAATATGAGACTTAGTATGTTTCACAATTAAATCTTATCCACACTACCCCTTTGAAAATCATTATCAAGAAGAAAGGTAGTAAGTCTATCATACTAAGCTCGAGGGGCTTGTTTCAACCCATACAAAGCCTTGTCTAACTTGTAGACATGATTTGGACATTTAGGGTCCTCAAACCCTTTTGGTTGCTCAACGTATGCCTCTTCTTTCAAGTACCCATTTAGAAAGGCACTTTTCACATCCATTTGAAACAATTTGAAACCAAGAAAACATGCAACACCAAGTAAAATACGAATAGATTTGAGACGTGCAACTGGGGCAAACGTCTCATCATAGTCAACACCCTCTTGTGTGTAGCCTTGAGCAACCAACCTGGCTTTATTCCTAACCACAGTTCCATTCTCATCAGATTTATTTTTAAAGATCCACTTGTTACCTATCACATTCATGTCTCTAGGTCTGGGAACTGGAGTCCAAACATTGTTACGTTCAAATTAACCTAATTCTTCATGCATAGCATTGACCAAACTATCATCTAGCAAGGCCTCTTTAAAATTCTTAGGTTCAATTAATGAAACATAACACATATGTGATACCTCATCCTGAATCTGTCTTCGGGTTTTCATTCAATCCAATACACTTCCAATCACGTGTTAAGCTGGATGATTCAGTTTCACCCTTGCTGATGGTTTGAACTCAGGACTTGCGGTGACAGAAGCATCAGGAGTGATGTCTCTTTGTGCACTCTTTGGACTTTGACTTACCTGTGAGGATGGTGTTGTCTCAACTTCTTGTGCTTAGACCTCAACTTCTCTTTAGCCCTGTTTGGTGCAGCTTAAAAGCTGCTTATTTTAGCTTTCAGCTTAATTTAAGCTATTTTGATGTGTTTGGTTTAGCTTATAACTTATAGCTTATAGTTTTTTGGAAGTTAGAAATCAGCTTATTCTTTGAGTGGGGCAGGAGATGCTTAATTTATAAGTCAGAAATCAGCTTATGTTCATAGTTATAAGCTATAAGCTGTTTAGGCATAAGCTATAAGCACATTCCCACAGCTCTACCAAACATGGCCTTTGACTTTGTAGTTCAGTATCCAAGATTGAAGACTCACCATTGTCATCCTTATTTGTTGCTGGAGTAGGTGAACATGTGTCATCTATAACTACATTGATAGATTCCATCAAAGAAGAAGTTCGCAGGTTATAGACTCGAAAAGCCCTACTAGTAGTTGAATACCCTAGAAAAATACCTTCATCACTTCGGGAGTCAAATTTGCCCAAAGGCTCTCTATCTTTGAAAATGTAACTCTTACTCCCAAAAGTTTTGAAGTATTTTACATTAGGTTTCAATCCCTTCCACAATTCATATAGAGTTTGTAAAGTGCTGGGCCTTAAATACACGCGATTTATGACATAAACAGCAGTATTTAGGGCTTCAGCCCAAAACTTTGGAGGAAGTTTCTTACTAAGGAGCATGACCCTAGCCATTTCTTGAACAACTCTACTCTTCCTCTCAACCACTCCATTTTGTTGTGGAGTAATAGGTGCAGAAAATTCATGCTTAATTCCATGCATATCACAAAAATCCGAAAACAAACTGTTTTCAAATTCACGACCATGATCAGTTCGGATTCTTATGATACGCCCAATGGGAACACCCTGTTCATTTTGGATTTTAAGGACTAAGGCCTGAAAAGCATCAAACGTATCAGATTTTTCCCTTAAAAATTTACCCACGAAAATCGAGTAAAATCATCAATAGTTAAAAAAACATATCTTTTACCTCCAATGCTTTCAGTGCGAGTAGGACCCATTAAATCCATGTGAACCAATCCAAGAGGACGTTTGGTTGTAAAGCTGTTCACCATTTTATGAGGGGCACGGGTTTGCTTTCCAAGTTGACATGGTCCACATACATGGTTCAGATTCTTACCTAGTTTAGGTACTCCTCTCACAAGCTCTTTGTTGGCTATCTTAGTTAGGTCTTTGAAATTCATATGACCTAATCTTTGATGCCACAAATCAATGTTACTTATGATAGCAGAGTGACAAGTGAGATCATTAGTAGTAACAATCCCATAGCAGTTATCAGATGTGCGAACCCCATGCAAGACAATATTTCTCTTTTTATCCAAAATTTCACATTTATTTTTTGAAAACAATACTTCATGATGGGAGTCACACATTTGACTAATGCTCAAAAGATTTGCTTGAAGGCCATCAACAAGTAGAGCATTTTCCAGCTTGGGAAGACCAGCAACACTTATAGAGCCCTTACCAATGACTCTAGAAGTGCCGCCATCTCCAAAGGTAACAATTCCTCCTTCATATTTTTCAAGGGAGGTGAAGTAGGATTTGTTACCGGACTTGTGACGAGAGCACCCACTATCAAGATACCACATGTGTAAGTCACGTGCTTTTAGAGCAGTGTGAACAACTAAACAAGTCAAATCATCTTTTCTCACCCAAATCTTTTGAGTCTTGGTAAATGTCTTGGCGTTGTGAACACCCTCATGAATCTTGGTATTCCGCCTAGACATGTAAGGTTGTCTCCTAACCCAAAAAGTATTTGTATTTCTACCCTTTTGAGACACCTTACCAAACAATTCAAAGCAATAAGGACAAATGTGGCCATACCTACCATAGTGATGACAAATAAAAACAGGTTTTACCTCCCTTTTGTTGATCTTACCCCCTTTAGGTAGATGAAGAGAGGGATCACCTTGGTCCACCTTCAGCTTTCCCTTTGCTTGAGTCTTCAGGTCTTGTGAAGTAGAGGCCTGTCCCCTGTGAGCTGTCGCACCATAGCCTAGCCCATTTTTGTCACAACCCATTTATTGAGATCTGAGGATGTCTTCTAATGATTTGGAACCTTTGTTCCACATAGAAATTGTGGCTCTAGCAATACCGAGTTCTTCATTTTTTTGACAGACTATCTCTTCCAATGTAGCTTGTGAAATCTCAAGACTTTCAAGCTCCTCTTCATATGTGGAATACACTTTCAGAAGTTCATTCCTTTCAGTTTCACAGGATAGAAGTTTTCCACATAGGTCTTGCCTATCACTTGAGATCTTGATGACATTCTGCTTTGCTGCTACAAGTTCTCCTTTTAGCTTGACATTCTCACTTTCACATGCTTTGAGCTTGAGAGAGAGTTTGTCATTGATTTTGGACAAATTCAGATTCCTTATAAAGCTTTTCGTAAGCTTGTTGTAGTTCATCACCATTAATCTCATCATTGTCTTCTGATGCTTCATCATTCTCTTTTTGTTCCTCATTCTCCTTGGCCTCATCCAGTCTATCAACTAAGGCAGAAAAGGTGATAGATGGTGGTGAAGATGAATCTCCTCTTTCATGGAATTGGCTCAGAATTTCCCATGCTTCTTTAGCCTTTGTGCAGTGAGCAACCCGTTGCTATTCTTCATCAGAAATAGCTCCGTGAATAGTAGTTAGAACTCTCTGATTACTGAATTGTCAACATTTTCAACATCCTCTTTAATGGCTTGCCAGCCTTCTGGATCGAAAGCTCTCAGAAATGTCGTCATTCTAATCTTCCAATACAAGTAGTTACTCCCATCAAAGGTGGGAGCATGATGCAGGTTCTGACCACAAGCTAATTTTGCTAGCTTTGGAAGAGGTTGAGTAAAAGTGGACCAAAATGCCATGAAAGCACTATCCCCGTGTTCACCAGATTCAGGTTCTTCGGGTTCTTGTTCCGACCTGTTTTCATCATCCCAAGTCACTGTGTAGACTTTCTTTCGATTCTTTTTTAAAGGACATTCAAGGACAATATGGCCAAACCCTTGACATTCATAGCACTTGACCCCTTGTCCCTTTACAATCTTCTTTTCAGTTTTTGGAGCAAGTTTTGGTGGAAAAGTTTTGGGTTTTTCATTACTTTTGTCTTTTGAAATAGGGTTTCTGAAATTAGGCTTCTTTTTTTTCAAAATCTTTTTAAACTGTTTAGTAAACATAGCCATCATCTCAAACTCTAAATCAAACTCAGTCTCCGGAGTTTTTGCAGTCTCATGAGCACTAGTGAAAGCCACACTCTCTTTTTGTTTTTTCTTCGAAATCTGGTGGGTTTCATAAGTCTGCAAGTTTCCAACCAACTGATCAAGCTTGAGGGTATCAACATTCTGAGCCTCCTCAATGGCTGTCACTTTTGATTGGAACCTCTCTGTCACGCCCTCAAAAATAAACCCATAATAAATAATATAAACATGCATCATTATATTAAAACAATAATATAAGTCCATCCATCAGAATATTATGAAATAAAACATCCAATTAAATGCCCTACGGGCTTACATCTTGCCAAGCCAACACTTGGACACAAATTCATGAGTTCTAACTCAAAACAAATAAAGCCCTAGGCTTGAAAGTTTACATAGTTCAAATAAAACAAATAAAACTTAATAAGCAAATCTTCAAGTCCACGTCCTCACAAGCTAAGTCCTTGGAGGTAATGAACTGCCTGAACCTGAAAATGAAGTTCCCATATAGGGTGAGCCACAGCCCAGTAGAAAAATACTAAACCAAGCATAAGAATTAACTAAAGCATTAGCATCTGATACATGGTTAACACTCTACAATCAGGTTACAATTTTCATGGCAAAAATGCCTACATTGTCTATGACATATTGTCTATGACATCTTTCACTTTCCAATATTTATTTCACCTTCTAATTATATCGTTATGGCTCAGAACCTGGCCAACTATACTAGTGATCCATATGTCACAAAAATAAATGAGACCAATGCTCAAACCACAACACTTCCATACTTCCAACTGATATACATTATAATGATGTATCATCTCAATAATAAATAGCCATATTGCTATAATCAATAAGCACACATATGAGTGATGCTACTGGAGTCCATCCCCTATCTCCTCCCAACAAATCCGGTTTAGAGGTCCATCCCCTATCTTCCCCTAAACCGTGGAGTTCATCCCCTATCTCCTCCAAACAAATCCGGTTTAGAGGTCCATCCCCTATCTTCCCCTAAACCGTGGAGTTCATCCCCTATCTCCTCCAAACATCATGCATATGCAATGAAACACACAAACTGCCATATGCAACACACAATCAATACAAGTAATGTTCTGTATTAATTCAACAGTCAACATATGTGACTTAATTCCAGTTATACCTAAGCAGCATGCAAGGTCTACAACAATCAATGGCTATCCTCCACCGATAGCCCAAATCAGTTATTTCTAAACAAGAAATAAATACATCAATGAATGTAAATTTAACATTTCCAATTCCATGAATTTAAACCAAATTCCGCATTATTCCCTTAAATTAATTATACAAATTAATCTAAACCAAACCCTAAGGTTTCTTCCAAAATTACCAAACTACCCCCACATCCCAAAATTACCAACCTACCCCCCCCACATACCAAAATACCAACACTTAGGATTAAAGCGTATAAATGGAGTAGGAAGTCCCTACCTCAAAGCAATGAACCCAAAAGAAGAAGATGAAGATGTTTGCCCAAATTTCAAAGTGCTCCAAATCCAACAATGCTCAGATTAAACGAAAGCCCTCACTCTCCTCTACCTTTTTAATGAAGGAACTAGGTTAGAAACACCCTCTAGATAGATCAAACCCAAGGAAAAGATGAGTTGAGAGAGAAAAGACTCGAAACTAGGGTTTCTGGATCAAAATTTGTGAAAAAGACGTTTTAAAACTGCTGCTGCGTTTAAATACTGGACAGGCTCGCTCGAGCGAAGACATGGTCGCTCGAGCGACCAGACACAAGAAACACTCGCTCGAGCGAAGAAAAGCTCGCTCGAGCCAAGAACTCGATGCTTCAGGTCTGCAACCCAGAAGCATGCTCGAGCGACAGAATGCTCGCTCGAGCGAAGAACTCGAAAACATACACCTCGCTCGCTCGAGCGAAGGAAATCTCGCTCGAGCGAAGACACTCTGCTCTCAGGTCTGTACTAGACGCAATCGCTCGCTCGAGCGAAGAAATCCTGGCTCGAGCCACTAGAGACAAAACTCAACCCTCGCTCGAGCGACCAAACCCTCGCTCGAGCGACCAAACCCTCGCTCGAGCGACCAACTCAAAAACTGGACAGCAAGATTTGGTTTCCGAACCCAACCAACCTGAAACAGACCTGCCCAAAACATCCTATAACTCAAAATGAGAAGTTAAAGAACGACAACAACAATTAAACCATGCTAGGATCTACGGAACCTAAGTCCGGATACAATAATCAAATGGGAACAGACCGGGGTCGCTATAACCTCCCCCCCTTAAAAGAATTTCGTCCCCGAAATTAAGCATGAGTTTGTAAAACAAGTTTTTCTTAATTCCCAATGATATATAAAACAACAATAAACAACTTGACCCAATACCGGTCACTTCATCTCTTTATCAAGAGGCATCTCACAATATGAAAAAAAAACAGTATATCTTTCAACCTGCATTAACAGTATACAATTTCCTTTCAAATTTAACATTTTTGAAATACAAGATTCCCATTTTCATATCATATTCAATTCCATGATATTCAATAATAAACCAACATATGTAATGTTCCACTAAACTTCGAAAACAAGTTTTTAAATTAATCTCACAAAACCAAAACATTCTCAATGTTTTCCAACTTAAGACATATATAAAGCTCTTAAGTTCAACAATATTGCATAATCTAGATACAAGATTACAAGTCAATAAACATATCCGGATATTTCTCACGGACTTCTAACTCACGTTCCCAAGTGGCTTCCTCCACTCCGTGATGCTTCCACAAAACCTTCACTAAAGGGATAGTCTTGCCACGCAGGACTTGATCCCGCCTATCCAAGACTCGAACCGGTCTCTCCTCATATGAGACATCCTCATCAACAACTAAATCAGTCCAATCCAGTACATGTGACGGATCTGGCTCATACTTCCGAAGCATACTGACATGAAACACGTCATGAACTCCGGACAACTGCGGAGGCAAAGCTAAACGATAGGCAGCCTCGCCAATCCTCTCAAGGATCTCAAAAGGCCCAATAAACCGAGGGGACAACTTCCCGCTCTTCCCAAACCTCATCAAACCTCGTTTGGGTGATATCTTCAGAAAGACATGATCACCCACCTCGAACAACAAAGGTCTCCTCCTACGGTCGGCATAAGATTTCTGACGACTCTGGGCTGTAACAAGCCTCCTACGGATAAGTTCAACTTTCTCCGTCGTTTCCCTCACCAACTCCGGACCCAACAGACTGGAGATCTACACGGTCGACCATACAAGGCCTCAAACGGTGCCATACCAATACTAGATTGAAAACTGTTGTTGTAGGCAAATTCTACTAATGGCAAGTGCCTCTCCCACGACCCACTAAAGTCGAGAACACAACCCCGAAGCATATCCTCAAGGATCTGAATAGTACGCTCGGACTGCCCGTCAGTCTGAGGATGATAAGCCGTGCTAAGGGTCAACTTAGTGCCTAAAGCACTCTGCAAACTCTGCCACAACCTGGCAGTGAAACGAGGATCTCTATCTGAGACGATCGTCACTGGGACCCCGTGCAACCTCACTATGTCCCGAACATACAACTCAGCAAGATGATCTACTGAATCTCTAACGCGCATAGGAATGAAGTGCGCTGACTTCGTCAACCGATCTACAACCACCCAAATAGCATCACTACCCCGCTGAGTCCTCGGAAGACCCACAACAAAGTCCATAGTAACATGCTCCCACTTCCACTCGGCAATAGGCAAGGGTTGCAACAAACCCGCTGGCCTCTGATGCTCGGCCTTCACTTGCTGACAAGTAAGGCACCTAGATACGAAAGCTGCCACATCTCTCTTCATACCCCTCCACCAGAACTGGCGACTCAAATCCTGATACATCTTAGTACCTCCCGGATGCACCTCAAGGCGTGAATGATGAAATTCTCGGAGTACCTCCTCTCGGCAAGACTCCGGCACAAACAGACGGTCTCGGTATCTCACACTCAGGTCGGGATACACCGTCAAACCCTTCTCAACCTTTCCATTAGAAATCTTCTCTCGGAAAGATTCTACCTCATGATCACCCCTCTGAGCCTCTAACACTCGAGTCACAAGTGTAGGCTGTGCAACAACAGAAAATAAGGCCGCAGCCTCAACGGATTCGCCCAGATGCAAATCAAACTCCCCAAGTGCACCCAACATCTCCCATTCTCGGATGGCTATACTAGCTACGCCACCAACAGATTTTCTACTAAGGGCATCGGCCACAACATTGGCCTTCCCCGGATGATAGTGCAACTCGAAGTCATAATCCTCAATGAACTCCATCCACCTTCTCTGCCTCAAATTCAGGTCTTTCTGTGTGAACAGATATTTCAGACTCTTATGATCGGAGAATACCTCAAATTTCTCACCATACAGATAATGCCTCCAAATCTTCAAGGCAAATATCACAGCTGCTAATTCTAAATCATGTGTAGGGTAATTCTTCTCGTGAATTTTCAACTGACGTGAACCATAGGCAACCACTTTCCCCTCTTCCATCAACACACAACCCAGACCCTCTCGTGAGGCGTCACAGTAAACTGCATAACCCAACCATCTCTCCGGAATAATCAAGACCGGAGCGGTGGTCAATCTAACCTTCAACTCCTGAAACGACTTTTCACAAGTCTCACTCCAAACAAATTTGACTCCCTTCCGAGTCAATCTAGTCAACGGTGAAGCTAACCTGGAGAAATCCTTCACAAACCGACGGTAATACCCAGCTAATCACAAAAAACTGCGGATCTCAAATACACTCTTAGGCTGTGCCCAATCTTGCACTGCCTCAGTCTTGGATGTATCAACAGACACCCCTTCCCCAGAAACCACATGGCCTAAGAACTTCACCTCTTCTAGCCAGAATTCACACTTCCCAAACTTAGCATACAGCTTATGGGCTCTAAGTAACTCAAGCACTACTCTCAAATGCTCCTCGTGCTCCTCCTCTGAAGGTGAGTAAATCAGAATATCGTCCACGAAGACGACCACAAAACGATCCAAGAATTCCCGGAAGATCCGGTTCATCAAGTCCATAAATACTGCCGGTGCATTGGTGAGCCCAAATGGCATCACCAGGAACTCATAGTGGCCATACCGCGTACGGAATGCCGTCTTAGGAATATCCTCCTCCCTGACTCTCAACTGATGATAACCCGATCTCAAGTCTATCTTAGAAAAACAACGGGAACCCTTCAACTGGTCAAACAAATCATCTATACGAGGCATAGGGTACTTGTTCTTAACCGTAGCCCGATTCAATTTCCGGTAATCTATACACAGTCTCAAAGCACCACCTTTCTTCTTAGCAAATAGGGCCGGTGCTCCCCATGGCGAAACACTAGGACGAATATAGCCCTTATCTAGCAACTCCTGGAGTTGAACCTTCAACTCAACTAACTCGGCTGGGGCAAAACGGTAAGGTGCCATAGAAATCGGCGTCGTGCCGGGCACTAAGTCAATAGAGAACTCAATCTCTCGATGCGGTGGCAAACTAATAAGATCCTCGGGAAAGACGTCCGAGTACTCACAAACCACCCTCGGCAACACAATCGGGGTCTCAACATCCTCACTAATCGCAAGACTAGCAAGTAGACTACTAAGCTCACTCCGCCCTCGCGGATCATACTCCGGTGGCAAAACACTACCAACCCTGTCCCCCAGAAAATGAAAACGTTCTCCGCTAACTGTACAACAAGTGACCCTCTGACGGTAGCAATCAATAAATGCCCGGTATGATGATAACCAGTCCATACCCAAAATAACATCGAAGCCCTTCATGGGCATAACCACAAAAGAAAAAGGAATTCTATGGTCATCGACCTCTATATCACAACCCCTAACACCTTGCCTCAAAATCAATTCACCCCCAAGTGGTGACACTACACAAATAGGAGATGCCAACTGAGCTAACTCCAACTCCAAAATAGATGCGAATGCAGCAGACACAAAAGAATGAGATGCACCCGTATCGATCAAAACACTAGCAACTGAATTGCAAAACAAGAAGGTACCTCTCACAACCGACGGAGCCGGTACAAGATCCTGCGCGGTAACAGCATACACGCGCCCAGACGACCTCTGATCAACCTGCTCACCCCTCGGAGCAGAAGACTGCTGTACAGACTGGGACGAAGGAGCCCCCTGATTGGCCCTCGAGGCCTGAACTGACTGAGCAGGCAGCTGACTCTGAGTCTGCCTCGAACCAGTAGCACCAGATGTGCCACCCAATTGCGGGCAAAATCTCTTCATATGCCCCGGCTGACCGCACTGAAAACAAGAGAATGGCTGACCTCTACCCTGACTCTGGCTCTGAGATCGAGCCGACGAAGATGCTGCTCTCTGAGTTCCTCCCTTCTGAGGACAAACTGGAGACTTGTGGCCCAGTTGACCACACTTGAAGCAAGTGATGTCTCCCTGACTGCCTTTCCCCGAACTAGCACTCGGTACAGGAAAAGTAGACCTAGAGAAGCTACTCTGAGGCTGCTGAGGAGTGAAACCTCTCTGCCTCCTGCCATCACTCTGGCCATCCTGACTCCTCTTGGAACCTTTCTGCCCTTCCTCCTCTTCCTGCATCATAATCTCAGTGTGGGCTGCTGCATCAACCAATCGCCCAAAATCCCGAATCATAGACCCTACAATTCTCAGCATGAGGCCACGCCTCAACTTCTTCTCAAACTCAATGCAGCGGCGTTCCTCAGTCGCCACTAACTCCGGTGCAAACCTGGACAGACTAGTGAATGCCGCCTCAAACTCGGCCACTGATAGACTGTTCTGCTTAAGCTGGCGGAACTGCTCTCTCAATTTCTCCTGAACCGCTGGAGACAAGTACTTCTCCTGAAATGCATCAACAAAAGACTTCCAGGTACCTCCAATACGACCCTTGGTGAACTTCCACCACTGACCCGCATCCCCCTTCAGCTGGAACGATGCCAAGGTCACCTTCAACCCCTCGTCTTCGATGCCAAGCATCTCAAACGTTTTCGTTGTCTGTTCGAGCCATTCGTCTGCCTTAAGCGGCTCGCTAGGATCACCCACAAACACGTCCGGTTGAGACCGGAAGAACTCCCTCTTCAGAAAAGAAGGCCCTGCATCTGCCCCAACTACCTGAGCCTGATTCTGAGCTCTAAGAATGCCCACTGACTCCCTAAAAACTCCAGCTATTTCTTGGGCCAAAGCGCCCATACCTTGCTGGCCTACTGGCTCAGCCACATTGGCCTGGCCAACACCCTCCTGAACTGCCGGTATTTCCTCCGGTATAGGCACTTCCTGCCTAGCCTGCCTACCACGCCTACCGCGACCTCGTCCTCGTCCTGACATCCTAATAAAGGAAACAAAGACATTAGCACTCTAAATAATATGCCAAAACTATGACACTCGCGTCCTAATACATTGGACAACAATAAATCACACCACGTAAGCACATAATCACATAAGCACCTACGAATTTCATTCCTGGATATTGACAGTCCCGAGGCGTCACCAAAGTTCCAGTTGGAAACAACATTGATCAAGTGCCTTTCCAACAAGACTTTCAGAGACTCAAGGGTCCAATCAACATCCAGAAACTACATTCCATACCCACATAGTCACATAAACATGTTATCATATAATCATGTAATTATTACACTAAGTCTCTATCAAGCGAGACGAACCCATTGTGATACTAATCACTTCCCACGTACCCAAAGTATTCGAACCCGGTACGCTCTGATACCAAGTTGTCACGCCCTCAAAAATAAACCCATAATAAATAATATAAACATGCATCATTATATTAAAACAATAATATAAGTCCATCCATCAGAATATTATGAAATAAAACATCCAATTAAATGCCCTACGGGCTTACATCTTGCCAAGCCAACACTTGGACACAAATTCATGAGTTCTAACTCAAAACAAATAAAGCCCTAGGCTTGAAAGTTTACATAGTTCAAATAAAACAAATAAAACTTAATAAGCAAATCTTCAAGTCCACGTCCTCACAAGCTAAGTCCTTGGAGGTAATGAACTGCCTGAACCTGAAAATGAAGTTCCCATATAGGGTGAGCCACAGCCCAGTAGAAAAATACTAAACCAAGCATAAGAATTAACTAAAGCATTAGCATCTGATACATGGTTAACACTCTACAATCAGGTTACAATTTTCATGGCAAAAATGCCTACATTGTCTATGACATATTGTCTATGACATCTTTCACTTTCCAATATTTATTTCACCTTCTAATTATATCGTTATGGCTCAGAACCTGGCCAACTATACTAGTGATCCATATGTCACAAAAATAAATGAGACCAATGCTCAAACCACAACACTTCCATACTTCCAACTGATATACATTATAATGATGTATCATCTCAATAATAAATAGCCATATTGCTATAATCAATAAGCACACATATGAGTGATGCTACTGGAGTCCATCCCCTATCTCCTCCCAACAAATCCGGTTTAGAGGTCCATCCCCTATCTTCCCCTAAACCGTGGAGTTCATCCCCTATCTCCTCCAAACAAATCCGGTTTAGAGGTCCATCCCCTATCTTCCCCTAAACCGTGGAGTTCATCCCCTATCTCCTCCAAACATCATGCATATGCAATGAAACACACAAACTGCCATATGCAACACACAATCAATACAAGTAATGTTCTGTATTAATTCAACAGTCAACATATGTGACTTAATTCCAGTTATACCTAAGCAGCATGCAAGGTCTACAACAATCAATGGCTATCCTCCACCGATAGCCCAAATCAGTTATTTCTAAACAAGAAATAAATACATCAATGAATGTAAATTTAACATTTCCAATTCCATGAATTTAAACCAAATTCCGCATTATTCCCTTAAATTAATTATACAAATTAATCTAAACCAAACCCTAAGGTTTCTTCCAAAATTACCAAACTACCCCCACATCCCAAAATTACCAACCTACCCCCCCCACATACCAAAATACCAACACTTAGGATTAAAGCGTATAAATGGAGTAGGAAGTCCCTACCTCAAAGCAATGAACCCAAAAGAAGAAGATGAAGATGTTTGCCCAAATTTCAAAGTGCTCCAAATCCAACAATGCTCAGATTAAACGAAAGCCCTCACTCTCCTCTACCTTTTTAATGAAGGAACTAGGTTAGAAACACCCTCTAGATAGATCAAACCCAAGGAAAAGATGAGTTGAGAGAGAAAATACTCGAAACTAGGGTTTCTGGATCAAAATTTGTGAAAAAGACGTTTTAAAACTGCTGCTGCGTTTAAATACTGGACAGGCTCGCTCGAGCGAAGACATGGTCGCTCGAGCGACCAGACACAAGAAACACTCGCTCGAGCGAAGAAAAGCTCGCTCGAGCCAAGAACTCGATGCTTCAGGTCTGCAACCCAGAAGCATGCTCGAGCAACAGAATGCTCGCTCGAGCGAAGAACTCGAAAACATACACCTCGCTCGCTCGAGCGAAGGAAATCTCGCTCGAGCGAAGACACTCTGCTCTCAGGTCTGTACTAGACGCAATCGCTCGCTCGAGCGAAGAAATCCTGGCTCGAGCCACTAGAGACAAAACTCAACCCTCGCTCGAGCGACCAAACCCTCGCTCGAGCGACCAAACCCTCGCTCGAGCGACCAACTCAAAAACTGGACAGCAAGATTTGGTTTCCGAACCCAACCAACCTGAAACAGACCTGCCCAAAACATCCTATAACTCAAAATGAGAAGTTAAAGAACGACAACAACAATTAAACCATGCTAGGATCTACGGAACCTAAGTCCGGATACAATAATCAAATGGGAACAGACCGGGGTCGCTATAACCTCCCCCCCTTAAAAGAATTTCGTCCCCGAAATTAAGCATGAGTTTGTAAAACAAGTTTTTCTTAATTCCCAATGATATATAAAACAACAATAAACAACTTGACCCAATACCGGTCACTTCATCTCTTTATCAAGAGGCATCTCACAATATGAAAAAAAAACAGTATATCTTTCAACCTGCATTAACAGTATACAATTTCCTTTCAAATTTAACATTTTTGAAATACAAGATTCCCATTTTCATATCATATTCAATTCCATGATATTCAATAATAAACCAACATATGTAATGTTCCACTAAACTTCGAAAACAAGTTTTTAAATTAATCTCACAAAACCAAAACATTCTCAATGTTTTCCAACTTAAGACATATATAAAGCTCTTAAGTTCAACAATATTGCATAATCTAGATACAAGATTACAAGTCAATAAACATATCCGGATATTTCTCACGGACTTCTAACTCACGTTCCCAAGTGGCTTCCTCCACTCCGTGATGCTTCCACAAAACCTTCACTAAAGGGATAGTCTTGCCACGCAGGACTTGATCCCGCCTATCCAAGACTCGAACCGGTCTCTCCTCATATGAGACATCCTCATCAACAACTAAATCAGTCCAATCCAGTACATGTGACGGATCTGGCTCATACTTCCGAAGCATACTGACATGAAACACGTCATGAACTCCGGACAACTGCGGAGGCAAAGCTAAACGATAGGCAGCCTCGCCAATCCTCTCAAGGATCTCAAAAGGCCCAATAAACCGAGGGGACAACTTCCCGCTCTTCCCAAACCTCATCAAACCTCGTTTGGGTGATATCTTCAGAAAGACATGATCACCCACCTCGAACAACAAAGGTCTCCTCCTACGGTCGGCATAAGATTTCTGACGACTCTGGGCTGTAACAAGCCTCCTACGGATAAGTTCAACTTTCTCCGTCGTTTCCCTCACCAACTCCGGACCCAACAGAGGTGCATCACCCACCTCAGCCCAACAGACTGGAGATCTACACGGTCGACCATACAAGGCCTCAAACGGTGCCATACCAATACTAGATTGAAAACTGTTGTTGTAGGCAAATTCTACTAATGGCAAGTGCCTCTCCCACGACCCACTAAAGTCGAGAACACAACCCCGAAGCATATCCTCAAGGATCTGAATAGTACGCTCGGACTGCCCGTCAGTCTGAGGATGATAAGCCGTGCTAAGGGTCAACTTAGTGCCTAAAGCACTCTGCAAACTCTGCCACAACCTGGCAGTGAAACGAGGATCTCTATCTGAGACGATCGTCACTGGGACCCCGTGCAACCTCACTATGTCCCGAACATACAACTCAGCAAGATGATCTACTGAATCTCTAACGCGCATAGGAATGAAGTGCGCTGACTTCGTCAACCGATCTACAACCACCCAAATAGCATCACTACCCCGCTGAGTCCTCGGAAGACCCACAACAAAGTCCATAGTAACATGCTCCCACTTCCACTCGGCAATAGGCAAGGGTTGCAACAAACCCGCTGGCCTCTGATGCTCGGCCTTCACTTGCTGACAAGTAAGGCACCTAGATACGAAAGCTGCCACATCTCTCTTCATACCCCTCCACCAGAACTGGCGACTCAAATCCTGATACATCTTAGTACCTCCCGGATGCACCTCAAGGCGTGAATGATGAAATTCTCGGAGTACCTCCTCTCGGCAAGACTCCGGCACAAACAGACGGTCTCGGTATCTCACACTCAGGTCGGGATACACCGTCAAACCCTTCTCAACCTTTCCATTAGAAATCTTCTCTCGGAAAGATTCTACCTCATGATCACCCCTCTGAGCCTCTAACACTCGAGTCACAAGTGTAGGCTGTGCAACAACAGAAAATAAGGCCGCAGCCTCAACGGATTCGCCCAGATGCAAATCAAACTCCCCAAGTGCACCCAACATCTCCCATTCTCGGATGGCTATACTAGCTACGCCACCAACAGATTTTCTACTAAGGGCATCGGCCACAACATTGGCCTTCCCCGGATGATAGTGCAACTCGAAGTCATAATCCTCAATGAACTCCATCCACCTTCTCTGCCTCAAATTCAGGTCTTTCTGTGTGAACAGATATTTCAGACTCTTATGATCGGAGAATACCTCAAATTTCTCACCATACAGATAATGCCTCCAAATCTTCAAGGCAAATATCACAGCTGCTAATTCTAAATCATGCGTAGGGTAATTCTTCTCGTGAATTTTCAACTAACGTGAACCATAGGCAACCACTTTCCCCTCTTCCATCAACACACAACCCAGACCCTCTCGTGAGGCGTCACAGTAAACTGCATAACCCAACCATCTCTCCGGAATAATCAAGACCGGAGCGGTGGTCAATCTAACCTTCAACTCCTGAAACGACTTTTCACAAGTCTCACTCCAAACAAATTTGACTCCCTTCCGAGTCAATCTAGTCAACGGTGAAGCTAACCTGGAGAAATCCTTCACAAACCGACGGTAATACCCAGCTAATCACAGAAAACTGCGGATCTCAAATACACTCTTAGGCTGTGCCCAATCTTGCACTGCCTCAGTCTTGGATGTATCAACAGACACCCCTTCCCCAGAAACCACATGGCCTAAGAACTTCACCTCTTCTAGCCAGAATTCACACTTCCCAAACTTAGCATACAGCTTATGGGCTCTAAGTAACTCAAGCACTACTCTCAAATGCTCCTCGTGCTCCTCCTCTGAAGGTGAGTAAATCAGAATATCGTCCACGAAGACGACCACAAAACGATCCAAGAATTCCCGGAAGATCCGGTTCATCAAGTCCATAAATACTGCCGGTGCATTGGTGAGCCCAAATGGCATCACCAGGAACTCATAGTGGCCATACCGCGTACGGAATGCCGTCTTAGGAATATCCTCCTCCCTGACTCTCAACTGATGATAACCCGATCTCAAGTCTATCTTAGAAAAACAACGGGAACCCTTCAACTGGTCAAACAAATCATCTATACGAGGCATAGGGTACTTGTTCTTAACCGTAGCCCGATTCAATTTCCGGTAATCTATACACAGTCTCAAAGCACCACCTTTCTTCTTAGCAAATAGGGCCGGTGCTCCCCATGGCGAAACACTAGGACGAATATAGCCCTTATCTAGCAACTCTTGGAGTTGAACCTTCAACTCAACTAACTCGGCTGGGGCAAAACGGTAAGGTGCCATAGAAATCGGCGTCGTGCCGGGCACTAAGTCAATAGAGAACTCAATCTCTCGATGCGGTGGCAAACTAATAAGATCCTCGGGAAAGACGTCCGAGTACTCACAAACCACCCTCGGCAACACAATCGGGGTCTCAACATCCTCACTAATCGCAAGACTAGCAAGTAGACTACTAAGCTCACTCCGCCCTCGCGGATCATACTCCGGTGGCAAAACACTACTAACCCTGTCCCCCAGAAAATGAAAACGTTCTCCGCTAACTGTACAACAAGTGACCCTCTGACGGTAGCAATCAATAAATGCCCGGTATGATGATAACCAGTCCATACCCAAAATAACATCGAAGCCCTTCATGGGCATAACCACAAAAGAAAAAGGAATTCTATGGTCATCGACCTCTATATCACAACCCCTAACACCTTGCCTCAAAATCAATTCACCCCCAAGTGGTGACACTACACAAATAGGAGATGCCAACTGAGCTAACTCCAACTCCAAAATAGATGCGAATGCAGCAGACACAAAAGAATGAGATGCACCCGTATCGATCAAAACACTAGCAACTGAATTGCAAAACAAGAAGGTACCTCTCACAACCGACGGAGCCGGTACAAGATCCTGCGCGGTAACAGCATACACGCGCCCAGACGACCTCTGATCAACCTGCTCACCCCTCGGAGCAGAAGACTGCTGTACAGACTGGGACGAAGGAGCCCCCTGATTGGCCCTCGAGGCCTGAACTGACTGAGCAGGCAGCTGACTCTGAGTCTGCCTCGAACCAGTAGCACCAGATGTGCCACCCAATTGCGGGCAAAATCTCTTCATATGCCCCGGCTGACCGCACTGAAAACAAGAGAATGGCTGACCTCTACCCTGACTCTGGCTCTGAGATCGAGCCGACGAAGATGCTGCTCTCTGAGTTCCTCCCTTCTGAGGACAAACTGGAGACTTGTGGCCCAGCTGACCACACTTGAAGCAAGTGATGTCTCCCTGACTGCCTTTCCCCGAACTAGCACTCGGTACAGGAAAAGTAGACCTAGAGAAGCTACTCTGAGGCTGCTGAGGAGTGAAACCTCTCTGCCTCCTGCCATCACTCTGGCCATCCTGACTCCTCTTGGAACCTTTCTGCCCTTCCTCCTCTTCCTGCATCATAATCTCAGTGTGGGCTGCTGCATCAACCAATCGCCCAAAATCCCGAATCATAGACCCTACAATTCTCAGCATGAGGCCACGCCTCAACTTCTTCTCAAACTCAATGCAGCGGCGTTCCTCAGTCGCCACTAACTCCGGTGCAAACCTGGACAGACTAGTGAATGCCGCCTCAAACTCGGCCACTGATAGACTGTTCTGCTTAAGCTGGCGGAACTGCTCTCTCAATTTCTCCTGAACCGCTGGAGACAAGTACTTCTCCTGAAATGCATCAACAAAAGACTTCCAGGTACCTCCAATACGACCCTTGGTGAACTTCCACCACTGACCCGCATCCCCCTTCAGCTGGAACGATGCCAAGGTCACCTTCAACCCCTCGTCTTCGATGCCAAGCATCTCAAACGTTTTCGTTGTCTGTTCGAGCCATTCGTCTGCCTTAAGCGGCTCGCTAGGATCACCCACAAACACGTCCGGTTGAGACCGGAAGAACTCCCTCTTCAGAAAAGAAGGCCCTGCATCTGCCCCAACTACCTGAGCCTGATTCTGAGCTCTAAGAATGCCCACTGACTCCCTAAAAACTCCAGCTATTTCTTGGGCCAAAGCGCCCATACCTTGCTGGCCTACTGGCTCAGCCACATTGGCCTGGCCAACACCCTCCTGAACTGCCGGTATTTCCTCCGGTATAGGCACTTCCTGCCTAGCCTGCCTACCACGCCTACCGCGACCTCGTCCTCGTCCTGACATCCTAATAAAGGAAACAAAGACATTAGCACTCTAAATAATATGCCAAAACTATGACACTCGCGTCCTAATACATTGGACAACAATAAATCACACCACGTAAGCACATAATCACATAAGCACCTACGAATTTCATTCCTGGATATTGACAGTCCCGAGGCGTCACCAAAGTTCCAGTTGGAAACAACATTGATCAAGTGCCTTTCCAACAAGACTTTCAGAGACTCAAGGGTCCAATCAACATCCAGAAACTACATTCCATACCCACATAGTCACATAAACATGTTATCATATAATCATGTAATTATTACACTAAGTCTCTATCAAGCGAGACGAACCCATTGTGATACTAATCACTTCCCACGTACCCAAAGTATTCGAACCCGGTACGCTCTGATACCAAGTTGTCACGCCCTCAAAAATAAACCCATAATAAATAATATAAACATGCATCATTATATTAAAACAATAATATAAGTCCATCCATCAGAATATTATGAAATAAAACATCCAATTAAATGCCCTACGGGCTTACATCTTGCCAAGCCAACACTTGGACACAAATTCATGAGTTCTAACTCAAAACAAATAAAGCCCTAGGCTTGAAAGTTTACATAGTTCAAATAAAACAAATAAAACTTAATAAGCAAATCTTCAAGTCCACGTCCTCACAAGCTAAGTCCTTGGAGGTAATGAACTGCCTGAACCTGAAAATGAAGTTCCCATATAGGGTGAGCCACAGCCCAGTAGAAAAATACTAAACCAAGCATAAGAATTAACTAAAGCATTAGCATCTGATACATGGTTAACACTCTACAATCAGGTTACAATTTTCATGGCAAAAATGCCTACATTGTCTATGACATATTGTCTATGACATCTTTCACTTTCCAATATTTATTTCACCTTCTAATTATATCGTTATGGCTCAGAACCTGGCCAACTATACTAGTGATCCATATGTCACAAAAATAAATGAGACCAATGCTCAAACCACAACACTTCCATACTTCCAACTGATATACATTATAATGATGTATCATCTCAATAATAAATAGCCATATTGCTATAATCAATAAGCACACATATGAGTGATGCTACTGGAGTCCATCCCCTATCTCCTCCCAACAAATCCGGTTTAGAGGTCCATCCCCTATCTTCCCCTAAACCGTGGAGTTCATCCCCTATCTCCTCCAAACAAATCCGGTTTAGAGGTCCATCCCCTATCTTCCCCTAAACCGTGGAGTTCATCCCCTATCTCCTCCAAACATCATGCATATGCAATGAAACACACAAACTGCCATATGCAACACACAATCAATACAAGTAATGTTCTGTATTAATTCAACAGTCAACATATGTGACTTAATTCCAGTTATACCTAAGCAGCATGCAAGGTCTACAACAATCAATGGCTATCCTCCACCGATAGCCCAAATCAGTTATTTCTAAACAAGAAATAAATACATCAATGAATGTAAATTTAACATTTCCAATTCCATGAATTTAAACCAAATTCCGCATTATTCCCTTAAATTAATTATACAAATTAATCTAAACCAAACCCTAAGGTTTCTTCCAAAATTACCAAACTACCCCCACATCCCAAAATTACCAACCTACCCCCCCCACATACCAAAATACCAACACTTAGGATTAAAGCGTATAAATGGAGTAGGAAGTCCCTACCTCAAAGCAATGAACCCAAAAGAAGAAGATGAAGATGTTTGCCCAAATTTCAAAGTGCTCCAAATCCAACAATGCTCAGATTAAACGAAAGCCCTCACTCTCCTCTACCTTTTTAATGAAGGAACTAGGTTAGAAACACCCTCTAGATAGATCAAACCCAAGGAAAAGATGAGTTGAGAGAGAAAAGACTCGAAACTAGGGTTTCTGGATCAAAATTTGTGAAAAAGACGTTTTAAAACTGCTGCTGCGTTTAAATACTGGACAGGCTCGCTCGAGCGAAGACATGGTCGCTCGAGCGACCAGACACAAGAAACACTCGCTCGAGCGAAGAAAAGCTCGCTCGAGCCAAGAACTCGATGCTTCAGGTCTGCAACCCAGAAGCATGCTCGAGCGACAGAATGCTCGCTCGAGCGAAGAACTCGAAAACATACACCTCGCTCGCTCGAGCGAAGGAAATCTCGCTCGAGCGAAGACACTCTGCTCTCAGGTCTGTACTAGACGCAATCGCTCGCTCGAGCGAAGAAATCCTGGCTCGAGCCACTAGAGACAAAACTCAACCCTCGCTCGAGCGACCAAACCCTCGCTCGAGCGACCAACTCAAAAACTGGACAGCAAGATTTGGTTTCCGAACCCAACCAACCTGAACCAGACCTGCCCAAAACATCCTATAACTCAAAATGAGAAGTTTAAAGAACGACAACAACAATTAAACCATGCTAGGATCTACGGAACCTAAGTCCGGATACAATAATCAAAATGGGA